>OZ059798.1:11555314-12122500 GCA_964057025.1 Standfussiana lucernea | reverse complement strand
CAAAGAAAATGTTCAGGGAGCTTCAACATCTGTAGCTCATGAGGAAGAAGAGCCATCAACATCATCAGTTGGTACTACGAGTATCACCAAACGGAAACTCCCTAGAAAACCTTTTGAAGAGTTGGGAACGAAGCAAAAGAAGAGACGGAGTGGTGATTATTTGAACAGTTATTGCAGTGAGGTTGTTTATGCAGCATGTACCAAGTTGAAGGAAGATGGAAGAGACAATATTGCTTCTGTAATTGAATACTTATTGAAAAATCCAGAAGCAGTTAATAGATTCAAGACTTGATAAAAGAACCGGCTGGCAAGGAACCCTGCTTATGTAATATTGTCTCTTCCATCTTCCGTCAACTTGGTACATGCTGCATAAACAACCTCACTGCAATAACTGTTCAAATAATCACCACTCCGTCTCTTCTTTTGCTTCGTTCCCAACTCTTCAAAAGGTTTTCTAGGGAGTTTCCGTTTGGTGATACTCGTAGTACCAACTGATGATGTTGATGGCTCTTCTTCCTCATGAGCTACAGATGTTGAAGCTCCCTGAACATTTTCTTTGATGTAGCTAGGCCAGTCGACATTTTTCTCAAGCCAGTTTCCATATTCCTTTCGGAATAACTCCATTTTTCGGCTTGCAGAATGCCAACGTTTCTCTACTGCTCTCGTAAATTTCCGGCAAAATTCTTTAAACGTCACACGATCTTCCTCAGATAAACTACATCTCAATCGAGATAACACTGTCTCAAATAAAAACTGATAATCGTTTTTTTTGGCTGAACCTTTTAAAATAACGAACATATCAAGATTTGTTACGATGCTTTCCATGTTTACGGTGATGTTATTACTGTTTGTACTTTCAATGCGTAAGGCGAAATGAATTGATTTTATTTTGAGTTCTCCTATTTATTGCAACGACGTTATTTAGTGTAATCATTAAACTAATTTACTTACTACCCTCATTAGCTAACTCATGGAATAGATATGAATAACCATATTACTTAAACTCATAAAATAATGACCATAATTAGGATCGTTACATTATTAGGTCTTTAGACCTTATTTTTTTATGATCATGTGGCGTGTTAATACAAAGTAGTGGTCGGGTGCATCGTTTAAGTAGTCCGTGTAGATTTTAAGCTTAAATTAAGTTAAACATTTGATTAAAAATATTTTTTGAAAATATTAAATTGAAAGCGATTTTTAAAAAAAAGGTCGCACCAGTGGCCGCTTCGGGGAGTATGTCAAAAAATTCTAAATAATTCAAGGTTTAATTACCTGCAAGGGAATTAGGGCCAGTTGAACGATGGCGGAGGTATAAGACTTTTTCATGCCAGCTCCATAGTAATTTTTAAAGAAAAATTTTTTTTTGCGTTGTTTGCAATGCTATTCCATAATGTTGATATTTTTAGGCATGGATTTAGTCTCCCAAAACATTTTCAAGTCATAAAAGTGGACATTTGGGAAAAAAGTATTATATGTCTATGAAAGTCGATTTTCAGCCCACTGTGCGCCGCTCTGCGAATCACTTCCTTAGTCTCCCGCGCAACTTTCTTCCGAACGGATGTTATTGTTGACCTACGTAGTGAGTGACTTATGTTTTGTTTACGTACACGTTGACCATGTCGTATTCTAACGTAGAATATTTTAATATGTTGATGTGTCTTGGGAAATGTGACTGCAATTATGCAGAAGCACGCAGACTCTACCAAGAACGTTTCGCGAGTCTACCATTACCGTCGGCGATGGCATTCCAACGTTTGCACATACGTACGTACAATACCGGCAGTGTGCACGGACGAGACCAACAACGAGATCGACAAGATCGAACAAGATAGTGATTTCTTGAATTGGATACTGTTCACCGACGAGTGCTCATTTGTTAGAACAGGTGTATTTAATTCGCACAATAAGCACGTGTGGTCGATCACAAAACCGCATGCTATTAAAGCAAGTAACTTTCAGCATCGGTGGAGGATTACTGTTTGGGCTGGAATTATTGGTGACAAAATTATTAGACCTTGTTTTTTAGACCAAACAATGAATGGCGCCAACTATCTTCGTTTCCTGCAAGAACAGCTGAGTGACGAACTTGATGAATTAGGCCTCCATATCGTGCGACGTAAGTGGTTCCAACATGACGGCGCGCCGCCACACTTCTCCCGCCCTGTGAGAAGCTATTTAAATGCTGAGTACGGAGAGGGATGGATTGGTCGCGGTGGACCCATTTATTGGCCCGCGAGATCACCCGACTTGACGCCTTTAGATTTTTTCCTCTGGGGCGCCGTTAAGCAACAGGTGTTCAAAAAAACATGCGATACGGAGGTCGAAATGCGTTCACGCATAGTAGCAGCATTTGACCATATCAAGTCCGATACCTCCGTTCTGCAAAGCGTAAGTGAGAACATGATTAGGCGTTGCAACAAATGTGTAGAGGTACAAGGTGGTCATATTGAACAGCATCTCCGCGGCCGTCAAGTAGTCATCTTAATAAATTAACTAATACCTACCGCACATTCGTTCGGTAGTGTGAGGTTATCGTGTTCGGATAGACAGACTTTGTTTTTTTTTTTAATGTAGTGAAGTGTTAAATCTAGTTTAAACAATTATCAATTGTGCATAAAAATACCGTGTAAACCAACATTTTCAAACACTACATAATCAGCTTTAATATAATCGTTGGTTAATAATTATAAGTCCCTCATAGGTACGTAATACGACATACAAAATGGAAACACGTTGTTGCAACACAGATCATTGTGCGGTTGACTATAGGTATACACTAAATACAACTCTCAAAACTGTAGGTACCAAAATTTATTTGGTTAAGGTGAATGCTCCAACCAACCTGCGAAATTCAAATTTTCTTAAGTTTTTTGCAATTTGCACGCCAATGTTAGGTTGTATGTTGATTAAAATATTATTAAGAAGTATAATCATCAAAATCATCAATACAACCCTCCAATTTCTTAAAGGTGTAGGAATTACTTTTTCTGTATATTTTTGGTTCCTACACCTTTATGAACTTGGAAGGTTGTATTGATGATTTTGATGATTATAATTCTGTAACATACGTCTTACAGCCGCGAATAATATTTTAATCATCATACAACCTAGCACTGGCTTCCAAATTGCAAAAAAACCCAAGAAAATTTGTATTTCAAGGGCTACCCTGTGGAGCATTCATCTTAACCCTGTGCAAATTTGTGACTATTACATGTGGCATAATATTATATTTCCCACGTCGTTAGATTTTACCATATAAGTCATCATAACATTCAAATAAATTACTATTTTTTCTGTAGCAGTGAGCCCTGTAATGTCCAACACTTTTGGGTTTCGAAGCAGGTTCATATTCAATTACAGACAGAAATGTGTACTCCTTATTATTTACTTCAATGTTACGAGGCAGATCATCCAACTTGGCGGACACGTCATGAAGTTCATAAATGATAATATCTTTAACATTGTATCTGAATGTTATATTTCCAGCGCAACAAATATGACACTCTGGAGTAAATTCTGTTCTTAAACATGATTCGCAAGCTTCTTGTAGGTGGTTGATACCTTTAGTATTTATTATATCCAAGTTCAACGGCAAATACTTGCAATTGTACAGTTTGTTTTCATCTGCATGACTTGTGCACATACTATTAGAGCAAACTCTTTGTCTTATAGCAGAAACGAATATGCTACTTGTACATATTTCATCTAATATTTTATTGTCTGTTGGTACCTACAGACGATGATGGTAAGTTTATATTGATAACACAAAAACATAGTACCTAGTCCTAGGTACTTACAAACGAAGCTACCAATATATTGGCTGTAGGTACCTACAGACGAAACTACCGGTATGTTTGAGTAACGTAGGTAGTTGACAAGTAACTCTAAATAAATACTAGAACTATGTCTATTGTCTCTGTAAGTACCTACTTACAGAGACAATAGTCATAGTTCTCTAGTATGTTTAAATAATGTTGCTAAAGGACAAGTTTCGAATTTAGTGCAACTTACATGCCTATTGGATTATTTACGTAATAATTTCTGTACTGATCGCGAATAGCGGTTGCACGTAATGAAGCTCGATTGTTCCGCCTCGATCTTGTTATTGTGATGTTCCTGCTTGATGAATTACTCATATATGTTCTGTAGTCTTTATCATTATTCCCTTCTTTTTCCCTTACAATGTTATGTAACAGACATGCGACTTTTATAATCAACTTTGCATGTTTTGTATTTGTCTCAATAGATTTCATAAAAATGCGCCATTTGTTTGTCAAAATACCAAAGGCACACTCAATAGTTACTCTAGCTCTTGATAATCTTTTATTGAAGATTTTTTTCTCTCTGTCCAAATTCCCAGACGGATAAGGACGCATTAAATAGGTCTTCAGTGGGTAAGCTTCGTCTCCCAACAACACATGCGGTAATACTACATTCGAGCTAGGCAGACTCTGAGGTGGAGGTACATTAAATCTATCGTTGGTTATCAACTTGTTTAATATAGAAAAATGAAAAGTGCCACCGTCGCTTTGACGTCCCTTTCCACCAACTTCGATAGCAGTGAATTTATAGTCGGCGTCTGTAATAGCTTGGAGTACTAATGAAAAATACTTTTTGTAGTTGTAATATTCACTGCCACTGTGCGGGGGTTTCATTATCCGAAAATGCTTTCCGTCTATCGACCCTATACAGTTGGGAAATTGCCATTTCATTAAAAAATCATCAGATTTTTTTTCAAATCCTCTCGCGTTGGTTGCGGAATATGAACTTCACGTAAAGCTACCCACCCATATGGCATTTAGTGTTTGATAAATGATTTTTCCAACTGTACTTCGACCGAGGCGATATGAATGCGATAGTAAATTGAAGGTTGTGCCATGTCCAAGGTATCTGAAAAAAAAAATGTTGTTATTAATTCTATTGTTTATCTATTAAAGATAACTTTTATTTCAGTTGCATACTTGAAGAAAAAATGGAAAAATCTTAAGGATGCCTATAGAAAAGAATTAAAGAAGATTCCGTCTTTACGGTCCGGGGACCGCGGCCCCGATGACGAGGATTTTATGCCGCAGTGGAAATATTTTAGTTTAATGACATTTTTAAAAGAAGAGTATATGCCGGCAGAAAACGAGTCAAATCTTACTGAAAGAGAAGATTTGGATGCTTCTTCTCAATCTGAATTTCAATCTACGCTATCGCCGCCGTCACCTTCAGAAACTCCCCGGTTCAATGAGGTATCAATGTCACCCCAACCAAGTACTTCACATTCGGAAATACCTGATTTTTCCCGCAAACGAAAATTAACTGATATTCGGGCCGAATATTTAGAAATTGAAAAAAAAAAACTGAAAATTTTGGAACAAGAAGTAAAAAAAACAAAGTACACCAGAAATTGAAAAATCAGAGGACTATCACTATCTGATGAGCATTTTGCCTGAAATGCAAAAACTGAATTCCATTCAGAAAATGAGAGTGCGTAATAAAATCAATCAAGTTCTGATGGATGAATTGCTTTTAAACATGTATGGAGATACATCACGCGGTTACTACACACAACCGCCACCCGCTACAAACATCGGCACTGATTATAGTCCGTACGGCACTGATTAGAGTAAAACTCTGAAGGCTGATTATTCGATTCTTTTAATAATTATAAATCAAGGCTAATTATTAGACTGATTATTCTAAAATAATAAATATACAGGTATGAAGGTTTAAAATTCAAAATAAAACACAATCTGTGATTATTAGGTACAAGAAAAATAAATAATTAATATTTGCGTGAGTATATTATAATTATCTGTATTTTATTTACACTTACCTCAAAGTGAGAAACAATTTTTCTGGATTGGTGACAACCCTTTTGGACCTGATGTGCTGTTTTAAATATACGTCTATGTGCTGCAGAATATAATCAAATGTTTCCACACTCATTCTTGTGTATTCATAAAACTTATCCGGATATTTTTTGTAATCTTCGTATAGGTCACGAAATTCGCCATTTTAATATCGATATTTATTCAGTTCATGCACTACTCTCATATTAAGAATATCTTGTTTTAAAAATATACTGCTTTCTAAACACAGAAGGGATAATTTTGATAACGCCATAATTTTGAGCACGTTCTGACTACCTAAATACGTCCACCTCGGCCGCTGCCGCTAGCCGCTACTGAGGGTACATGGCGTATAAAACGCACCGCTTGCCGCCGCCGCCCCGCCTGCCGCGCCGCTCGCCGCTAAGACCGAAGTCGTGAATGGGCCGTATGTCCGTCAGGTAGCGAGGCAGAGGAGACCGACCTAAGTCGGTACAGCTGTTTGCACTCGTTCCGTGCCGAACGCAGACTGCCTATGCTTTTTTTTTTTTGATAATAGCCACTCGCAGTTTTCCAGCTCTTTACGGCTGGTTTACTACTTAACCCTTTCGCTCGCAACTATAAGCCGGCTCAACGTGCACTTAAAAAAAATATATTCAGAAATCTATAAGTTTATATTTAATGCCTACAAAGAATAACTAAACGCAATTGTAAAAAGAAAACGTTTGACATTTTTGAACGCATTTTACGTCAGTGTTGTGCAAAATGGCGTCACGGTCGCAGCGACTCCGCGGATTGCAGGTAATTTTATTCTATAAAAAATATTTTTGAGTTTTTTCTGATAGTGGACACCGGTATTTTATTTTTAGAAAGCCATTTTAGTGTTATAATTACAAATAACTTCATTATATTGACTAACTTACGAGAACAGAGTTCATAAAGTGATACGTTGAATATTCTCAACGTTGCGACGTAATCAGTAAAGTACTTCGGAATATGTATGTTGAGCATGTTCAACATTGCGGCTTTGCTAACGATTTATTATGCATGTATTTATTTATATTATTTATTAACATTTTAATTCATATATTGATGTTTTGTCATGCTATGGGTGTGGTTTGCATGTTTTTTTTTTTTGCTTGCTTCAGACTAAGCCAATATGGCAAAGAACGCGCAAAATTATGGCACTAGTTCCTCCAGAAAATGCTCCATCAGATAGTAGCAGTACTAGTACTGACGATGAAGTTATAATTGAAGACAGGACGAAAGAACGTGAAAACTCTTATTCTAGCTCCGAACCCAGGTCATACCCTTCATCACTTAATGACTTGGACCTTGATAGTCCTAGAAATGAGTCTCCTACGCCTTTCTTATCCGATGAAGAAACTGTTCCGCTGACACCCGTCATGAATAACATGTTCCCTCCAGATAAAACATAACATCAACTTCCAGTTCTCCAGTCAGTTTCGTCTATTTTATCACCTCAAGTTTCGTCTATTTTATCATCTCAAGTTTCGTCTATTTTATCACCTCAAGTTTCATCTATCTTATCTTATCCTCAAGTTTCTACAAATATATCTCCAGCGACACGTTCCAAGAGGCGAGCGAATACAACACCTAAAATTGTTGCTAAGAAAATAAAAAAGTATGTGAGAAAACCGTTATTGTTCAAATGGAAAACTGGTAAATTTAGACATACAGCACATATCGAACCAACTGTACTTGATATTCCGATTGATTCAATTACGATGTCCCCGTTAGACAACTTTTACAATTTTTTTTTTCAGAAGATGTTATTAAGTTGATTACAGATCATACAAATTTATATTCAGTACAAAATGATGCTGCCAAATGCGCAAACGTCACTAATGATAATATACGGGACTTTTTAGCCATTGCTCTTATGATGGGCGTAGTACAAATGCCATCCCATAAGGATTATTGGAGTCGCGAATTAAAATATCCCCCGATCGCAGATATCATGCCGGTCAAAATGTACGAAAAAATTAGAAAAAACCTTCTTTTTGTGGACAACTTGGAGATGAACGATGACCGCTATTTTAAAGTTCGGCCACTTTTGGAAATGGTGAGACGCAATTGCCTGAAACTTAAAGAAGAAGGCAGATATAGTATTGACGAAATGATGGTACCCTATAAATGTACTAGGGCAGGCAGTAGACGTCAATACTTGCCGAAAAAACCCAAAAAAATGGGGGTTTAAAATATTTGTGAGAGCTGGTGTATCTGGGCTAGTATACGATTTTATTCCTTACGCTGGGGAGGACACCTTTCGGAATAACACTTTCACGGACTATGAAAATAGTTTAGGTCTTGGGGCGAAAGTTGTTTTGGCGCTCTGTAAGACAATAGAAGCGAAGCCGGCAACAGTATACTTTGACAACTTTTTCACTTCCTTAGAGTTAATTCACCATTTACGGGAAGAGTATGGTATTTTCAGCCTTGGAACGATAAAAGCCAATCGCTTGCGAGGATGTCAAAATGAAATGTTGACTGACAAGCAATTGTCCAAGAAAGTTAGAGGTGCAAGTAAGCAGGTCGTCTGCAATAACAATAAAATAGTTGTTGTAAAATGGTTGGATAATAAGGTGGTCACATTAGCAAGTTCGTTTGTTGACTCTTATCCGTTGGGGAAAATTCAAAGATACTGCAAAGAAAGTAAAAGTAAGATTGAAGTGAACTGTCCTCGAATAGTAAAGGAATATAACGCTCACATGGGCGGAGTAGATTTAGCAGATATGTTAATTGCATTGTACAGATCTGCTTTCAAAACCAAAAGATGGTACATGGCGATTTTCTCCCAAACTCTTGACATATGCGTAAACAATGCCTGGTATTATACAGAAGGGAAAGCCCAGATGCAAAAAAATGTCTTAGCTTGAAAAAGTTTAGAGTTCAAATTGTAAATGAACTGTTACACAAAAACCGAATTAGGCAAACTAACGCAAAAGTAGACAACGCCAAGCAGCTCATACAAACTCCTAGTGCTCCAAGACCTCCTGATTCGGTCAGGTATGACAACACGGGACCCTGGCCTACATTTGTATCTTACGGGCGTTGCAAACTCTGTAAAACGGGTTATACAAATGTGAATTGTACAAAATGTAACTTACGGCTTTGTTTTGTATCTAAAAGGAACTGTTTTTATAACTATCATGTATTACAGTAGGTACCTTTTAGGTGATTTATCGTTCATTTTTATAATATTCATGACTGATTTTCCTTTTTATGTCTTTTTCATTTGTATTTTTTCATAATAAATGCATGATAATTGTGAATAAGTGTTTATTTTATAAAAGTCTCAAAAACCTACATATATCGCGACGTCGAAAATACTCAACGTTTATTTTACCACCAAATTTTCTCAATACATCGCAAAGTTGAGTATTTTTAACGTATGTTTTTCCAAAAGTTACACAAACTAGATTTATTAATTTATTTTTTTGTATATGTATACACTATTTAGATACATATAAACTACAAAAAACATAAAAATACAGATTTTGTTTCCTTGCGAACTAAAGGGTTAACCGGACTATCCCGTGGTGACCTCAAATGAATTTAAGGCCCCCAGCCAGGGCTTACAAGCTAATTTATACTACTAATGACCGCTCGCTAAGGGCACTCCCTGTGGGGCTCGGACCTCGGCTTAGCGCGTCATTTTGGGGAGGGCAGCAAGTGGGGACAGGCTGGGTCGTATTATTATTATTTAGGGAATTTAACGTTACTTGCTCAGCAACGCGGGCTGGCTCGTTGGGCAAGGGTCGGGTGGGGGTGTTACGGGGGCGTCGCGATGGGCCTCGGCGGCGAGGCCGGAAAACGGAACGCGGTCTATTTTTGTATTTTCTTAATGTGCTGGTTTCCCTACGGCTTTCTTGAAGGAGGGTGATGGGGTCATCGGGCTCAGCTAGAGAGTGCCTGAGACGGCGAATTTTCCCTACTTTGGTGGGGACGTATCGGGCAGCCGCAACCACTAGCGGGTTGCGGTGTTTTTCAGCAGTGTCAAAGAAGCGTTTGGTAACACGCTTTATGAACTGCTTTATGGTGGGAATTTTGAGGTCGACGTGGAGTCGCTCATTCCTGACAAACCACCGGGAATTCGTGGCCTTTCGGAGAAAACGGTTTTGGAGAGTCTGCATCCTATGGATTTGATGGGGCTTGGCGTGTGCGAAGACTGGGCAGGCATAGGTCATGATGGGGCGGATGCACGCGGTGTAAATACGCAATTTGCACTTGAGTGACAATTTGCTGCGTGAGTTTACCATGGAGTGGAGCCTACCAAGAGCGAAAGCAGCGCGCGAACGTACTGTCTTTATGTGCTCATTGAAATTTAGGCGTCGGTCGAGTATTACTCCTAGATATTTGGCTCGCTCTTCCCAAGGGATCGGCTTGTCAAACATGGTGATCGGACTGGGGTAGCGAGGGGGGGACTGCCTATGCTTAGACGGGCGCGGCTTTTATAAGCGGACCGGGTCTCGCGGGCGGCGTGTGCGGCGAGCCGGGGGTCCTCGCATGATCGCTCGGCGTGCACCGGAGCTGACGCGTCCCGATGATGTTGTTGCGTTACAGTCTCCCCCTCTGGTCCCGGAGACGTCCCCACGAGGAGACCAGTTGCTGCTTCTGGAGTTGCTTGCTGCTTCTGGAGTTGCTTGCTGCTTCTGGAGTTGCTTGCTGCTTCCGTGGCCTGCCGCGTTTGCGCAAAGGCCTCTCTGGATTAGGTGGAGTAAGAGCTGAGCCTCGATAGGGGCTCAGCGCGGAAGAATGGTATATACCAATGGAGTGTTACGATCTTCCGGATGGGCCACTTCATAAGAGCAAGGCCTGTGCTGTCGCAAGACGATGTAGGGCCCGTCGCGACGTGGAGCCAGCTTCGCTGTGTGATAGCGCGCTGCGTTGCTCTGGACATTAGAGGCCACCATAACCTAGGTCGCCAGGATGAAGGGCAGGAGCGGCGCGGCGATGCTCGTCCACATACTTCTTTCTTGTTTCTTCTTTATGTTCTTGCACTTCTCTTGTTTTCTTAAAAGTTTCTGCTAACAGAATAAGTTTAGGGGTTATTTCTGGGATGAAGTTTTCAGATAAGGCTATCTGACGAATGTAGTGTTTAACGTCATCATACGTCCTCAACTCTCTACCAAATGTGAGATATGCTGGAGTATATCCCGTGCACAGGCAGTGCGCAGTGTTCATGGCATATCGTATACTTGGAATTCGCTCAGCCCAAGAGCTGTGATCGTCTTCAACCATAATTCTCAGTTGGGTTTTAAGGTCGCGATTTCTTCTTTCGACTGGATTTGTTTCCGGGTGGTAGACGGGTGTGAACGCATGTTGAATGTTAAGACAATAAGCAAGTTTTTGCATTATCGCGCTAACGAACTGTGTGCTATTGTCACTTATTAATCTTCTAGGAACTCCGTAGCGCAAAAATATTTCATTTAATAAAACGGATGCGCAGGCTTCCGCTGTTGCATGCTCTAAAGCAAATAGCTCAACCCATCGTGAAGCGATGTCTTCTACAATAAATATCCAAGATTTATTGTCTTGAGTCTGGGGTAGAGGACCGAACAAATCGAAAGACAAAGTTTCAAATCTTTGAGACATTGATGTCGTCTGCAGTAATCCTGCGGGTTTCAGGTTAGTGGGTTTATACCGCTGGCACTTGATGCAGTTTCTGACATAGTTTTCAATGTCCTTCCGCATCCCTTTCCAGAAGTATCTAGCAGCAACACGCCGAAAGGTTTTATCGGATCCATAATGTCCTGCAGATGGTTCATCGTGATAGTATTTGAGTATCGTTTCCTTTTCATGCTGTGGTATAACTAGTTGAGCATTCTGGTTATCACTGTCTTGGATGTAACGGTACAGCATTCCGTAGTTCATAAGGTAGCCTTTATTTGACCAATAAACACCGTCTTCATTCTGAACTGGTTTCTCCAAGGCATCAATGATTTTCTTTTACTCAACATCTTTTACTTGTTCTTGTCTCATTTCTGATCCGGAGCTACGCGGCATGTCTACTGAAACTACACCTACTTCATAGCTTTCTTCATTTTACGGGGCTATAGGTCTCCAAAGATTGTCATCAATTACATTATTTTGGCGGGTATATATTTAATAGACAAATTATATGGCTGGAGTTGTAATGCCCATCTAGCAAGACGCCCTGTTGGAGATTTAATAGACATTAACCATTTCAGAGCTTGATGGTCCGTGGCTATCACTACCGAAGATCCTTCTATATATCCTCTAAATTTTGAGACAGCCCGTATAACGGCCAATGCTTCTCTCTCGGTAGTAGAATAGTTTCGCTCCGCTTTAGTCAACAGTCGACTAGCGTATTCTACAGGGTGTTCGTCAGTACCCTCCCCCTGCACCAAGACAGCTCCTATGGCATAATCACTGGCGTCGGTTCTAATTATTGTACATGGCATGTTGATGTCTGCTTGTTGTAAGATAGGAGCACTGGTGAGTCTAGATTTGAGCTCATGAAAAGCTTCGTCTTGTTGTGATCCCCACTCCCATGCTGCAGTTTTTTTCGTCAACCGAGTTAGGGGTTCTGTAATTTTGGCAAAATTTGG
This sequence comes from Standfussiana lucernea, assembly GCA_964057025.1. Taxonomy (NCBI): domain Eukaryota; kingdom Metazoa; phylum Arthropoda; class Insecta; order Lepidoptera; family Noctuidae; genus Standfussiana; species Standfussiana lucernea. The sequence goes on along the minus strand of OZ059798.1, from coordinate 12,110,085 downwards.
CACGAAACGTCGGTACCATGAACAGGTCTGCAGAAATGATTGTACTTGTCGTAAGTTTTTAGGTGCTGGTATATCTAATATCGCAGATATTTTAGCGGGGTCTGTGCATAAACTTGCCTTGGTTATAATGTGTCCCAGATATGCAATGCGCTCTTCACAAAATCGTAATTTTTCTTTGTTAACAACTACGTTATTTTCACGTAGAAGTAGAAACAGTTTGTCCAGGTCTTACAGGTGCTGCTCAAACGTTGGAGAAAACAAAATTAAGTCGTCCAAGTAAGCCAGTAACTTTACTTCATCTAATTGCAGCTTTAATCTATCGATGAACCTTTGGAAGGTTGCTGGCGCATTACGCAACCCAAATGGCATTCTATTGAACTGATAGAGTCCGAAAGGCGTAACAAAAGCCGTTTTTTCTTGATCTTCCATTCGAACTTTAATCTGCCAGAAGCCGGCTCTCAAGTCCAGAGATGACATGTAAGGTGTTGGTTTGGCTTCATGCAGCAGATCGTCTATCCTAGGTAAAGGATATGCGTCAGATACGGTTATGCTGTTTAGTTGTCGGTAATCAATGCAGACCCTTACATCACCATTTTTTTTAGGGACCATCACAACAGGTGCTGCCCATGGAGAGGTGGAAGGTGTAATAATGCCCTCATCCAACATGTGCTGTACTTCCTTGAGTAAAACCTCTTTTCGTTGTGGTGACATTCTATAGGGTGGAACAGCTATCGGTTTGTGGTTCCCAGTTTCTATGGCGTGTTCAACTAAGCTAGCTGGTTTTCCATTTCCAGTGAATACAACAGCGTTGCGTTCCAGTACCTCATTAAGCTGTGCTTCATCAACAACATTGTCTGCAACATTTGTCAATGCGATCATTGCTATGTCAATATTTGGTCCCACCAAATAGCGCCTTGCTGTGAGGTGACAGAGTGACCTCAGCATTATTAATGTTTGCCTGCGCATCTCGGAACACTGACCTGACAAATCTTGGTGAATAACCATTTAGTGCGGGTTCTTTTCCCGAGGGCGAACAGGGGGGAGTATGAAACTCTATTAAAGGCCATAGGAGTCCGCCATTCTGGATTCTTCTGGAGGGCTTAAAAGTGGAGACGGAGTCATGAACATTGGTTCCAGAGCTGTGATTTTGACAAGCTTTGCGATCAGCGACTCAGCCTCCGCAGGCTCCGTCTGTACTGTGGATACAGGTGCGCCATCTTCTTCCTCATCCAGTAACTCATACTTCCGGCCAGGTTCATCCAGAAAATGGAATATCAGTTGTGGCAAATTGAGTACCATATTTGCATCCTGAATCACTCGTAAGAGTGTTCTATTATCGTGTGATTCAGGCAGCACGATAAAGTAAGTGGGGATTATCCGACCACATAAAGAGACAGGTACTAAAGCAGTCTGGACTTGTTGCCTTCGTCGGAGCCCATCTGCGAGAGTAATCGTCGCCTTTTCTTCTTTAAATTACGTGCCCTGCCGTTGTAACACCCGGTGCAGTGAAGTGGATGCGACGCTTAACTTCGTTCCAGTGTCAACGTGAGCCTTCCCTTGGATTCCACCAATTGTTATGTTCACGGTTGGTCTAAGCCGTGAGCGCATAAAAACCCACTTGTACTGCTCCGATTTTATTCTTATTGCATTTTGGGCATTTGGTCCTTACTACGCCAGGCTCACCGCATCCGTAACAATCAATCAATCAATCAATCGTTTATTTTATAAAAAGGTGCACAGTTACAATAAAATATCACAACAATTAAAATAGAGCACAGTTGCTAATTTGCCTGAACTAGGTTGAACCTGTGTCTCAGGCTACAAAGTGCAAGTAGACATTTTACTTAAAATAAATAAAATTAACATTAGGTGAAAAGTAAAGTACTAAAATGAAAAACTTACATAAAAATAAAAACAGCGTGTTCTCGGATTATTTACAGACAGCAAGTAAATCTTCTGTCTGCGCATAAGAGGTGGTTTTTAGAAAAATACATATGGATTTTTTACAGCTAAAATAATTTAACTTATAGATACTTAGTTTTCTATTTAACCTATTGTACAGAAATGGGCCTAAAAATGAAAAGAATCTTTCCACAAAGACATGTTTGGAGGCTGCATTAGAAATGCATACTATATCATTCCGTCTCTTGTTAGTATTGTCAGCATTGTACGTGAGCATGGTGTGCTGTTTTAATACTAAGTGCATAATGAAAAGCTGGCGAACAGTCAACACGTTGCAGGATTTATATAGCTGATCTGTGGGAAAGAAAAAGGGATGGAAGTTTGCTACCTTTAAAATAGCTCTTTGAGCTCTTTCAAGAGGAAGCAAGATAGTTTTTGGTGCGCCACCCCATGAAGTGATGCAGTATTGAATTATAGATTGACCTAGGGCAAAGTATACTTGTGTGATTAATTTTGAATCTGCAAAAGTTCGTATTTTTTTAAATACGTATATTAATTTGCGCACTCTTTTAACCAGAGTTTCAATATGTTGCCTAAAAGAGAGTGTGTCGTCTATTATAACCCCGAGGTATTTAATATTACAGGTTTTGAGGATAGAAGGACAATTGCACATGTTGACTGACAGGTTACCACATTGATGAGCATATAATATACGAAATTTAGCAGTATTAAGTTGAAGCTTGCGCATGGAAAAGTGAATATATTTTGTCTTGTCAGCATTTAATGTTAGTAAATTGCTTTGAAGCCAGTTAGTCACAGTATTAAAACCTAATTGAGCGTTTTCAAACAGTTCGCTACAGCTTTTAGCAGTAAATATAAGCGCCGTGTCATCAGCATATGATATGATTTTGCCGTGCTTGATATTTATATTACACAAGTCGTTAATATAAACCAGGAATAGGGTAGGGCCCAAAATACTCCCCTGGGGAACACCAAATCCAGTATTTTTCTGCTCATCACTCGTAAAATTATCAATTCTAACACATTGGTATCGGTCGTCTAAGTAGTTAGCAAGTAATGTTAGAGGCGTTCCCCTTATTCCTATGGCCTCTAATTTGCTTAGAAGCACAGAAATAGAGACAGTGTCAAAGGCTTTCGCTAAATCAAGGAAGACTCCCAGGACCTGGTTTCCTTTGCCTAGCTCTTTTGAGACATAATCGGTCAGGCTGTGCACCGCATCGGCTGTGGATAAATTGGCTCTGAAGCCAAATTGCGCACGTGACAAGAAGTTGTTTTTTTCTAGGTAACTAACTAGTCTGTTGTTTATAATTTTCTCAAGTATTTTTGAGATTGAGGGATTGGGGATTTTGGATTTTGGGTAACAGGTGATCTTTGGACCTGGAATTGCATTCTTGTTGGACGTTTTCGGTGGTGGTTCTGCGGATGTAGTGGGTGCCGTCAGTCCCGTGGATCTTTGTTTTTCAGCCGATTTTTTCCGACAGTCATTTTCAAGATGGCCAAATGATCTGCAGAAAGTACACCGAGATCTTTTCGTTGAAGAGGCATTAGTGCGATTTGCCTGTCGTTCTGCCATTACTTCCTCTATTTGTCGAGCCTTCGTTAAAAAGTCGTCAAAAGATGCGACGGTATCTCGGGGTATTCTATCCCTAATACTGAAGTGGAGCGATGTATATAATAAGTCCAAGTTCTGTGATTCGGTATGGGCTGGCTTTGGTAGCTCGGCAAGTAGCGCCCGTTTTTTGGCAACGAATATTTCTATGCCAGTCGGGGTTTGTTGCTTTTCACCCACGATCTCATCGTATATTTTATAGGCTGGCCTCTTTGGCGCAAATGTAGATCGTATTAGGGTAATAACGCTATTCCAAGTAGTAATGCTTTCTTTGACACCTAGCCACCAAGTTGTCCTTAGTAGTCCTTGATCAACAGTAGCGTAAGCCCCTCAATAACATTTTCATCCGTAACTGATTCTATTCTTTTGTAGGTACTTACAGTTGACAAGAATGCCTCAACCACTGTAACATCACGAGTCCCATCGTAACGGGCCGTGCAGGAAGCAAAACTACCCGTCTTCTGAGCAATGACAGTACTACTCCTATTCGCTAAAACCCCCATCAGATCACGAAACTGATCATCAGTAAAGTTGACGTTTGCCATTTCTTTATTTTTGCGGCTACGTCTGGGTAAAATATGATATAAATCAATTTTGTAAATAAAATGTTTCACCTACGTATGTTGACTAGTTGAGACCAAAAACACTAACTCTTGGATTATAATTAATCAAACAAAACACTAGCTCCTGGACTATAATGAATTTTGACTAGTTGGATAACGCCTACTCCTAGTCTATAAGGTATACAAGTTATTCTGTACAGTAAAATAAACAACAAAAAAAAACTTAACAAATGCAGGATACTTTTAAAAAAAACTTTGAGGCATTAAATTATGATTACTTAATAATGCGAGCAAGAGAAAAAAAATTAAAATTATAAGTGCTCCATGTTGGGATGCCACTTGTAGGGGTTACGTGTAAGGAGATAATTAAAACTCGTATTAACAATTTACAAACATTTACTTTATAATAAAAGGAGCAAAACAAAGGAAAACAAATTGCTTAAAGCGATAACAAAAAAAGGTTTCTATAACTATTACTTCGCCTAACAGTCTAATTACAATAATCCCTACTCACGTCGCGCCGTGCACTATCCGACAATTGAGAGGTTCGCTAACAAATGCCAACACAATTATCTAACAATACACGACGGGGCGCCAGTCTATGTCCGTCAGGTAGCGAGGCAGAGGAGACCGACCTAAGTCGGTACAGCTGTTTTCACTCGTTCCGTGCCGAATGCAGACTGCCTATGGAGGATGTCGCTGCGCCCCCGTCAGGGGGCACGGCTGGCTGTCACGGGGCATCGCCCCCTTCCCGCGGAATCTGTACCTTGGCCCGTAAACACGGACCCGTCGATTTGTTGCCTGATAGGCTGAGGCCTGAAAGCACGCGTCTTGCAACGCGCGCTTTGTGTGTGGTGTGGAAAAAATAAATGCTCATCATTGCTGGGCTTAAAAATGGCCACATGTGTGCAATCTATACAGCCAATAATTCCTCGGAGCCTAGATTTCCTTTGAAACCTGTAATTTTATAAATAATCCTGGCCAACGTTGGATTCTCGTTCATCGGGTGGCGAATATGGTTTTATCCCTGGGGCCGAGTTATTATATAAATGCAAAAGCAAGACAGGCGATTACCACGACGAGATGGACACAAAAAATTTTGTTAAGTGGCTCAACGAAAAGTAGTTGCCAAACTTGCCTCCAAACGGTATAGTTGTAATTGATAACGCGCCGTACCATTCAACGCAATCTGAAAAAATACCTTGCCAGTCATCACTCAAAAGTGAGATGCAAAACTGGCTTACCAAACATAATATCAGTTTTGATCAAAAGATGACGAAGCGAGAATTATACCACATCATACGAGTAAATAAGCCAGAAAAAAAATATGTGGTAGACGAACTGTTGAGGGAGCATGGCCACGAAGTTGTACGTCTGCCACCCTACCACTGTGATCTAAACCCAATAGAATACATCTGGAATTTAGTTGTAGCGGTCATTGCTACACCGGCATTTAAATGTTAATTTTAAACTTAAAATCATAATAATTGTAAACACTTCACAGTACATGTTATTCACCCGTTACACAGACCTGTCAAATACGAACTAATGTCAAATTACCATAGACATCAAACTCAAAACACGATCATTGTCTTTGGATAAAAACTTACATTTATTGACAGAAATATATCTACACATTTATTTAATCGCTATACTTATATCACATAAAAAACCTATTTACAAATCTACCAATACTAATAAATATTTACACTGTACAAAATATAATCAAACATTGTAATATGCTGGTCGCCACCTTTCCGAACGCAACTTCGGGTGCGCTCGGCTAGACTCGGCCTCCGTCGGAGCATATGACTTGCTTTAAAGCAATTTAGCATTGTCATCTTAGCCAGTACTCGTTTGGGCCTCTTGATCAGTACGCACTCGAACTCGCTACTAAATCTAGACTTACTTCATAGACCTAGACCTATTTTATACATGTCCAGTGAATTGTCCTCCGTCGTCTTAAGTTTCGTAATAAAAGGAAGTGTAGAAACATTTATAATATAGAAATATTAAACCGGACGTTGTTTGATTCACCGCTTACTACATACACTTCATAGTTAAACAAAGGGTGGCAGACAAAAATATAGATCAGTCTGAAATACTTATTGAAAAGTTGACTGGAGAAGCAATAAATTCAATTTCAGTTGAAGACTGGAAAAAAGAAGTTAACCATGTCCAGAGACTGGAGGAAGAATACTGGGTCAAAGATCGACTGCAAGAAATCCAAGAAAGAGAATTTATTATATCCCTTGGAGGAGAAGAGAGTTCTTCTGAAAGTGAAAGCGAGAAAGAGGAAAATGACAGCGATAATAATAATATGTCTGGCGGTTGACGTGTGTCGGGCATGTCACCGTCCGGGTGAATCCATCAGACATATAATTTCTGGATGTTCTCGTCTGGCTCACGGCTAGTACTTGCACAGACACAACCAAGTGGCCAAGATTATTCACCAGCAACTCGCCTTGAAATATAAACTTGTGGAATCTGAGGTTCCGTACTACAAGTATGTGCCCGACCCAGTTCTCGAGAAAGACCATGTCACGTTGTACTGGGATTAGTCTATCATTACCGACAGGACTATTGTCGCCAATAAACCTGACATTGTGGTGATAGACCGATTAGCGCGCCGCGTAATGATAGTCGATGTAACCATTCCGCATGACGAGAACCTCGTGAAAGCTGAGAAAGAGAAACAATTAAAATATCTTGACTTGGCACACGAGGTTGTCAATATTTGGAATGTGAACTCGGCTATGATTGTGCAAAAAATACTACATTCGTTATTAGTATACAGATGTTTTATCTCAGTAGGTAATAAAATTATAAATCAGTAATACTTAGGTTTGGGTTTTCATTTCAAACCTCGCCGAACGGCGGAATTTCAATGGAACTAAAGAAGATTGGTAAAACCCCATGTACGTTGAGTGTCGCCTTTATACATCGCGTGCATTAGTGAAAACACCCGCAAGAGATGGATCTAAGGCCTAATAACAAAGTGTAATCATAGTATATTTTTTTGTAATGGGATTTAGACAGAAAATCGTTTTAAAGATTTACCATTTAGGTTAGGTTATGTAGGTATGTTGTGGAATGTGTATTGCTAAGATTGATTACTGAGCAGATTAATTAATTTTAGAATACAATGTACCTTCATGTTTTAAGTATAATCACGCATTTTTATATCGACTTATTCACCCTAACCTGCTTAAATTGACATGGTCCTCTCTGCAAACTTCTATTGTGTAAAGGCCATGAAAGCGCAATTGTTCACTTATGTATGACCTAGATTGTCGAATTTGATAAGTGCCGCAAGCAAAAAGGACCAATTCTTCTATAGACAGGCTAGGGAACACAACATTTGAACTGGTTATAGTTGTAAATATAGAGTTTCTTCTATTGAGATTCTCTTCTCGTACTATTTCTGCTAAAGTGTTGTCTGCAAAAAGCCTTTCATTTATAATATTGAGTATTTGTTCCGCATTACTTGGATCAACAAACATTGTGGCAAATGCATTATGCAGAGCTGCTGCAATGGAAAAATCCTTCATCATGTGAGGGCATGCACGATTCTCTTTTGATCCTGCCATCAACGGCTTCCACAACCCATCTATTTATTGTCACACAACGAGACATGTTCCCTTCTAGCGTAGTTAACTGGAATTGACCTGGTGACAGGGTTTCTGGCACGCTGATGTATAGCATCTACACTATCCTTAAAGCCTCTATCGAGAATAAAAACATCATCTTCTCTAAAATCCAAAAACTGTCTTTGTTTAATAAATCCATGATTATCGACGCGTAGTTAGTAGTGGCAGGATATGGCTCTGTAACATCCAGGATGTATCCATTGCAACATACAATCATGAATGGCTTTATGAGATTTCGATACTTATGGAGGGAATAAGTCTCTTTTTGAAATAAATAATTTGAGCTTTTTTGGGCATAAACATAGGTGCCACCACAGATAACAATTGCATTTTGTCTTTCCAGAGGGAGATCAGGTCTGCCATATAAACTATTTGCTATATATGAGTTTTTACTAATGACATTACTCCGGCTTATATGATGCAGACCCAAATGTTGAGGCACATAGTCCTGAGCTAATACATATGTCCCTAGCCTTGTTCATCAGGGTTTCCACAGTGCGCCTTGGCGTTTGAAATAAACTCGACAGCCTGTCTCCCGAGTCTCCCGTCCTTAATTTGCGTAATAATGCAGTTAATGCAAAACTTCCTCTGTGCATTTCACGAAGTCCTCTTGTTTCGTTCATTATTTGTTGATGTTGGGATAAGGAAATTTCCAGAAAATAATGTGCCAAATATTCTGGCAAACTATGGATGTCTTCAAAATTAAAAACACTTACAGGTTCTTATAGTATGAAAACCATATCTTCAATTTGGAAACAATTAAAATGGTCTACTGTGTTTTCAGATGTGTACAATTCACCAAATATGTTTCTACCCATGTGGTAACCGCATATCCTTGCACCTCTAGGTATTTAAAAGTTGCAGTCACTCAGCACCCGTCTACGTATTCTGTCTGGAATATGATATCGCTCAGGATTCCGACAGTCGGGAAACAAGCAGTGCCTTCTAGTGTCAGCAGCTCGTCTAATGTTTGGCAGCGTAATGTATTGCTGCTGTGGTATTTCCTGATTTCCAGAGTGTTGCACTGGATTTTCTTCTGGAATTTCAGATAAAACTTGGTGGTTCGCAAGCTCTCAACAGGTGTGGCACACATAATCGGTGTCCACAACCTAAAAAGAAAGTATTTACAATTTATTTCTCATTGAATTTTTGACTTTAACTTACTGAAACAGTAAAAAAATTATGATTATAATAGCCTGTAACTTACGTTTCTAGGATATATCCACAGCTTTATAACTCTTGTAAAATGTTCACTTTCTGAAGACAGACAATTTCTATTTTCTGCAGACAACAGCTGTATGTCACAATTCACACAGCAATCTCCAACTTCCTCACATTGAGGGCTTTGGTGTGGGGATATAGCCACATCCTCTGAAGCACTACTGTTAAATTGGGCGTTTCGGGTGATAGTGCTGCGACGCAATATTCTTTGAGCTCGTAGCCAACATGGCCCACATGCTTCATCAGTAGGAGTACGCTAAAACAATATTTAATACAATCAATATTTATAACAACAGAAATAATAAGAAAATATTTTTATAAAGACAAAAAATATATTTACTTGACGGTACTGTATCCACTGTGAAAAGATTGCAGCAAGTTGTTATTCTTCATCAGTACTGTTTTCTCTCAGTAGTAAACGACTTCTGCTTCTTAGAATAGAACGGCCACATCCAACACAAACATTTTGATGTCCAACTTGTCTTTCAGATGCAACTTGGTTAATTGCATGACTTGCTAATTCCCAACAAGCCTGGCATACGAAGTCAGCATCAGTTGTCTGCGAGTAACATAATAATAAAAAACTGTTAGCCTCTGTAGCACTCTGAATAGCCTCGTCAACCATACACTTAGAGGTTGAACACATCACTGTCTTTGTGTTACTCATTTGGGTATTTTTAATAATTACAGTAGTGTCCAGTTATAATGACAGTGAAATATCAAAAAGAAAACATATTTCATACACAGTAGAAGTCATACAAAGCATCTTCTTATAGAATAAACAATTGAACATTTAAGTATGTTAGGTATATAATTAGCAGAGAAAATCTAGTCTTAGAAAAATAGATCATAATACATGGCCTGTCAATATAAGCAGATTAATAAAATATTTTACTATAATTATCATTTGCTAACAGGGTAGCAAAATATCTTGAGGAAATCTTGGGACCCCGTGGGTGACCAAGGTTTAATCACACTCTTACAAAGTAGTGTCAATTGTGTATCGTTTTATTCCACTTGCGTTTACTTATTATGAACTTTGAGGGATTTGAAAGTGGTGCAAAACCAATACTGCTATATCAACTATTATAAATCTTCAGTAGGTAACTATAGACATTATTTTAAAAATGACCTGAATATTTTTACTCACCTTCCTTGGATAAGTCCATAACTTTATAATATTAAGGTCTTCATTTTCGTTTGAAAGACGATGACGTGGTCTCGTCAACCGAAGTTCGCAGTTAACACACCGAACGTTAGAACGAGACATGTTTAGACTAACAAATAGAGTCCTGTCTCAAAAAAAGTGTTCACTATAACAAGTACTCAACACGCAGGAACTCGAAAGCTCAACTGAACGCGGAATAAATAATGCAAGTAAACACTAATGAGTTGGAAAGTAAACAAATAACAGACGGCAAGCAGATCGTAAGACGACTGTGACAGATCACAGGATGACAGTAATTGTTAGAAATGCGAATTGTTTAATGTTGCCAGGTACAAACTGTGAAAACTAACGATTATGTTATGTTTTCTTTATTTTAGAATACAGTTTATAGTTAAGATTGGAATATTGCAATCGCATTAATGTCTTTTAATATAAAAAGAAAAATGTGTTCATAATGTTATTATAACACAATTGTTAGTTTTTAACCTTCCAGCCAACATTCACATTCTACTAATAAGTATTATTCCACTGAAAATGGCAATGATTACTTCAACACCGCTGTTTTTCGTTTAGTTATTGCTACTTTTACTTCTGATTTAACAAAATATTTGTTTATAATATTTTTCACTGTTCCCACACAATAAAAAAAAACTTTAATCAGGAACTACTCTACTTGATCTATAAAATGCATATAATTTAGTTTAGGCTCGTTTCTAAAATAGAGCGACACTGACACTGCCGATCTTCTTTATAATGGAAATTGTTATTTTAGTTATAATATAATAAAGCCTGACCAGAAAAATAAAAAAAAACATGTTTACGTTTCTTTTTTCCACTCGTACTGAGTGCAAAAAAGAAACTTAAACATTTAAGCTATAAGCTATAGTATATAAGCTGAATAGATTTAAGTATTAGTGTGTATATTGGTAGTATTAAGATATGTATGTGTTTTAGTTTAAGCTTTGATGGTGTCCTTTGATTTTTACTTTATTGTGGCAGCGATGTGTTGTTTACACTTTTTTTGTTTACACTCTGTTTTTTATAAGCGAAGACTTATCATTGGCTGTCAGTCTCACGTACTATTTTTAATCGGTTTTGTTAGCTGTTAGTCTTCCATAGATGATAAATAATTAAATAAATATGTTTTGGACAAACGTCATTTGAGCCAGGTGTGTAGTTATTGCGCCCGGGCTGTAGGTCAAGTAGCTTTTAAATAAATAACCCAATTTTGACAAGTTCTTTCTTTACAGAACTAATTATGGTCGGGATGCATAAATTTGTGTTGGATACGTATTAGTCGGATCGGTTACTATTAATAATAACATTGTGTTAAAAACCACATCACATTTACCAACATGCTCCCCTGATTATGCCTAAAACGAGATAGACACGAAGATAAATGACTGTAAAAACAAGTAAGTGAATCAGATACTATGTCTGTACCCAAGATCTATAGAAAAGCCATGGGTTCACTCGAAAATTCTGGTATTAACATGATTAGAAAGTTACCAGAGTTCTCCAGTATTAAGTCGACACTTTTAAAACACTTGAAGTAGAAAATTTATATTACAAAAGTTTTACAGACATTAAGGTTCCGTCTAAATTTTATTCGTTTATGTTAGCCGACTACCATCGCGATGACAGAGCAAGAAAGGAGATTGACCGATCTGGACCAAATGCTGCCCAGGCATGGGAATATTTTTAATTTCTTCCTTATATGAAGGCAAATTAAAAAATAAATTAAAAAAAATACCACGGGGTTATACAGTACCTAAAAACTTATCTTATGGCTTTTGTGGTGCTTTAACTTTTGATATTTTTTAACGTTTACGTTAAATACCTCGCTACTCTAGCTCGAAGCAAGTTTTTTTTATAAGCTCTATACGAAAATGATAGCTTCGATCGATTCGATCTTCGCTGTCTCGATTTTCAATTTCAAGATAAGCACAACAAAATCACAGCGAGAGTTGAGAGAAATCAAAAGTCTCGTTTGCTCATATTTAGATTTGGTATGTGTCTGTCTCTTTCGCGTACGGTGGGTTTCTCTATACATGCTTGCGCGCGCGCCATTTTGTTTGTATCGCAGTCTAACCAGTGATGCAAAAGTTCTACTGAGGTAAAACGGTGATAAGATATTAATATATCTTCTGGTTTCGACGCTGTTAAAAGGCATGCCGCTTCCCAACTTCACATCAAAAGTGTCAAAAGATTTGCGGATCAACCTTTGATGACTGGTTTTGTAAATAAGAAGTGGTCCAATTCAAACATCAAGTAAGAGAAGGTAGGTACCTCAATTTTTTTAAAGATTGTATAGCTACCAAACCAGCCGTGTAACAAATTTGAAAAGAAGAAATTATGAAGAAAAATACATTCAGAATTGGCTGTATGGTCTAAGAAACCTTTGCCTTTCCCTTAGGGATAAATAAAAAAACTGAACCAAACTATTTCAGGGTCACCAGCATGGTATTTTATTTTACAACATTTTCTGTAATTTATGGATGATAATATTTTAGATTATGGAGCAATTTATTGAAACTGTTAAACAATTTCCTATACTATGGAACACACAATCAAAGGACTATCACAACTTAATTAAAAAGGATGTTATATGGAAAAGAATAGTGGAAGAAATAAGTAATCCAGACATACCAGACGGTAAGTTTAATTAATATTTATTTATTTAAAGTTTAATTATATTTATTTAAAGTTTAATCAAATTTATATTATTAAAATAATTACAATAGGATTCTCTGATACGAAATGCTTCTCTAGTTGCTCGTAAGTTGTCGTATTGTACCGATCTTAAAGTTTGCTGTTCTTCAATATTGACGGCATTTGCGTTACTAGTTGTCGTTCTTGAAGACATTGAATAATTGTGCAAGATACAGGTAGTCTTTGTAATGACGTCCACTAGTTCTAATTGATATTCGAATGGTCGACGAAACACACGAAATCGCGCTGACAATATACCGAACGCATTTTCTACTACATTTCGTGCTCTACTGAGACGATAGTTAAAGGTGTTTTTTGCTCTGTTATCTAAACATGTACATACTCCGTGGGTACGGTCTCATAATGTGTTTTTGTAATGGGAATGCTTGATCACCTATAAACACAAAAGGTGTTGGATCGCCATCAGTGGAGGGCATTTTATTGAGATATGCTTCCCATCCACGGCACCAAGGCAGTTAGGAAATTGCCATTTATCATTAAAGTCTTCTGCAATTGCTTCCCATTCACTTTCTGTTGGTAACATCATATATATATATTGGTTGCAAATGAATCCAAAGTGCATTGCACATATCTTTCACAATCAAAGAAACTGTGTTATTACCCACTCTGTAATTATATCCAATTGTTCTAAAGGAGTCACCAGTAGCTAAAAACCTGAAACATATAAATATTTATTACTAAGTTTGACATGGTGTTTGTTACAGTGAAAACTGCGAAGAATGAGTGGAAAAAGTTACGTGATAGTCATCGAGAGTCACTCAAAAGGATGAAAGCCAGTACAAGTGGTCAGGCTGCTTCTCCGACAAATAACTGGAAATATAGCGAGTTACTCGATTTTTTTTTACATTGTTTACGTTGATATTATTTTGTGTATTATACATATATGTACATCGGTCGGTTTGTTCGGTCGGGCGGTAATGTTTCTATGTTAATATTTGTATATTAAACCGTATGATAAGGTGTATATTTGTTTCATTTTCAGGTATGAGACAACCATTTGCTTCGCAACTTCGAAATGCTGCTCCAGGAGAATATTTTAGCTTGATGGTTCTGGATTCGGATTAATCTTGTATATGGGACTTGTTAAACTACCTAAAATAAACCTTTATTGAGTACCGACAGGGTTTTTGGGCAAACCCTTGCTGCATCTGTTATGAGCCGTAACAGATTTGAATTACTATTGCAGAAACTGCACTTAACGAATAATGGATATGCTGATGTGTCTGACAGAATTTACAAAATACGACCTTTTTTAGATAATTTAAACAAAATATATACTTTTAAAAATATATATGCACCTAAGGAAGATATCTGTTTGATGAAAGCCAAGTGCCTTTCAGAGGTCGCATCATTTTTAGACAATATAACAAAAGCAAGAGGCACAAATATGGTATGAAGTTATTCAAACTCTGTACATTACCAGGAGAAATTGGAACTGTACGCTGGTAAAAATAATGAACTAGTGAATACCACATCTACAAGAGTGGTAATGTCTCTTTGTGAGCACATACTGGGCTGTGGTCACACACTTGCAACAGACAATTGGTATACAAGCTTGGAGCTGACCAATGAACTACTTGATAAGGACACTCATTGGGTGGGTACTTAAAGGAAAAATAGAAGAGGTATGCCGAAAGCGGTAGTAGACTCCAAATTAAAACCTGGCGAAGTAATAGCTAGGGAGAATGAACGAGGAATATGCGTATTGAAGTGGAAGGACAAAAGAGATGTGCTGATGTTATCCACAAAACATTCTAAAGAATTTTCTAAAATTAAAAAGGGTAAAGTAATTCGCAAACCAAGAATGGTTTTAGCCTACAACAAAACAAAACAGTGATATGAGCGATCAAATGGCCGCATATTCCTCGCCATTACGTAAAATGGTTAAATGGTAGAAAAAATAGGAATAGAACTTATATTGAATACAGCTATTGTTAATGCATGGGTTATGTATAACGAAAATAAAATAAAAAGTGAAAGTATAGTACAGTTTAGAAGAGAGTTAGTGGAGTATTTAGTTGATGCAGAAAAGGACGAGACCACAGAACCCGAAAGAATAGATAGACCAAAAAGACTGAAACATCAATTATTGAAAAAAGGGTAACGTAAGAAACACTAGACGATTTTGTTCAGAATGTTACAAAAACTGTCTGGCAATGTACGCTTCAAAATCAGCCAAAAATAAAACAAAGAAAGTAGCAACGTTTTGTAAAGAATGTCCAAATGAACCATATTTTTGTTTAATTTGTTTCAATAAGCTCCATCGCTTCGTTTAATTTGTATTTTAGAATACCTAGTTACTTTTTTTTTTACTTATATTTCACACATTGATAAAAATAAACCATTGATTTTTGTGAGGGTTATGTTTTTTCTCTTACTTTCTTCATTTTTGTCCCACATTTCTCACAATTTCATAAACACGCCGAAACCACGCTGTAGTAACAGTCTACAGCGCCGCTCCGGTCACTTGCATACACTAAATGTACGATAAACGTTATAATTCTGCCCAAAAACAGGTCTGTCTTGAGGTCACCGGTGACCAACACGGCGCGTAGATACAAGACGGGATCCGGTCACCGGTGACCGGGCTGGCAATCGAAGTGTTAAAAATCCACGTAACTTTGTTAATATTGGAGATGTTTATTACGGAGCAAATGCCATCAACACTTTGCTTACAGATAAGAACTGGACTCCTGAAAAAATTCACTTATTCCAAACGAGATGCATGCAATTCTTTATAGAAGCGTGTGATAAAATCGTACAAAGATTTCCGATTAGAAAAAATCCTTTAAAGGATTTGGGGGCTTTCGCTCCGGAAAATGTCAACAAAGGTAAACTGTCGTCAATAGTACCAATATATAGACAATTTCCAAATTTATTGACAGCAAAAATTATCAAAATAATATATTAATAATAAAGAATGGCGTTTGCTTCGGAATACGAAAGAAATTGCGTCGTTTAGTGAAAACACTGAAGGGTTTTGGGTAAACGTTAGCAGCATGAAATGCATTGATGGTTCACGAATGTTTGAAAATACACACATCAAAAGTATCTAGGGATCAACATATATTTTTGCAATAACTTTTCTCCTGATTGATATTAATTAAAATTTTCTTTAAGGATTCATCAAATAAAGTGTTTTCGTTTGTCACAGTAACGATAAACCAAGTCACCTTTGCATTAATAAAGAAATTTGCCATTTTCCTAATAAAGGGATTTTTGACATTTGAACCACTAACATTAAAGTTCAAAAAAAGACTGAAATAACAGTTTTCTTTAAAATTTTATTGGGTAACTTAAACAATTAATAATCCGTGTTTCTACCGCGAACACTAACAACACAAGAACATCGGTTTGGCATACTCAAAATGAGTTCATCCAAATCACGCTGTGGAATGGCCGCCCATGTTCGTTGCAACAACAAAAAAAGGTCTTCTTGCGACTGGATACCCTCCATATTCGGCAGAGCTCTTCTCTGTAGCATATCCCATGCATGCTCAATCGGGTTCAAGTCTGGCGACTGAGCAGGCCAGGGCAGGACATTGATGTTAGCTGCGGCGAGAGTCTGTCTTACAACTCTTGCGGTGTGCGGTCGTGCATTATCATGCATTAACTGAAATAAGGGACCGATTTGCACTTGTAGAGGAACGATGACGTCTGATACAATCGTCTCAGCATAAATTTGAGCGTTGAGGTTGCCTCTGATCCAAATCAACTCAGTTCTTCCGCCGATCCAAATACCCGCCCATACCATGATGGTTCCACCACTATAAGGATGGACTTCCTGGCAGGATTTTAATCGCTGTTGGCGTCCAGGGGTTCTCCAGTGTCGTATACGTCTTGTATCCGGTCTCATACCAAAACGAGACTCATCAGAAAAGCACACGAAACGCCATTGTTCTTCTGCCCAATTTCTGTGTTCAAGAGCCCATTGATATCGAATCCTACGATTGTGCATTGCTATAGGTGGTACCCGTAGCGGTCTTCGGGAATGAAGGTTCACTTCATGCAAGCGGTTTCTGACTGTTTGGTCGCTAATTAAGTTCCCTGAAGAGTGATGAAGCCTCACGGCTAACATCATGGCGGTTATTGTTGGAGCTCTTCGAGTTAAGATTTGAATGTATCGGTCTTGTCTCCGTGTGGTGCAGCGATACCGTCCTCCATGGCGCTCAGCCACGGTACCAGTGCTTCGGTAACGTGTCCAAAGTCGACTGATAACACTCTGACTTGTATTCAGAGCTAAAGCCACAGTACGTTGCCGGGAACCAGCTTCTATCATTCCCACGGCTCTGAGCATTTCTTCCCTGCTTAAATGACGTCGCCGCTCCATAATAACGTTGGTTTTAATCAGTAGTAGGGAAACAGTAGCACTAATAATGTCTTCAATGCGTTGTATGTTTTTATAGGGAAAATATTGACAGCTTATTTTCATCTTTTACTCGAATTTGATTGAGAGTTCCTGATTCAAATTATGAAATGCACCAAAAAGGATCCATATAAATTTATAAAATCATAAATTTATTACAAAGCCACATCTCAATCTCAAGAAATCCGCATAAAAATGCTTGATCCCTAGACACTTTTGATGTGTGTAGTACTTTTCAGCGAAGCATAAACACCACACCCTATCAACTACTGATTGGGACAAAGATGAGAATGAAGGAAGACATAGAGATTTATGATTTGCTTTCAGAAGAAGAAAGAGAAAGCTATACAGAGGAGAGAGAAAAACTTAGGAAAGTTCAAGAAGAAAACATAAGAAATTTTAATAAGAATAGAAAAGAAAGTATGAAGTATAATGAAGGAGACTTAGTGGCAATAAAACGCACACAGTTCGGCACGGGAATGAAGCTGAAAGCCAAATATCTTGGCCCCTATCAAGTTGTAAAAGCAAAGAGGAACAACAGATATGATGTGAAAAAGCTCAACCCGAATACTGAAGGTCCTGGGGTAACCTCTAGTTCAGCAGATTGCATGAAGGTGTGGCCAGCTGTAAACTCCTTAACCTAATAGGTGAAAGTTGGTTGTAAAATTTTTCTTGTTTCAGGTTTGTGTATGAAAGGTTGTGTGCGATGTTTCATTAAACACGGTGTTTTGTTAGATGTAAGCTTAATCTATTGTTATTAAGAGTTAAGAGATCTGTATCTTTACTATACCTATTGCAACAATAAATGTCAGTGTGTAAACATTTTTGAGGAATATTGACAATGTTGTGTCTTCTCTTTGAATTATTATTTTATGATGTCTCTTTTAAAATAAAACAGTAATTATGTGATGTTATGCTGTTACTTCGATGTTGTAATGTAGTACTAGTTAGGGATGAGCGTTGAATCAACCGTTGATCTCCTGTCAACGTATTAACGTTAACTGTATATGAATCAACTACACACATCAAAAGTATCTAGGGATCAACATATATTTTTGCAATAACTTTTCTCCTGATTGATATTAATTAAAATTTTCTTTAAGGATTCATCAAATAAAGTGTTTTCGTTTGTCACAGTAACGATAAACCAAGTCACCTTTGCATTAATAAAGAAATTTGCCATTTTCCTAATAAAGGGATTTTTGACATTTGAACCACTAACATTAAAGTTCGAAAAAAGACTGAAATAACAGTTTTCTTTAAAATTTTATTGGGTAACTTAAACAATTAATAATCCGTGTTTCTACCGCGAACACTAACAACACAAGAACATCGGTTTGGCATACTCAAAATGAGTTCATCCAAATCACGCTGTGGAATGGCCGCCCATGTTCGTTGCAACAACAAAAAAAGGTCTTCTTGCGACTGGATACCCTCCATATTCGGCAGAGCTCTTCTCTGTAGCATATCCCATGCATGCTCAATCGGGTTCAAGTCTGGCGACTGAGCAGGCCAGGGCAGGACATTGATGTTAGCTGCGGCGAGAGTCTGTCTTACAACTCTTGCGGTGTGCGGTCGTGCATTATCATGCATTAACTGAAATAAGGGACCGATTTGCACTTGTAGAGGAACGATGACGTCTGATACAATCGTCTCAGCATAAATTTGAGCGTTGAGGTTGCCTCTGATCCAAATCAACTCAGTTCTTCCGCCGATCCAAATACCCGCCCATACCATGATGGTTCCACCACTATAAGGATGGACTTCCTGGCAGGATTTTAATCGCTGTTGGCGTCCAGGGGTTCTCCAGTGTCGTATACGTCTTGTATCCGGTCTCATACCAAAACGAGACTCATCAGAAAAGCACACGAAACGCCATTGTTCTTCTGCCCAATTTCTGTGTTCAAGAGCCCATTGATATCGAATCCTACGATTGTGCATTGCTATAGGTGGTACCCGTAGCGGTCTTCGGGAATGAAGGTTCACTTCATGCAAGCGGTTTCTGACTGTTTGGTCGCTAATTAAGTTCCCTGAAGAGTGATGAAGCCTCACGGCTAACATCATGGCGGTTATTGTTGGAGCTCTTCGAGTTAAGATTTGAATGTATCGGTCTTGTCTCCGTGTGGTGCAGCGATACCGTCCTCCATGGCGCTCAGCCACGGTACCAGTGCTTCGGTAACGTGTCCAAAGTCGACTGATAACACTCTGACTTGTATTCAGAGCTAAAGCCACAGTACGTTGCCGGGAACCAGCTTCTATCATTCCCACGGCTCTGAGCATTTCTTCCCTGCTTAAATGACGTCGCCGCTCCATAATAACGTTGGTTTTAATCAGTAGTAGGGAAACAGTAGCACTAATAATGTCTTCAATGCGTTGTATGTTTTTATAGGGAAAATATTGACAGCTTATTTTCATCTTTTACTCGAATTTGATTGAGAGTTCCTGATTCAAATTATGAAATGCACCAAAAAGGATCCATATAAATTTATAAAATCATAAATTTATTACAAAGCCACATCTCAATCTCAAGAAATCCGCATAAAAATGCTTGATCCCTAGACACTTTTGATGTGTGTAGTTGAATTCGTCAACGACGTTTATGAAATTAACTCCTGTGTCTCGTTCAATAATCGACAACGCTAACGCAACGAACTGAGCAAATTAAAAACCTTCGTTTAAAAGTAACGTTGAAGATTGCGAGCGACGGTCATGTCATACAATTTGAACTCTAAATAACGTGTTACAGAGTTGATTTTCGAAATATTTATTTTAAGAATAGTACTTATGACGTTATTGGTGGAAAGGCGCGCCCCGCTCGCTCGTGTCGCCCGCGCGAAAGAAACAGGTTTATACCAGTTTGTTTGTTTACGTTTCCGTACGATATGAAGTTCGCTTTCTTTAATTTTAGTTTGACAGTTTGTGACAAGTTGCGCGAAAGGTCAGAGGTTATTTTGGGGCTTAGCGTAAATGTTTAGACTTTTTAGTTAATGTTTATAGTTACATTACAGTGTTAATTTGTTTGTGATAATATAATTGTGTAAAATATATTTTGCATAAAATAGGACTACCTACATACCTAAGGTAAAAAATTGAAAATGTCGGGACGTACTAGGAATAACAGTGAATTGTGGCTGCATTTCGAAAAAGACGATTCTAGCGGGAAAGCTGCCTGTAACATATGCAAGGATAAAATATCGTACAAATCAACCACGGCTAATTTAAAAAGCCACTTAAAACGAAAACATATTTCAATATATTCATCAGCATTTTCGACGTCTCACTATCATTTATTACCCAACTGCACCAGAGTTATGTTTTTATAACATATTAACAGTGTTGTAATTTAATATTATTGTTGCAGATCCTGAAGCTCCAGGACATAAAGTTTCAAAAACTGTTGTAGATGCTGAAATGAAGGAAAATGTTGGTAAGTGATGAATCTATTGTTTTATTGCCACACGCTTGAATTCAAAATTAAAAAAAAAAAACATTTTCTGTCTGTCTTAGCAAAAGAGTGAAGTTAGTGATCACATAATTTAATTAATTATAATAAGATAACTATTAACAAATATATAATATTTGTTAATAATATGTTTTTACTACAGTATTATTTTTAAAGAACTTTATGAAAGAGTTGATTATGACTTTTTGAACCAGATCTTTCTATTATAATACTATCTTAAATACATTATCTAAAATTTTACTATAAATATTTTGAGATTTTTTGTAATAAACATGAAGTATGTTTTATTTATTATTAATTTGTAATTACTTTCCTTTCCAGAATCAGTTGCTGAACCTAATTATTCAAAAGTTCCTGTAATTCAAAATCTTGAAATTGTTAAAGATATAGGAAATGATCATATTCCTGGTAAGTTAAAAATAAAGGAAATCTATATTTTAATAAGATACGTGAGCTATTGATTGATTTTTATATCATGTTATTTTTAAATTTCAGAGACGAGTAAAACTGAGACAACTAAAGTTGTGCATAAAAGGAAACAATGCACTCGTATATCTCAAGTTGAGCAACTTTTGCGTAGTAAGCTCTTACGAGTTGGTGTCAAGCTGAGCAAATGCCGCAGCAAAGTTAAGAGGCAGACAGTAAAGATCAGAGCTATGCAAAATATTGTTTCACATCCAGAACTTTTAAAAGCTCTCGACAACTGGCCCACCACAGCAAAAACTTTAACTTTACTGCAATTTCGAGAGCACAAAAAGGGTCTTAAAGGGCGACGTTTCACACTAAAAGAAAAGCTTACGGCTTTATCTATTTTTAAGCAAAGCCCAAAGGGCTATCGATTTTTTAGAAAGATATTTATCTTGCCTTCACCTCAGACACTGGTGAAACTAATAAATATGGCTAATATCAAGCCCGGAATAAATGAAAAAATTATACAGCAGATTAAGAAGGCAGCTGAAAAAATAAAAAATATAGAAGATCGACTATGCATTGTTTTGTTCGATGAGATGTCACTAAAATGTAACCTAAGTTACAGTGAAAGAAAAGATTGTGTTACTGGGTTTGTTACTAATGGTAAAGAGACACATCCTGAGTTTGCAGATCATGCTCAAGTTTTTATGATAAGGGGGTTAGTAAGAAATTACAAGCAGCCTGTAGCCTACACATTTTCGCAAGCTGCTACAAAAGGACCTGAATTGGCAGCGCAATTGAAAGTTGTTATTGCAAAATTACAAGAAGCTGGTCTGATTGTGGTTGCCACTGTATGTGACCAAGGTACCAATAACACGCAATGCATAAAACTTTTAATGCAAGAAACCAATGCAACACTTTTAAGAAAAGGAGAAGAACAAAGAGGTAATTATTTCCTTGTCAATGAACACGAGATCATACCTCAAGAAAACAGCAAAATGGTCACATATAGTTTGTCTGCACGATGAAAACCCTGGATACAAAGGAATTAGACTAGTTCCAAAGTTAAGTGATTACCACTGTATCCCAGCAAAAATCCCAAAAATGAAAGTAAAATATGCTACACAGGTGTTTAGTCACACTGTAGCGACAAATATGGGCTACCTTGCAGGTAAGCATAATTACTGTTCAGCAATTTTATTTATGAAAAATTCAATGCTCTCTATTAGTTGTAGTAGTTGCAAATAATTAATAATTAAATAATTTTAATTTCGATTTCGATAATTATCGAATCGACACATCATTAACTTATTAGGAACCTTACTAATAAAAGGTAACAGTATTGTCCCATCTATTTGATTAAGCATTCTGCATTTAATTTATGGTAAAGGTCATATGAAATAATATTAACATAATATGTAGTACAGATCGCGCAAAATAACTTGGTGGCTCTGAAGTTAACTACAAGTGACATTTCTCGCAGTTTTCGCCACTTTCGCCCGCGCGCCTCCCCCGCGCACACCTGTATTCATCTAAATTCGTCTACTGCGCAGCGTTCCGCGCGAAGTTCAGAGCCGCCAAGTTATTTTGCGCATACTGTAATTTGGCTCTTACCAAAGCTTTTCTTTTTTTACAGATAAATGAATTCTGTCATCGGAATCGAAGGAAACCGCCGACATATTATTATTTTTTGACCAGCTCTTCGACTCAGTCAATGGGAGCTTCGGCAAACGAAAAAAATTTGGAAAGCCACTTCTAGGGCCTGCAACTCCAACATCAACACACCATGAAGTATGGCAACATTCAAAACAAATGTTGAATAAGATGAAATTTGTGCATTCTCAGTCTTTTAAAGTGGAATATGTTCCAACTATTAAAAACTGGGTATGGACAATAGAGGGCATAGAGTTGTTATTAAAAAAAATACATATCAAATATGGGGTAAATTCGGTTTGGATGCGGCATCTGAATCAGGACCCAATCGAAAACTTTTTTGGGTCCATTAGGAGTCACGGGTGTCGCAATGTAAATCCATCCCCAGAAAAATTTGAGTCTGCGTACACAACATTACTAGTTAATAGCCTCTCTAGTGCCCATACTCCAGGAGCAAATTGTGAAACAGATAATTGTTATGCCCTTAGTAATGTCATCATCACAGACAGTGACGACTGCAAAGATAGTCTATGTGAATTAAATAATATACCAGAAATAACAATTACACCCCTTGAAGAAAAAAATGATCCCCGCAAAATGGGTGCATTGCAATATGTTAGCGGATATTTTGTAAAAAATGCATAGAAAAATATCTTCAAGGGGTGTAGGCAATGTAAAAAAGACATGTTGAGTGCAGATGAGCTGGAGTATATAAAATATAGAGAATACTGTAATAAAAAATGGCTTTGCAGTCCAAGTCATGCTCTCCTAAACTGTATATCAAGTCTGCAAGATATCAATTACCACATTCTAAAATATAATTTGGAAAACCAACATATTTTCGAACTTATTAAAACAATAATTTTAATGCATGTGGAATTTGATTTTATTAGATGTAAAAAACATAAAGAAATCCTAATAAACTATATAATAAAGATATCTTGCAGACTATTCATATTTAATTATTGTAAAGAAATTAATAAAATATTAAGCAATAGGAGAGAATGTGATGATGATAGCGATCCTTTTAAATTAAAGGCAAAAAAATATTATTATAAATGTTTTAAAAGAAAAAATAAATAATGTATTATTTCATTTTTATAGTGTTTTATTTCTGTGCAGTAACAATCTTGGTATATTCAATATAGTATGACCAATATTCCATCTCTCTGATAAGATAAATCAGGAAATAAATTTGTGTTAGACAAATTTATTTCCCGATTTATAAAAAGACGAAGCATTACGGGTGGGAACCTACACATTCGAGCATATTAGTATTAGTTGCAAAACACGTGTAAAGAGGGCGACACTTTGATGTTTTCTATTTACCAGCTGAGTTTGGTCTCTATGTCCTATATTATAAGTTACTCTGTGGTTCCTAGAGTGCAACTTTTGACGCATCGATCTAGGATTGCTTCCGTTTTCTTCAAGATTAAGCAATAATTTCGTACGCATTAACAGAACAACACTTGCAGCGATACTAAATCTTTTACCAGTAAATGAAATGCACCAATCTGCACCATACAACAAGTGGTCACTTAATTTAACCATTTTTTGTTGTACTTACTTGCTAGTCCAAGTGCGCGATGTAAGTGTGTAACCCACAAGTTAGTATGTCGTAAATATTTACTTTAAAACTTTTGTTGCATAGCACTACAAAATAACAATAACAGTCTATGGTGCGATATTTCATTTGATAATTATATAATCAGTAATATTTTAAAACGAATACTCACAGTTAATCAAGCACTAAAATAAATGCATAGTTTCTACTTCCCGCCGTATGTTCGAGTCTTTGATAGACAATATGCAGGGTAGAGAGGTAGTTTACAACGACGTTGACGTTTCGTTTCACAGCTTCAGGGCACTTTTTAGCGAAACATTGTGTTTTATTATTTAAAAAGTTGAAATGTTGTGTGCGTAACAATAAAACATACAAGACAAAAGTATAATTATAGGCTAGATATCTTTTTTTATTAGAAAATAAATTTTTGTGACACATATTCGTATTTAGTAACATTTTTTTTTCTGTGGTATTATTAAAACATACTATTTGGCATGTTGGTAACACAAACTACCCGTTGAAACGTTCCCGTTACGATTCAGTTGCGGTTCGGTTTAAGTTTAGTTTCCAATTTGTATATGAAATAGTAGAATGACTTTTTAGGTAACTATCGAACGGCGATCGAAGTCGAACTGTTGTTGAAACACAATTGAACGTGTAACGTTGCAAATTAGTAGAATCGGCCCCCAGATGATCTTTTAAATACGCCTGAGTGGAATATGGTTTAATGCTAATATATTCTATTCAGTCAGTCCTAAGCCTGAAAAAAAAGTATGAAGGGAAGGTCATCTAACTCTAAGTATAACCATCAATCAAACGTTTTCCAAGACATATATTGAATCTAATTGTTTCTAAAATTGAACGTCGCTGCGTTGAATAAAAAAACCGTTCAATGAATGAACGGTTTACGTTGCAAGTTGACGTTAGTAGTAAGTTAACTCGTTGACGAATTTAACTAGTTAATTAACAAGTTGACAAACGTGAATCAACGTTAACGTTTCGTTGACGGAAAAACCGTCAACGACCCATCCCTAGTACTAGTAGTTAAGTTGAAAATAAGTTGAAAGCTAGTGATGTATGTTCGTGTGTATGTCTGAGGACAGACATGGATCAGGATGGCCGACTGTGGGATAATAATATTTTATAAGCTCAAGTATGAATGCAGTATAATATTGTCAAAACGGAACGCAGCGGATGAAAGAAAGAGAAGTACGTGTGGGAGTGTGATAGCAGATGTGAACTGTCAGAGGTAGTCGGACGACGGACGTACGGTGTAACGTTGATCTTTTTTGTGTGTCCGCAATAAAAGTTAATAAAAGTATTTCTCTTCGTTTATTTTGCCATATAATCCCACATATGTATCAGACAGTATTAGCGGCCATTTGAGTCACGTAATTAATTTATGCATATCGCGAGGTGTATTTCCAATCAAACTAAAGATTGCTGTTGTAAAACCACTTTACAAAAAAAAACGATCGAGATAAAACAGAATCATACAGGCTGATCGCACTTGTTCCTATATTTTCCAAAATATTCGAAAAATACATTTATGAACAAATTCATAAATATTTGGTAAAGCAAGATATATTGACTGAAAAACAAAAAGGCTTTAGGAAGAACAAAACCATTAATATGGCCATATATGATTTTTTAAATAATGTAATCGCAAATGTCGACCGAAATATACCAGTATGTTCAATTTATTGTGATATGACTCAAGCCTTTGACTACGTTGATCACAATATCCTACTTAATAAATTAGACGCGTACGGAGTTAGAGGCAATATCCTACAACTTATCGAGTCATATCTAAAAAATCGAAAACAATATGTGGAAATTACACAAGTGGATCAAAAAACCAAGAATGAAAGAGTCTATCGTTCGCGTGATAAAACAATCACGTATGGTGTGCCGCAGGGGAGCGTGCTTGGTCCCCCTCTATTTACATAAATGACCTGCCAAAAGTAACGGAACACCACATGACACTATTTGCCGACGACAGCACAGTTACCATTGACTGTAAAGATAAACAAAAATATGACAGACTAATCTATGAAAATGACGTTACTAATACTATAAAATCAATAATAAAATGGCTTAATAATAATAACCTTAAGATAAATATTGACAAGACTAAATTAATGACATTTACCCAACGCAAAAATTTGACTATGAATATTTTTTACGAGAACAACAAAATAAATCAAGCTGACACAACGAAATTCCTTGGGTTAACCATAGACCAACGACTAGATTGGAAGGCACATACAATAGATTTGTCGAAGAGACTTAGTAAATCCGCTTATGCTTTATATAAACTTGCGCCAGTCATAGGAACGGACGCTATGGTTACTGCATACCATGGCATGGCTGGTTCAATATTAAGATATGGAGTAATTTTTTGGGGAAACTCATCCAATAGGGAACTTATATTTAAAGCCCAAAAAAAGTGCATTAGGGCAATGTTTGGGTTAAAATGTACAGATACATGTAAACCTTTTTTTATTAAATGTAAAATACTGACACTACCCTCAATATGTTGTGCACGAGACAGTCCAAAACAGCTCTGATGCATAATAGTGTTTTTTGTATGGCACCAACTATTTATGACCATATACCAGAATCACTTAAAATATTAAATATTAATTTATTCAAAAGACATTTAAAGAACTTTCTGGTAAGTAGATCCTATTATAATATCAATGAGTTTCTGAAGGAAAAAATATTAATGTAATGTGTAATGATTGACAGGTCTATTTAATTGTTTTCTTGTTATTTTTTTTATTATTGCAATTTATTGTTTGACATCCAATTATGTACTTTGCTTTTACTTGTTTATATTTATGACGAAATATGATTGAATCTTTGACATTTTTTTTCCTGAGATTTGTTTATTTATTTTTTCTTTATACATGACATCTTATCTTTGATTTTATTAACATTTGCAAATTAATTGGTAATTTAAAATGTACAGGTTTCTAATTTTGAATGTTGTTTTAATTATTTGTCATTTTATTAGTTATTGCAACCTGTAATTATTTGTACCCCATATTTGTACGCTTCACGGCAAAACATAGAGAAGCTAATTACATTTTAACATCTCACACACTGTGTAACTAACCTATGTTTACAAATAAAGTTTCTTATTCTTATTCTAAATTTCATTGAAACTGAAAGCCAACGTGGTATCAAGAATTTTATATTTTATTCTGATGGTTGTGCTGGGCAGAATAAAAATAGGATTATCTTTGCTCTTTATTTATATTTGTCCAAAAAGTATGGAGTAAACATAATACACTTTGAAACTGGCCATAGCCAGTCTGAAGGAGATTCGATGCATTCTCTTATCGAACGCGCAAAAAAGAACCAAACGATTTATACTCCTGATCAAATGTATGGCATAATCATGAATGCCAAGATCAATGGTGAAAAACTTCATGTTAAGGAAATGGAACAACATAATTTCAGTTTTAAGTTAATGGACAAAAGACACTGGTTGCGGGCAGACCAAACTAATGAAAAAGTTATGTGGACAAAGATTCACGAAATCAAGATTACTCTTGCGCATCCAGATGTCATTTATTTAAAGTATAACTTTAACGATGAGTATATTTCTTTAACACGTTCTCTGCCGGTAGTATAAAAGATGAAAAACACAAAAAAACTTTTTGGTGGAAATATAAGCGTTAGGTCAAAATATACATTTTTATATATGAAGTGTTTTGATCTGCAACTGGATTCCGTAAATATTTCAAAAAAACTTCGTGAGGTCATAATTGACCTACGCGGCGCTGTAATACTTAAAAGTGAATATTCGTTATGGAGGCGCCGGGTAGGGCACGCCTCCGGTCACCCCCACACCTCAGTCGTCTGTAAGCGCTTGCGCCGAACGGTTGAGTTTGTGTCTGTGAACGTTTTTATTTACTGAAATGGATATATCCGATCTAGACTTTGACTTAGATATTTCTCAAGAAGACTTACAACATATTGAAGCACTAGAATCTAGTATTTTTAGTGAGATACGCAATTTTTCCGAGGAAGAAATTAGTAACGATGCTATCCTACCAACAAAAAAACGTTACCGTCGTGTGATTGCAAGTAGCTCCGAAAGTGAATCGGGGTCGGTTGAAAATTATATCTCTAATCAAATTGCTCGCATAGAAGAAACATCTAATTCAGTACAAAAATGGACACGACCACGAGGACATCAACCATCCGTCATAGCATTCACGGAACCAACTGGTAAGTGCTAAGTACTTTTTTAACCGACTTCAAAAAAGGTTCTTAGTTTGACCTGTATGTATGTCTGTCTGTGATTATCTCGCGATAATTTTATTTTGGGGCCAGTTGGCTTGCGTGAAATTGTCCCTCATATTATTTATTTCTTGCTTACAGGTATGAAGCAACCATATGCGAGAGAATTGAAAAATAGTGCAGCGGGAGAATATTTCAGTGTTTTGGTCCTAGACAGTCTTTTTGAGACGATTGCAAACGAAACAAATTTGTTTGCACAGCAATCACTATCAAAAACCTTAAACCTAAGTCTCGTGCAAATGAGTGGAAACCGACATCAAAAGATGAGATTAAACAATTATTTGGGTTAATCCTGTACATGGGACTGGTGAAACTTTCTCAAATAAATTTATACTGGAGTAAAGACAGGGTGTTCGGGCAACATTTTCCAGCCACTGTTATGAGCAGGAACCGATTTGAATTGCTTTTGAGAATGATTCACTTCACTGATAATGAGACAGCGGACAAATCCGATAGAATTTTTAAAATTCGACCCCTCATCAATGCTTTGAACGAAAATTGTACGCCCCAAATGAAACCGTATGTGTCGATGAAAGCCAAGTAGCATTTAGAGGGCGCATAATTTTCCGCCAGTATAATAAAAGTAAATGACACAAATATGGCATGAAAATGTTTAAGCTTTGTACCCTCCCGGGATACACCTGTAAATTACAACTATATGCTGGTAAAAATGATGAAATGGTTAACACAACACCTACAAATGTTGTAATGTCTCTCTGTGATGACATATTAAATTTGGGTCATACAATTGCCACCGAAAATTGGTATACCAATTTGGACTTGGCAAATCAACTACTGAACCACGACACCCACCTAATTGGAACAATTAGAAAGAATAGAAGGGGTTTGCCAATGGCAGTAGTCGACGCCAAACTGGAAAAAGGCGAATCCATAGCTATGGAGAATCAACGGGGTATAACTGTTCTCAAATGGAAGGATAAGCGCGACGTCTTAGTGCTTTCGACGAAACACTCAAATGGCAAACGAACGGTTCTAAAGAAAGGTAGAGCTATTAAAAAACCAAAAATTATACTTGCCTACAATGAAGCAAAAAGTTCAGTCGATATGAGTGATCAAATGACTTCATATTCATCACCACTCAGAAAAACTGTGAAGTGGTACAAAAAGCTGGCCATTGAGCTTATTTTAAACACAGCGCTGGTGAATGCTTGGATAATGTATAAAGAGAACAAAAACACTAATCAGGGTATAGTGCAATTCAGGCGTCAGTTAGTCGAGTATCTTGTGGATTCAGGAGTCGATAAAGAAAATTGTGAACAGCAGCAGGAGAGACCTAAAAGAATGAAACACGAATTGCTGAAAAGAGAGGGACCTGTTGCTAAATTGAGACGTTTCTGCGTCGGTTGCTACAAAGAAATTGTTAAAAATCATGGGTCAAAAGTCGCTCGGAATAAAACTAAAAAAGTAGTTACATACTGTAAGAACTGTCCTGGTACAATATATTATTGCCTACAATGCTTCAATAAATCTCACCGTTATTTGTAAAGGTTTTTTTTAATAATGTAGTAGCTAACTGTTCAATAGTTATTACAAATAAACACGATTCATAATGGATGCCTTTGTTTTTTCTTAATTGCTTGGCAATTTCACCCACATTTTTAACAAATTTACGATTACTCAGAAACCATACTGAAGGATTGGTCTACAGCGCCATTCCGGTCACCTGCTATAGAGAAATGTTCGGTAATAATGGCCTACGGCTCACAAATCAGTTTCAAACTTAGGTCTACCTTGAGGTCACTGATGCCCTACGCGGCGTCTCGATCTAGTTCAGGTGAGGTGACCGATGACCTACGCGGCAGAGAACGTGTTAAATACTGCATCAAACACCAGATCCTCAAGAGAAAGACCCAAAAGGACGCCAGTGACTGATGTTTCAGGAGATGAACTGAGAAATCTGTACAGAGAGCCAATCGCCTTACCAAAACCACTTTACGATGATTTGACGAGTCTCTGCAAAACTGAAGCAATCCCGAAACATTATCATATATTTTATAACAATTTGCATTGTGTTGGGAACTCTGAAGAAGAAATCGATATTGAAAGCGAAGATTCAAATAAAAGTAGCATACTTTTTTTTTCTTATTAAGGTTTTGACCATTTTAATTTTGTTTTCAAAGTATAACAGTTATTAAAAATTATGTGATTTTATTCAAGTTAAGATAGCATAGTATTTTTTCTTTTTAAAGTGTTTTTGTGTTTGTTTCCAAAGTTTATTAATTAATAAAAATTATGTGATTTTATTCGAATTGAGGTAGCATAGTATTTTTTCTTTTAAGGGTTTTTCTGTGTTTGTTTCCAAAGTTTATTTAAATAAAATTTATGTGATTTGAAAGGTTTTTTTTATACAAAATATTAAACCTTCTACTGTTAGCGAAGTAGACACAATAGTTAAACAATGGCGTCAGACCGATTCAGTCGCGGTTCACAGACGAAGGGATTCATTTAAAATTTAATTAAACAAAAATTATGTAGTAGTAACATTTAAAAAAATATTAATTTTATAAAATGGTTAAAAATAAAAAAATCACATTATAAGGTCGGTCTGTTACAATGGTTACATAAAAATATGTTTTATGGATAGGATTCTAAAATGGCGATTAGTGAATGATACAGCTAAGATTTGGCTATAAAATTTCCCTGAAGAAGGTGGTAATCGTCTGGTACACTCGAGATCTAAAGTGGAAATTACGTCGTATTATTTTCTTACATTCTTGAATCTCAGTGGTCGATCTGTTTATTAAGTCATTAATGATGTTGCAAATTGAAACAGTATCGCCTATAACCGTTGTGTGACTTGTCCCCGTTCTGTTCTACAAAGGCGGCATCATGTTTTGTCCCTCGAGTTTCTGGAGTCACACCGGGACTTCGTGGAGCATATGTTCAGCACTTTACAAGCGCCACAAGAAGTAAGTACTATGGTTACTCAATTACATATAATATAGTATGTACTTTCATCTTAACTTATAATCAAGGCGACACCCCCATGTCAGCGGCGTCGCTCGACACGCCGTGTTATCATATTGCGTCATGTTTTATTTGGATTAGTATAGAATAGTAATTAAACTAACACAACTGACAACGCACAATAACTACGAGTAATATTCGTCGTCGATTCATCAACAACCTATTAGGTATGGTATAATAATGAGTCTAGTTTCGCGTATTTTCATGTGTTCGCTATAGATGTAAAACTCACGTTGTATACATATCAGATAGTATACCATAAACAATAGGTACTTTAAAATGAATGTGAGACTAACGAGGGAATGTTATTGCTTATTTCAGATTGCATTTGATGGCTCCAGAGCTATTTGTCATCCGTGCTGGCAGCGCATAGACTATAGCTTAAGACGACCTCCTCCACCACCACCCAGACCTCCAACTGCATCGATATCTACACCTGGCTTCGCACGCGCAGCAAACACGCCAAGACGATGTATTGTCGATGTTTGTAGGAGTTTGGAACTTCGCGCTGTGCCCAATTCAATGAAAGTATATATTTTAAGCTACTTTCATTTATACATACCACCTCTTGCACGGATATGTTCACACCACTTAAGGAATACTACTTGAGAGGACTTACCAGGAAACATCGCCAGACGTCAAGACGATTTCAGAGGTGAGAACTTACGTGATATAGTAGAGTTATACACTCAGGCTCTCGAAAAAAAAAGCTGCTGGATTTTGAAAAAATTGATGAAATAAGTCCGGACGAACTTCATAATTGGATCGGTATAAGTCACCAGCAATTCTATAGCATATTAGAAGAAACCTCTTCTTTACAAGAACGATCCAACAGAAACACAATCTTGGGTATCTATTTATCTAAACTGAGAAGCGGTGCACCTTACCGAAGACTGGAGACGGTTTTTGGCCTATCCAAGTCAGCAATATGTCAAAAAATGAAACAAGCAAGAGAATGTCTCAATAATGACTATGTTCCACGCCATCTTGGATTTGACCATATTACCCGGAATGAAGTTATAGCAAGAAATAGAATTATACCTAATTATACTTACTCCTTCTCCGAGACAGGTTAACGAGTAGTAGCGTGGGATTGCACCGCGCTGTCACAATTATTTCAAAGCTAAAAAAAAAAAAAAAATTAAAACAGTTCTCTCTGATCGGGCAACACTGTGATGTCATTACGTGTTTTTGTGCTAGCGCTGTCACTACGTTCTCTCAACAAAATTACAAAATAAATGAAATTTCCTTATACAATAATGTCTAAAGTCATATTAAAATTGATTACCATGATCATATTCATGAAATGTGATGTGAGTAGCTCGTTATTTATTGAAATATCAAGTGCAGTGAACTCAAGAAACCGGCGTCAGTCTTGTTGACATTTGAGATTGGTTACTAAGAAAAAAGGTATGTAATTAATAAAAACATCAAGGATCAATAAAAAGAAGCATCAATAAGGTAAGACCTAAGTTATTTAAGAACTCTGCGAAGAATTATTATTCTGATAAAGCTAACTAACCTAAAAATACGGAAAACAATTTTTTTGTTGTTTTTTAAGTCAACTAAACGACTATTTCCGGTTGTCATTAACTACACACATCAAAAGTATCTAGGGATCAACATATATTTTTGCAATAACTTTTCTCCTGATTGATATTAATTAAAATTTTCTTTAAGGATTCATCAAATAAAGTGTTTTCGTTTGTCACAGTAACGATAAACCAAGTCACCTTTGCATTAATAAAGAAATTTGCCATTTTCTTAATAAAGGGATTTTTGACATTTGAACCACTAACATTAAAGTTCGAAAAAAAGACTGAAATAACAGTTTTCTTTAAAATTTTATTGGGTAACTTAAACAATTAATAATCCGTGTTTCTACCGCGAACACTAACAACACAAGAACATCGGTTTGGCATACTCAAAATGAGTTCATCCAAATCACGCTGTGGAATGGCCGCCCATGTTCGTTGCAACAACAAAAAAAGGTCTTCTTGCGACTGGATACCCTCCATATTCGGCAGAGCTCTTCTCTGTAGCATATCCCATGCATGCTCAATCGGGTTCAAGTCTGGCGACTGAGCAGGCCAGGGCAGGACATTGATGTTAGCTGCGGCGAGAGTCTGTCTTACAACTCTTGCGGTGTGCCGTCGTGCATTATCATGCATTAACTGAAATAAGGGACCGATTTGCACTTGTAGAGGAACGATGACGTCTGATACAATCGTCTCAGCATAAATTTGAGCGTTGAGGTTGCCTCTGATCCAAATCAACTCAGTTCTTCCGCCGATCCAAATACCCGCCCATACCATGATGGTTCCACCACTATAAGGATGGACTTCCTGGCAGGATTTTAATCGCTGTTGGCGTCCAGGGGTTCTCCAGTGTCTTATACGTCTTGTATCCGGTCTCATACCAAAACGAGACTTATCAGAAAAGCACACGAAACGCCATTGTTCTTCTGCCCAATTTCTGTGTTCAAGAGCCCATTGATATCGAATCCTACGATTGTGCATTGCTATAGGTGGTACCCGTAGCGGTCTTCGGGAATGAAGGTTCACTTCATGCAAGCGGTTTCTGACTGTTTGGTCGCTAATTAAGTTCCCTGAAGAGTGATGAAGCCTCACGGCTAACATCATGGCGGTTATTGTTGGAGCTCTTCGAGTTAAGATTTGAATGTATCGGTCTTGTCTCCGTGTGGTGCAGCGATACCGTCCTCCATGGCGCTCAGCCACGGTACCAGTGCTTCGGTAACGTGTCCAAAGTCGACTGATAACACTCTGACTTGTATTCAGAGCTAAAGCCACAGTACGTTGCCGGGAACCAGCTTCTATCATTCCCACGGCTCTGAGCATTTCTTCCCTGCTTAAATGACGTCGCCGCTCCATAATAACGTTGGTTTTAATCAGTAGTAGGGAAACAGTAGCACTAATAATGTCTTCAATGCGTTGTATGTTTTTATAGGGAAAATATTGACAGCTTATTTTCATCTTTTACTCGAATTTGATTGAGAGTTCCTGATTCAAATTATGAAATGCACCAAAAAGGATCCATATAAATTTATAAAATCATAAATTTATTACAAAGCCACATCTCAATCTCAAGAAATCCGCATAAAAATGCTTGATCCCTAGACACTTTTGATGTGTGTATAATAAAACTTCGTTCAAGTTTCCTTCCTTAAAACGGTTAACGGTTTTTAATCGCGGTTCTAGGAATAGTACATTCCTTTTTTCAACCAATCATTCCGACCGACCCGGTAACGACTTCGACAGTGATACAAATAGAGGTACTTAGTGCTTTTATTTTCAAGAAATGGGTAAAAGGAAGAACAAAGATCCCGAATATTTAAAGAAAAAGATAGATAAGTTAAAAAAGAAGTTGAAGAAAATACCAGCGGATGTCTCATCACCGCCGAGTTCCTCGCCAACCCGCCGTCAAACAACCGAAACCCCGGCACCACCTTCGTCAATTATACCTGCTCTTAATGACTTGGATCAAGATCCTATCACAGGTCTGTAAAACTATGAAATTACTCACAATAACTGTGTGTATCTAATTATCTATAGGCTTGCAAGCTCTAATATCTCCTGTGTTTCAACAATATAAGCCTACAATGTCTCTTCTTCATATTTCTGGATGAACCAAAATTAAATAGTGATATCTTTGAACACTTGAGCGCCACCACAATACACGCGGGTGGACAGTGTTTCAAATCTCAAATAATCTATTATGGCAAGCGCTGCCACACTGCGGGTAGACAAGTCTATATCTTTTTGTTCATCATTTCAGAGAACAATGTACCTGAGGAGCTACT
This sequence comes from Standfussiana lucernea, assembly GCA_964057025.1. Classification (NCBI taxonomy): domain Eukaryota; kingdom Metazoa; phylum Arthropoda; class Insecta; order Lepidoptera; family Noctuidae; genus Standfussiana; species Standfussiana lucernea. The sequence goes on along the minus strand of OZ059798.1, from coordinate 12,074,639 downwards.
ACAAGCCCTGGGGACCGAAGGGGAAGATACAACAGTGCTAGGAGAAGCTATAAGACCAGAACTAGCACAACGTTGGTCAAAGATAATGCAGACGGGACTCGGCAAAGAGTCTAGAGACATCATCATTAAGAAGTATCCTACACCTGTTAATTTCCCAAGGGCAGTGGCTCCCTTGATGAACGCTGAAATATCAGCATCTTTCTCAGAAGTAACCCTCAAAAGGGATAAAAGAATATGTTACAGGCAAAACATTACTGGCAAGCTCATGACCTGCATAGGGAGATCCCTAAGTAAAATACTGATGGGAAATATTAATAGCAAAGTGATAGTAGAAGAAATGAGTGATGCGGCAAAGTTAGCTGCTGATATATACTATCAGGACTCCTCATCAAGGAGGTTCTTTGCTTTAGCTGGAGTTAACAAAGTAGTTCAGGATGCTGTAAGAACAACAACGCCTGACGAAACACTGTTTGGAATGGAATGTGCTGAAAAAATTAGGGCTGCACAAACCATACAAAAGACAGGCTCCCTCATTAAGCAAACGGAAAAGAAATCTTTCAAAACAGGAACTTCGAAGACTCAGTTAAACTGGAGAGGCCCGCCGCAGTACCAACAACAGCAACAAGCTCGCGGCGGGCATCAATACCGACAACACCAGCATCAGAGACAACCTCGGCCAGATCAAACACGGAAGACCCAGAAGAAAACTCCATACAGCTCCAAGCCCAAATACCGCAGATAGACCCACAGGTACATGCAGGTAGACTTAAATATTTTATAAACAACTGGTGTGAACTAACCAGTGACCCAGTAGTCCTAAAATGGGTTCAAGGCTATGAGATCCCATTCAGGGAAATACCACTCCCTTGTCAAGCTGTGTTACAACAATGGTCTGAAAAAGAAAAGGAATTAATTAATCTAGAAATTGAAAAGTTAATTTCTTTAGGTACAATCTCAGAGTGCTCTTTCTGTCCAAAACAATTCACATCTCCAATATTTTTAGTTCCAAAACCTAAATGGCTCATACAGATTTATACTGAATTTGAAAAAACTCCATTGTTTTATAGATGCAGAACACTTCAAATTAGAAGATATTAGAACAGCTTGCAAACTTATATCGAAAGACTGCTTTATGGCATCTATTGATTTAAAAGAAGCTTACTTTTCAGTACCTATAGCAGATGATTATAAAAAATATTTAAGGTTTATCTTTGATAGCAAGTTATTTGAATTTAATGCTCTACCCTATGGGTTATGTACAGCACCATTCGTCTTTACAAAATTACTGAAACCAGTTTGTACTTACCTTAGAAAAAATAAAATCATCATGACATGTTATTTAGATGATAGCCTATATTTTCATAAATCCAAAAGGAAATGTGAGGAAAATGTAAAGTTTGCAGTAAATCTTTTACAAAATCTAGGCTTTGTCATCAATTCCGAAAAGAGTCACTTCGAACCAAGCCAATCGGTTCAGTATTTGGGTTTTATTTTAGAATCAACAAATCTCACTCTATCAGTCCCCCAACAAAAACAGCTGGCTATATTAGAGAAAATTAAAACTTATCAAGTAAAAAGTCAGTGTCAAATTAGAGAATTCTCTCAACTACTTGGAACATTAAGTTCAATGTGTCCAGCCATTCCATATGGCTGGATTTATACCAAGATTTTGGAAAGAGAGAAATACGTAGGGTTGCTACAATCAAATGATAATTATGATGCAATAATGGCCCTCAAAAGTATAGTTCATCCAGAACTAGACTGGTGGAGTAGGAACATACACAAATGTAATCCAATAAAACAATACAATTTCAAAACAGAAATTCTAACAGATGCCTCAACTACTGGTTGGGGAGCTGTGTGTGAACAAAACAAAACCTCAGGTTCATGGTCAGATTTAGAAAAGAACTACCATATAAACTATTTAGAATTAAAAGCTGCATTCTTAGGGCTCCAATGTTTTGCAAAACATTTGCAGGATTGTGAGGTGTTATTAAGGGTTGATAATACCACAGCAGTTGCTTATATTAACAAAATGGGGGGAGTTCAGTTTCCTCATTTAAATAGTGTTACTAGAGATATATGGCAATGGTGTGAAGAAAGGAATATTTGGATTTATGCATCTTATATTAATACCAAAGACAATTATGAAGCTGACAGAGAATCAAGAAAAATAAACACTGAATGGGAACTTTCTCAAATGGCTTACAGTCAAATAGCAAATTGTTTTGGGGTACCGGATATAGATTTGTTTGCCTCTAGAATAAACAGTAAATGTGAAAAGTTTGTGTCCTGGAAACGCGATCCTGAAGCTTTCCAAATTGATGCATTCACCCTTAACTGGTCTAATTATTATTTTTATGCATTCCCTCCATTTTCCTTAATATTAAAATGTCTTCATAAAATCCAAACAGATAAGGCAACAGGCATCTTAGTTTTTCCATACTGGCCATCACAATCATGGTTCCCGCTATTGGAGGCATTGTTAATTAAGAAATCGTTAATATTCGAAACAAATATTAAGTTATTAACATCCCCTTTCAGAGAAAGCCACCCTCTTCACCAACAACTTACCCTGGCTGCAGGACTGCTCTCAGCGAGGCATACATAAGAAGAGGCACACCAAATTCAGCCCTTCAAATTATGTTAAATTCATTGTCTAACAGTTCCATGAAACAATATGACTCATCCTTGAAATCTTGGTGGCTATTTTGTAAGAGATATAACATAGACTTCTATGAAGCTTCCATTCCCTATATTCTGAAATTTTTGAGTGAATCCTTTGAATCCGGTGCCTCATATGGTACAATAAATACTACCAGATCAGCCCTTTCACTGTTAATTAGTTCTAAAATTGGATCTGATGAAAGGATTAAACGATTCATGCGAGGAGTGTACCGTACAAAACCACCTGCCCCAAAGTATAATTTTACTTGGGATCCTGGAGTTGTATTAATATATTTGGCAAGCCTCTATCCCAATGAAGACATAAGTTTGGAAAAACTAACTAAAAAAGTAGTAACTATTCTTGCTCTTACTACAGGTCATAGAGTACAAACTTTATCTTTAATTAACATTAAAAATATTAAAGTCACGAATGATGGAATTCAGATATACATTCCAGACATAATAAAAACCTCAAAAACTGGTAGACTCCAGCCACTATTACACCTTAAAAATTTTGAAAATAGAATTGAGATTTGTCCAGTTACTGCTGTAAAATGTTATATCAATAGAACTAAACCTCTCAGAACAGACACTGATAAGCTAATAATAACCCTCAAAAAGCCACATCATTCTGCTTCAACCCAAACTATAAGCCGCTGGATAAAAACAACACTACACGAGTCTGGAATTGATGTAAATATTTTCACAGCACACAGCACTAGGCATGCTTCTACATCAGCTGCTAAAAGATCTGGAATCAGTATAGACCAAATACAAAGAACAGCTGGGTGGTCTAAAAACTCTGTCACTTTTGCTAGACATTACAATAGGCCGATCATTCAAGAACCAACTGTGTTTAGTGATGTAATATGTAACACCGTAAATAATGTAACTTAATTTTGTTGATCTCATAATTGTATAAATTTTATATTACCTAAGTAGTTGATACTGTAGTGTTACAACAGTTGTAATTTTAATAAATATCTTATTTTAATTTCACTAGATATTTACTTACCCATAAACAACCCTGACTGACTTCAAACATCTACTCGTTAACCTGTCTCGGAGAAGGAGTAAGTATAATTATATGATTAAACGAACTTACCTTAAGTGAAGTTCTATCATAATTATACGAAGCTCCTTCTCCGAGACAGGTCTCCCAACCCATCCCTTAAGTTTTCCCCCTATAGGGTTGTTTATTATATAGCTTTAAACGAAATGACATCACAGTGTTGCCCGATCAGAGAGAACTGTTTTAATTTTTTTTTTTTTTTAGCTTTGAAATAATTGTGACAGCGCGGTGCAATGCCACGCTACTACTCGTTAACCTGTCTCGGAGAAGGAGCTTCGTATAATTATGATAGAACTTCACTTAAGGTAAGTTCGTTTAATCATATAATTATATTTTTGGAACTGAAAATCATACAAAAGCCATTGTTATTATGGATGGGACATATTTATACATACAAAAGAGCTCAAACTTCTTATTTCAGAGATTGAGTTACAGTTTACATAAATATTCCAATCTAGTAAAGCCATTTATGCTTGTATGTTGCGATGGATATATAATAGAAGTGACAGGACCTTATAATGCTAGAACGTGCGATGCGATGTCCGATGGCCGATACTGAAACAGATCTTGGATAATCACAGCGAACCTATGGAAAAAGCTCCGATAAGATGGTTTTTTGAACCCGACGACGTCATGGTTTTAGATAGGGGGTTTCGGGACGCTCTGCCAGATGCAGAGGAATGTGGATTCAGGGTCTACACGCCACAGACATTAAGTAGACATGAAAGTCAGCTGAGCACTGAAGCTGCTAATAAGTCGAGACTAGTGACGCTAGTTCGATGGGTGGTAGAAACTATAAACGGAAGAATGAAACTTGATTTTAAAATATTTAGAAATAAATATTTTAATAACACTTTAACCACGGCAATGACAGACTTCAGAATAGCTGCAGCGCTTGTTAACGCAACGCAAGAACCATATGGGGACAGTCACCTGACTGCGAACTTCATCAAAATGATCGAACGAAACATAAATAGACAAAACCAACTGGCCGAATATGTCGATCATAACCGTTTGAACGCACAAAGAAATATTGCGTTTACCAGGATGGAGGCAACGGATGTTGTAGATTTCCCAAGAATGACATTTGATGAGCTGCTTATTTTTGCCATTGGTACATATCATGTGAAACTAGCTCGATCGTACTGCTACGAACATAAAGAGAAACAGGTGTGTACTCAATAGAAGTGTACAGGCATCCTGTAAGAGTGAATTTTAATGAAGAGTGGGAACACACATTAATGCGATGCAGAATACATTCAAGACACATTACGACAAGAACATACTATTGTTATATAGCATATAATAGTCACGCGGTCACTGAGCACTATTGTAGTTGTATACATGGGCGTCGCACTTTAGGTAGTTGTGCCCATATTATAAGTATCATATATTATCTTGCATGGGCGAGGAACGAAGGTGATTTGATTCAACCTGCGGGATTTTTAGACTTAGTATGTTTGGACATAGAAAATAATTAATAAATAAAAGAGATTACTGTTACAATTACAACAAAACCGCGTACATGTTTTTAGTTCGTGTATAGTTTGTGTATAGTTCCAAACTGTATTTTCTTTGATTATTTGGGCAATAAAGTTTTTATGATAATAATTGTTGATTTTTTTTATCCAAAGCAACATAATTACCAATAACACACAATACGTTGATTGTAGTATCTATGAGCGAACAAAAACAAGTATAAAAGTTAGAGTATTTCTTTTGCTTGTACATTCATGTGTAACACAAGTTATTGTGGATTAGAATGTCGTTGTTGTTATAGGAAATATCATTAGAACTTATCACAATCAGACTTACATTATGAAAATAAATGATTAACAACGATATTCTCACCCACAACATGGCTCTTAGCTCCTATACTATACCAATTATTTTTATATTTGCAATCTTTAGCCACAGAATTACCATTAATACACACAGTACTGTAACGATTGTAGTATCTATGGGCCAAAAGAAAAAACTTTTTTGCAAAAAAAAAACCGACTTCCAAAAAAAACACTAAAAAAGTGGAAAATAACTACTTTCGGAAGTCGGTGACTATTGTTTGTTTCATTGACTTTTTTGCCACCGACTTCCGAAAGTAGTTATTTTCCACTTTTTTAGTGTTTTTTTTGGAAGTCGGTTTTTTTTTTGCAAAAAAGTTTTTATTTTACCCTTTTTAGTTATCGTATCACACACAAATCCTTGTCAAGTATCAATTTCGCAATTTCTTTTACTTGGATGAAATTTTTTCCAGTTATTTTGATTTCAAAACCAAACTGCTGAACCGATTTTGATGAAATTTCTATGGGACCAATCGGGAAGTAAATCCATTCAGATAAAAGAAGAATTTTTCAAATCGGTTCATAAATGACGGAGATATGAGGTAACAAACACAAAAAAAAAAAAAAAAAAACATACAACCGAATTGAGAACCTCCTCCTTTTTTTGAAGTCGGTTAAAAAAAATATACAAAAAACTGAGTGTTTGTTATGTTGTGATTTAATATGATGTTGTTATTATGTTGCTGTTGCTTGTGAAATGTGTTGATGATAATTATCACAAGTGATACAACATTAAAACAACGTCATATTAAGCCACAACATGACGTAAACTTATTTTATTATTGTTTTAAACGATTTTTTTTCTTATTTTATTTTGCTCCTAGCTCCTATACTATAACGATTTCAGGGTTGCCCCCTTGGTAACATTATATTATATTTCAATATCAATCCACTGGTATACATTTCATTCCTGTCGATTCTGGGTTTTTGGTCCATCCATTTTTGGACATGTCCTTTCTTTCTGTAATCTGAGCTTCTATATTTAAGTGCTTTAAGCTAGCTTTCAAAAACATACCTACATACCTATTACAACATTACTTACTAAATTATGATTGGGCTTTGGGTGGGATAAGGTAAAGTACTTATAAATAATTACGATTGTCAAATAATCAAATATTTTTTTAATTTCGAAAATAGTTATTTAGTCTTCTGGCTTACCGAAATCGAAATATTATTTACTAGCTTTCCGCTTCGCGGTTTCACCTGCTGCTTAATGGATTTTCCCGTGGGAATAAGACATTTTCTTGCGGTAAAAAATAGCCTATGTGTTATTTCAGTGCATGATCGATCTACCTACCAAACTTCATCCAAATCCGTTTTTGTGTGAAAGAGTAACAAACATCCATTCATACATCCATTTCCATACTTACAAACTTTCGCGTTTATAATATTAGTAGGATTAGGTATTTTTAAACGAAGTACTCTTAAGTTCAGTGGTTAAGCAGTTCTAGGACAGTCATAAAAGTTTTCTGGCTCCAATACCTAAATCACTTACTTATACTTATTTCCAGTGTGACGGTGAAATCGTACAGCGCAAAAGTAAGCACAGGGAACCTAATAAGGCATCTGAAAGAGGAGCATCAATTATCAGATGAAAAGCCAAATTTACCGAATCTAAAAAGTTTTTTCAGTTCTAATCCTAATCGTCCCGGCACCAGCAGCTCAAGTAAATCTCCGGCCCTAAACAAACCGACAAAGTGGATGTTGGGCAGAGACCTGGCACTGTGGCTTTGTGGTTCTCTGTTACCATTTGATTCAGTGAGCGACGACGCGTTGATTGATTTCTTGAAGAAATATAACGTTATTCTCACTGCAGAAGATCTTCCGACGCGAACTACGATTTCTCGAACTGCTGTAGATGACGTTTACGAATGTATGTTGGCACACATAAAATCATCATTAAAGACGTCAATAACTAGGCATGCTGCGATCACTACAGATTTGTGGAGCGATTGCTATAAACGGAACAACTATATTACTATGACTTTACATTATATAAATGAATTATTTGCACTGGAAAACGTAACGCTCGTGACGGAACTGATTGAAGGACAAAAAAAGCTGCAAAAATATCTGATTTTGTACAAAAAACCCTGGAAAAATTTGAGCTTCAAAACAAACACATATTCCTTGTGTCAGACGCGGGATCAAATGTAAAGAAAGCAGCGTCTTTATTGTCGGAGCAAATGGCTTGTGAAAATCACTTGTGTTTGGGGCACGGACTACATAATCTTGTAGTCGCCGATGGTATCAAGAGTACTCCTAATATAAACAACCTAGTAATCAAATGTAAGAGTATTGTCAAAGCATTGAGATTTAAATTGCCAGAACTAGCCGTGTTAGCTGATCAAGAACAAAGGAAAATTTTAAACAGTGTAGAAGATGCTGGACTAGTGATTGACAATGATGAAAACATGGAACTAGATTTGGAAGGAATCGAAAATGAGATTGAAACTATAGCTGAATACAGTGAAGCAACGGGTCAAATAACTAACAGTGTAGTGTCAATTAAAAATTGCACACCAACACGATGGCACAGCACATTGATAATGCTTGAAAGTTTGTACAACAAGTATAATCAAGTGCCTATCAACCAGCTGCTTGAAAAGTCTCGCAAGGAACATTTAAAGGTCACCGAAAGTGAATGGCTGTTAATGAAGCATCTCATTGACTTTTTAGCTAAGTTCAGAGAGTGTGTTACAATTATGAGTGCGCAAAAATCTTGCACGATTAATGTAGCACTCGTCTACAAGATGGAGTTGGCAGAAATCATAAATTCACTGGATGATAACGAACCTACCCGCCCGTAAGCTACCTACCCGTTACGTTTGATCCATTATTTACGGGACACCCTGTATACTCTATCTTTATGTTTCACCTACGACTCTTAGGAACCGAGCTTGGGTGAAACTGCGAGTACAGCTAGTATGATTTAAGATTATAGTAAGAAAATTTCAAGGAAATTGTATTAAAACACTCATAAATCTACAAGTTTTTTTTTTATCAGGATTCTAATCACATTTATCTGAAAATGCAGTTTCTCATAGTTTCGGTTTTGGCCTATAAACAAAAACTTTATAATTATTATTTATCATATTTGATCATGTACAGGTACATTGCAATATTGATGATCAAATATAAATTGTTGGAAAGTACTTCATACACAATGTTTAAATAATCCTTTAAATATAATAACAATAATGCCTAACAAAATAGCTTGTTTTCTAATAGCTTAACTTTATTTGCAGGTCCAAACACTATTAAAAAAGTAGTGAATCATATAAAAATGACAAAAAAGGAGCATAATTCATACCAAAAATTGGTAAAAATGAGAATTAAATTGTCAAAATGCCGGAACAGAGCGGAGAAGCAATCATTAGAGTTAAAAGCAGCCAAAAATTTTATGAACAGTAGCAACTTTATAGCTACTGTTAACAATTTGCCAAGTGCTGCTAAAGTTTTAACCATGCTACAGTTCAGAGAACACAAAAAGAAACAAAAAGGCAGAAGATTTTCTACTGAAGAAAAAATATTAGCTTTGGCAATGCTGAAGCAAAGCCCCAAAGGCTATCGCTTTCTGCGAAGAATGTTGGTTTTGCCTTCTCAGCAAATACTAACAACATTTTTGAACCAGGCCAATATAAAGCCTGGGATTAACAATAACGTATTTGCTCAACTTAAAGCAAGAGCAAATAAAATGAAGCCAGCAGACAAGCTCTGCATATTAATGTTTGACGAAATGTCGCTAAAAAAGCCAATATCACTTACAATGAAAGAAAAGATTTGGTGATAGGTTTTGTTAATAATGGACTGTGTCTTCTACTATGGGATATCTTGCAGGTAAGATCAGGAACGTGATGTTTTTGTGTTAAGGATCAGCTATATTTAGCACAGCAATATTATGCTGTCATCAAATTAAATGGCTTGGCTTACTTATATCATAATGATGTATTAATTGTAGTAGAATCTAAAAAATTGAAATTTGAAATTTTCTGTATGTATTTTTGCCACCATGGAATTTAAATGATTAAATTATAATTCATAATATGTATTAGAATCACCTGGTTTCAGTTAATCAGTAATTTGAAATGTATATTGGTACACCATCTATGCAAACATGTATTCCAAAGCAGGTACACATACAATTGTATACACATAAAGTGTACATTATGTGTACAGAAATCTTAAAAGACAATCTAATATTGAATTATTATTGTTTTACAGATAACGGAATCCTCCCAGCGGAATGCAAGGAGACTGCAGATGTCCTGCTTTTATTTGACAATCTATTTGATTCTGTAAATGGAAGCTATACAAAAAACCGGTTTTCAAAACCTCTTTTGGGACCTGTAAAACCTAATTCAAAACACCATGAGCTTTGGACAGAATCAAAAAAAGTTTTAAAGTCCATGAAATTTATCACAGAGAAAAACAAAATTGCAAGTGTACCTACTATTAATAATTGGGTATGGACACTGGAAGGCATAGAAACATTAGTTAAAATATTAGCTATTGACCACAATATTACGTCTTTATGGATGCGGCACCTAAACCAAGACCCAATCGAGAATTTCTTTGAGGCCATAAGAAGTCATGGGTGCCGTAACACAAATCCAACGCCAGAAAGATTTGAATCAGCGTTAACAACCTTGTTGGTCAATAGCCTGTCCAGTGTCCATGCCCCTGGAGCAAATTGTGAAGAAGACCAATGCAATGCACTGCATGCCCTCATTGTTATGCCCTCATTGTTGGAGCCCCTACAATATGTTTCGGGATATTTTCTAAAAAAAACGAAAAATAAAATATTTAGGTCCTGCGAAATTTGTAAGGGTAATCTCTATAGCGAAATTGAAAATGATTTTATAAAAAGAAGAGAATTTGCCAATCGTCGTTGGCTTTCCAGCCCTAGTACAGATTTTTTAACATGTGTTTCTAACATGCAAGATATTATAAATACAATATTATGTAATAATTTAAACAAAAAAGCCCTCAGGGAATATACAAAAACAATAATTCTTTTATTTTTAGATTTTAATTTTTTAACGTGCTCTGTTCATAAAGATAATTTAATAGAATTTTTAATCAATTTAGTATGTCGATTTTTTATGTTTACATATTGTAAAAATATAAATAAAATATTATCTGGCAAAAAAGATATTGACAGTGACGAGGATGTAATGTAGTGCAAAGTAAAAAAGTATTTTAAAAGATGTTTTAAGAGAAAAAAATGATATAATGTTATGATATAATAGAATAGTTATAGTTTGGTTTTCTAATACATTGGTAATTCTGGTGATGTGACAAATACTGGTTATGTATTAGAAAATCTAACTATAAATATTCTAATAGGACCTACTACGATGTCTATTGTACCGATATTTAGAGCAAAATAAATGACGTAAGATTATAATAATATGGGTTTTATTTCTGAAGCCTAAGTATATAATAATTTATTCATATACGTTAGTTAGTCTATGAATAATTTACGGTGTTAATAAAAATAAATAACCTAAACTTATAATAAAAACCTGCCTGAAAGCAGGAATGATGGTAGATGTATAGATCTACACAATTATATACATTTCAGGAAAGTTGTATGTTTATATTTACAGATGGCGCCACTAATCGCTTTCCTTCTGAACCCTTTGAGTAAAGCCTCTATACCTATATATAAAAGTACTCTGTGATACAAGGCCCAAAATGACCCCGATTGTATCCAGCATCTGATCTCCAAGCAAGAACTTCTCCCATCCTGTAAGCTGTCTTCAGTCGCCTTGAAGAAAGAAGCTATATAACAACTTGATGAGAAACATTACACCATCAGTTTTCCATATCCAACCAAAGTGAAGATATAATGCAGACAGGAAACATATAAAACCCTTGAAGGAAGCTATTTGGCCATTATCCCGTACAATTGCCACATCAAAACGCCCGAATTCACTATAGCGAACTCCAACAATCATATCAAGGGATTCGCTCTGCAGATTTGCAATTGCCCACAAATATTGAAGATTTAGAAACGTCAAGCGAACCACCAATCATACTCAACTCTGCTGATCTAGAAAATCTGCACTCTATAAACACGAAGATCATGCAACAGGCTCCAGCAAAACTTAATGAAGCAATTGATACAGCTCTCTACCATACCACGATTTCAATCTACCTAATACTATCCGGTGCAAGTGTACTCATTATTGCACTGACTTACCGACGACATCGAGCGAGACGCCTACACAAAAATAAAGCAATAGAAACTAATGACGCTACATCTCCAGGAAATTATGCTGAAATTCAAGAATCACATGGAATCAGTCCTAGCAAGATAAAAATCGACCACAGTAATATTTCATCATCTCTCTCACACAAGATTTCGAAATAGTTGCTTATCTTCGGGGGAAGGTGTTACATATCCACGTAACGTTACCGCGCATTGCAACAGCGGAGACACGAGGCGAAAGATAAACTAAGCGTTCAAATCAAATATTTCAAATATGAATCTTATGAACTGGCGCAGATAAATGCAGTGCAATCAGTGTTTCAAGATGGACAAATAAGAAGTTGTTACCACCACTACAAAATACAAAACGACACAATAAGTAAACACGCCGAGAAGAGGGGATTGCTAGACACAAACTATGGTCTCAATATTAGTAGGATTGCTGTTATAATACCGCTGGTGCCAGCTCAACAGATAAGTACCTGCTACTTGGGTTCATATTTTAAAACAAGTTCCTCGGAGCCCAGAAGTGGATCGTTTTCCACGCTATTTTGAGTACCAGTGGTTCCCAAGTTGCCTCCATCGCTGCTCAGTTGCGCTGGTCAGCGTCACCATACCACAAACGCGCTGGTCAGCGTCACCATACCACAAACGCGCTGGAAGGCTGGCACCGGCGAATAAATGCTAGACGTATTCCAAATAAACCAAGCTTATACATTGTTATACACATACTGAAGAAAAAGAGCGTATTCTGGGACAAAAGAATAAAATATAGTTTGTTCTAGAAAGTAAAAATCAATAGACGACCAAAAGACATTTACTTTGGTACGAATTATAAGAAACTTTTAGGTAAATTAGAACGAAATACGATATCATTGTTTAATTTTTGAAAAAGGTGTTTTTTACCATTGGTAAAATAAACATTAGGAGATATCATTCAAATTGTAAAGAATATTTTGTTATACCTAATATTTAAGTTATACGGAGAACAAATGACTATTTTATTTCCTTAGTTGTTATAAGCTCTGAACGTGCATAACAAATGGCAAGTCAGTGCTATTGAACATTAAAGAGTACTTCATGTGGAGGTGATCTTGGATGCTTTATTTTTGCAGTTGCTGTTATTAGCAGTGGTCATAATTATTACGTATAAATGTCCATATATAAAAGAAAATGATTCTTCTTTCTAAATTGCGAAAGTTGGACACAATTAAATTAACGCATTACTAATAATAACATGAATGTATAAACTTCTGAACTTTTTTTTTATTCAATAAAAATATGTTGTCATAGAATTAGTAGGATTGAACAGATTTTTATTTTGATGTAGGTTAAAAAGTGCTACAGTGCTGGACCCGTTCTGCCCCATCTTCTTCTTATAAACGGTTTTTTTTACGTAACAGTGGTTTTTTATTTTATTTTAATTCATAGCAGTTTTTGTTTTATAAAAAAAAAAATCATTTATTTCAGACAACAAGGTCCATAGGCAAGGCAAAGTTGTTAGTAACAAGAATTTTGCTTACAACTAATGTTAGTAATTAAAAATTAAAATAAGAAAAAGAAAATAAGACTTAAACATACCGACTACCCCAGCACAGTAGGCTAATAATTTATAATTGATTTGCATCTGCAACGTCTTGGGCTTAGGTTCGCTTACGAATAAGGAAACCATAAAACATTGGTAAGTATCAATACTCCAAGACGGGTGCGACGCAAGCACCTCACCGCGTCTACCGCGTAGCTCCTCACTACCGCACGTCTAACGTATTTATTAAACGTCACACCTCTTCCATAAAAAATTAAAAAACAAAATCTGTTATTATTTTTATTTAACACTAGCTGACCCACCCAACTTCGTCTGGTCAGGTAAACTAACCGTATTATTAAGAAAAGAAAAAATTATGTAGGTGACACCAACTAATTTTATACCTGCTTAAATCGAAAATAAAACATCAAAACAGAACAAAAAAAAACAAAAGCAATGTTGCTGAAATATTAGACGAAATTCAAAACCAATCGCGGTAAGTACCGTTGTGAAAATATTAGAAAAAAAAACAACCTTTAAAAGAATTCACAAAACAATACCCAATAGAAAACTTCTACAAAATGAAAGTGTATTTAAAAAGTATTATTATTTGTTTTGTATCAATATCCGGAATCCATTTTGAGTCAAGCACCTGGAAAACTACTACAAAATGAAAGTGTATTTAAAAATTATTATTATTTGTTTTTATCAATATCCGGAATCCATCTTGAGTCAAGCACCTGTCTTTCAGCCTGTTGACAGCGATTTCCTTTGCCTCTCCGTCGGTCGCACCCTCTATGCTTGCCGTTGGTACTAAGTATTTCAAGCGCGCATCGTGTGATCACCCGATTTATCGTCATTATAGCGTCGTTTTTCGCGCCGTTCGGTTGATAGCGTTATTTAAACTTCGCGAAAAAGTAACCCACTAATTCATAGAGTACTATTATTATAAATGGAATAGAGAGCCCTCTTGTCAGATTTTTTGATACCCCAGTTGCTACTACTGCCATCTGGTAGAACGCTCCTGAATTAATCCATATAGGTCACGTGACCTCTACTGTATAAATGCCTACATATCTATAGCTAGTATATATGGGCAAGATGTTTATATAATATTTAGGCAGGGCGCAAACGTGCGTCTTGTTTCCGATACCGAACACTTTTTGTTCGTCTTTGTGTCAAGTTTCTTCCACTTACGAGTATGTGTCCAGTGGAACCAACTTGGCACAAAGACGAACAAGTGTTTGGTTTCGGAAACAAGACACACGTTTGCACCTTGCTTAAATATATAAACATCTTGCCCATATATACTAGCCTCTTCTAATTATTATTTGATAATATACTACTACATAGATATAGTTTCAGCAATAAAATATACACGTCATTCATTTAATTATTTATTTATTTTCTTTCTTATGCTTATTTTTATAATAATAATTTTGGGCTAAGATATGGTGAATAACGTTGCAACAAACAAGCACAAGAGTTCACAAATAAACAGTAAAGCGTCTATGCGCGCACAAAAAACTTATAAACTAGAGCGTCTTTTAGCACATGTTTCCGATAATGATGCGAGGTATAATCTCAACAGAGATGGCGAGGAGAACGAAGGTCAACAACACACACTATCTGGAGTATTACAAACTCGAACAAAACAGAATATATCACAAAACGAGATCAAATCTACAAAAACGCGCATACGCAAGTCGTAGCCACCATTTTTTGATAATGACAGGTGTATGATTTTTTGACATGACTTTTTTTGACGTTTATTATTTATTCTGTTCTGTGAACATTGAATGCAATAAGTTAATTGATTTATATTTAAAAAAGTTTTAAGTACTCTAATTAAAATAATTTGATAATCTAACTCAAAGAAATAAATAACTGAAAAAATATATATTTAGTCTATTTACGATTTGAATGCCATCTAGCGGACTTCAGTGCACTAAGGTGATTTATTTCGAGGAGCGGTGTAACAGATGGCGCTTGTACCTTTCAAATATTAAACCACTACGTTATTGTCCCCCCCCTGCACTAATTTCAATATTAAGTTTGGTAAAACTTATAGTTTAGATTCGTGAAATTTTACCTCTCCGTTGTTATTATGGAAAATCTTTTTCTAATAACAATTTAGAGCCAGAATGAGTTACTGACGGTTCACTATCGCGTAAACGTGTTCATTCTCCGACACCAAGTGCTAGTGATAGCAGTTCTTCTACAAGCAGTGGACCCAGCCCCGGGAAACGTAAAGTAAGGAGGGGCTACCAAACCGTGAGTTATGCACACTGTTTTTATCTCAACAAGTGACTTATTTAACAAACCTTATAACGAAACATTCCGTTGTTGAAAATAGTACAACTTCAAGTGCTAATGTTAATCCCGTTTCCGTAACTACAAGCGAGTTATATCTACGACGACCTGAAAACTTGTCCGAGAATAACAAACTTCAGATTTTATCAGAAGTCAGTACAACAGTAAAAGATCCTATTTACCCTGGGGCAAACGAAATACCTTAAAAAAATAACGGAGCTACAGCGTTTTAAGTGTGATGATTGGAATGCCGTTCAGTTTTCGGATGCCCAAAATAAATATTTAGCTACCCCCGGTTTTGTAGAGTTAAATGTTAACGAGGAATTAAAGCGTTTTGAATCGGACATGTTGAAAGAAGATTCGTGCTCATATTTATTGGAAAGAACGAACTGGATTAACGAATGCTTTACTTTGTCAAAAAGACGAATTGCACAAATCATTACAATCATTGGTGGATTGGTCAAATGAGCAATCCACCAATGATTGAAGTGGAATCTTTGTTTTCGAAAGAATCCGCGTATAGTAAGGTTACTGAGGACTTATTAAAAATAGTGTGCGGCCGAAGAGCTGATTTGATCACACACGTCGAGAGGCTATGTTACGCTAAATTCCCGAAGGTTTTCATCGTGATGTCTTACATAAACGGACTAGGATTAGGGACTAGGACTTATCTGTCATACTCCCAACTTCTTAATAAGTACAAGCTTATTAGCTTGGAGAACCTGCGCAAATACCTTGGAGCCAATGTTCTTCATGATATTGTTCACAATAATTTTGATGCCATTGATCTAACGAGTAAGCTGTGTTATTCTGCCCCCGAACAGTTCATGTGCGTCAGGTTCGTGCTCGTACTCTGTTCGCGCTTAATTCTTGTCGTACGAACTCTGGCTTGCGCTGTCCTATTCATAGAATATTGGAATCTTATAATTCAAATTTCATTGATATTGATATATTTGCATGCTCAAAAAATAAATTTAAATTTAATATTATATTTTTTTTATCTCAATTGTAATCTTATTATTATTATTTAATCAATGTATAATTTATCTAAATGAAACTGTTTTTGTCTCTGATCTGATTTGGTTTTGTAGCTATAACTGGATTTATAATAACTTAATTATTTACATCATATTATTTGTTTTCTGTGGTAATGCTCGTCTAGTGGCAACCACTAATCCATAAACATGTCTATCTGCGGATAATGTAGTGGACTGCAACATTACTACTATGTTTTGTTAACCTTATATGTTTTATATGTTGTAGTTGTTTATTATCCCTTAAATAAATAAAATAAAATAAAAATAAAATTCCTGCTAGTACAGAATATATTTTTAATGATGAGGCAGTTCAACCCTACCTCCAAAAAATTTAGGGGGGGTGGATAAACACACTGTATCATCTAAATCAACACCCCAACCTTATTCTAAAGAAAACTTTTATAAAAATCAAAAACCATCGACCAGTAAACAAGCTGACGACAGGTTTTTTCGTTGAGATACCCTTAATAAAAGACAAAGACAGGCCTCAAACGCTTCACACCAAAACAAAAACCGAACAAGCAACCACCTATATAAACCAAACGGTAAGAAATCGCAGGCTATCCCTAAAAACAAGCGTCGCGAACGACTGTCGGCCATTTCAAGGCGGCTGTCTAAGGCAATAACAATATGCTTGGAGCAATCTGGGTGCGCCAGACAAAATATATATTGAGGAAAAAATGTAGTATAAGACCCGGGAAGGGATGGATAGACTGCCTAAAATATTATATGGCTAATAAGTGCAGATAATTAAAGTGTCGGTGGCAACCAACGACTTGAATCTTATGATCGTCCGCCAACCTATTGAACGGGGCACGTATACCCTTCATACTCAGACCGCCGCTAATATTTCAGAGTCCCACCGTTTTGAAATGTTACAGAACCAAAACCTCTCCCAATATGACCAAAGAAATCCAGACTATGCTCGAGTCAGAGGTACTAGAACCTGCAGAACTGACGCCCAGTTACCTTTCCACGTTCTTTCTGGTACCCAAGTCAGATCAGACCTTTCATGCTATTTTCAATTTGAAGAAACTAAACCAATTTGTAGTAGCCAAGCCATTTCAACTATTCAGTGACTTCCGTGTACCAAGTTTTTTGCAACAACAAGATTGGATGAACATTTATACAGCTCCAGATTTCCCGACTAGTCATGGAAAAGGCGCCGTTGACGGTATTGGTGCGGTCGTTAAGGGAACGTTGTGGATATCTGTAAAAGCTCGGGAAATCATCTTCAACACTCCACGAGATTGCTATGAACATTTGAAGAAAAAGGGATCAGGAACGATCAAAATTTTCTACCAGTCCAATGAAGACATTAAAGAACATCAACCATTGTTGGAAATACGATGGGAAGGCCTTAAACCGATCAGAAATCTACATGGAAAGCACTATTTTCAAAAGTCGCAAAGCATCAAAGGTGGTCGTACTGTTTGTTGTTGTTTGTTGTTGTGAAACCTGCCTGAAGATCCTACGTCAAGACACTCGTTTGCGTTATTCTGACATTTATACGGATTCAGAAAGTGATTTAGAGTAATTACATATAATTTACAAGCGAATTTTTCAAATTAGGTTGGAAATTGCACAATCGTCAGAAGAAATTATCTATGTTATATATACATATTTTTATACAATTCGTTTGTTTTGGTTCTCATTCCTCGAATGTTTTGATAGTAAATAGTGAATTTTGTTTCTTAATACATAATAACACTGATATCAGTAACAATGCTTACTTCATAAGCAGTGGCGGCCTTAGGGGGTGGCGAACAGGGCAATCGCCCGGGGCCTCGCTTCTACAGGGGCCTCGCGCAACAACCCAAGCAAATTTTAAAAAATAAAAAATTTTTAAACTATTTTTTTTTATTTAAAACTTTTGATTTTGGTATTTAATTACTTATTAAGGTTATAACATAACCGTAAATTAAAATTAAGTTGGTTAACTAATTCATTCAATCAAAACATAATTGAAAAATTCATTATGTACACTGAGAGATTTTTTTCGATAACCGTAAGTACAAAAAATGACAAGTCCGCGATTCGAAGTTTATAAGTACAAATGTGTGTAAACAGAAGTAAACTTTGGGTTATTGTAACCATAAGATGTACTTCATTCTATATTTTTCTTAATCTTAGTACAGTTTTACTTATCAGAACCCAAAATTAACTACGATCTACGTACATTTTCACTTGTTAACTTCGAATCGCGGACTTGTCACGTTTGTGCTTGCGGTTATCGAAAAAAATCTCTCAGTGTAGTACTTGAATATCGCGCCTCGAAACACTTGAAGATCGGTATTTTAATCGCATAACACTCGTGAGTCGGGACATAATGTTCTGCTCTTCTATCGCTCGGGAAATCCCCGTGTTTCATTTCATTTGTTAACTTTTGTCACCTTGGAATTATTTTACTTAAAGTATGAGTTACAAAATCGTTACCATACATATCTTTCAATTTTATTGGATATTACGTTCTTATAGTATTGAAAGTATTGAGTGAGCTGGAAAAGTGTAAATTATAGTATTTGAAGTATTGAGAAAACTGAAAAAGTGTAAAAAAACTGTGTGAAAAAACTGTGTGGTACTTAAAAAAATATTTCTGACTGTTTGAGCGGAACAAAACAAGATTTACGAAATGAGTTCGCGTGATCGTGATGCCGGTAGAAAATTTGAGTCAGGGAGTTCAAAAAGGAAACGACCTATCAAAAGAAAGCAGGTAGAAGAAAATCTGCGTGGATCTTTATATAAATATATACAAAGTGATGATAAAGAAACCTCTACAAAACATTTATTGACTAAAAGTGACTCTTATCCTGATCCAGCTGAAAACATTCCTTCCACATCCATCATGGGTGACGCCGCCGTCATTAAGTAAAAACAGCGAGGATGATGATGAATTAACTACATCATTGTCTCTTAGGTCACCGATGCCACCTTCAACGCTATCCAGTCAAGAACACGAATCTGAGCCCGAGTCTATGTCTACATCCATGACTGCTGGAACGGAAAATCTGAATCCTCAAAATGACCCCGGTTTGTGGCCCATAACAATTACTGATGTAGATCGAACTGAGATTGTATTAAAAGGTCCAATCCGGGTTAAAGTTGATTTATTTCCTGTAAATGATAATGGACGGCGATTCAGCGAATATCATTATAATAAGATATTACTTAACGGTGAAAAGCTTCACAGGCGCTGGATGATTTATTCACAAACAAAGGATGCCGTTTACTGCTTTCCGTGTCGAATAATCGGGTTAGAAAATACAAAGTATGGATCAAGTGAAGGAGTGTGTGATTGGAAACACTTGGGTGATTACCTAAAGTCTCACGAATCTAGTCGACAGCACAAAGATTAGATGTTGAAATGGAATAATTTAGAGAATGGTTTAAAAGGCTGTTCCACTATTGACTTCTTGGCCCACTCACAAATTGAACAAGAAAGGCAACGTTGGAGAGATATTTTAGAACGATTGCTCGCAATTATAAATTTTTTAGCATCTCACAATTTGGCCTTCAGGGGTCATAGAGAGAAGTTAACAACTGACTCAGATTCGAGTGAGACAAGTGGCAACTTTATAGATTTAGTAAAGTTAATAGCCCGATTTGATCCCGTGCTGAGACTTCACCTAAAAGAAGTAAAGGATAAAGCCGCATTTATATTTATCTGACGTGTTGTGTTGTGATGCATCAGAACGGTATCAGTTTCATACATTTAATATGGAAGCGTTCACATTTATTCAATGCGCTGTGTTATGACGGCTTCTGATGTGTCGTGTCACAGGCGATCCCGGTCCGCGTCAGAAAGGGTGAGGTGCGGGGGGCGGTGCCGTGAGACGTCATACCGCATCAGACTAGTGTGCACGCGCCAGTGTTGTGTTATTACGCGTCAGAAATGGACGAAGAGCAACTAATTGAATACGTAAGACAATGTGAAGTGATTTATAATCCAAAATGTAAAGAATATAAAGATCAAGTTATGAGAGCAGCTATTTGGGAAGAGATAGGAGAAAAAATGAAACAACCTCGTAAGTAAAGTGCTTTTATTTAATTATACCGAGTTCTACTTTGTCTAATAGCTTGAATTTGCCATGGAACTTGCCCTTCTGAACTTACAAAATAGTTTTTAAACGCTTCGCGAACTTGAGCAGCTTCTTGTGATGGATTTCTATGTAAAGGGTCATTGTCTACAAAGCCACTGTTTTGAACCTGAATTTCGTCCTTCAATATTTCTTCAGTTTCTTGTGTATTTTGAGTTAAAAGGTTATGGAGGCAGCAAGCAGCAAGTACAATCTTGTCCGCCATGTTCGGCTGTACTTGTAAAGGTCCTTGAAACACTAGAGTGTTTCAAGGACCTTTACAAAATGCATTCGGTATATTACGAGCGAGATTTAGAAATCTCGCTCGTAATATACCGAATGCATTTTCTACAGTGCGGCGAGCACGCGATAAACGATAATTAAAAATTTGGTTTGCATCATTGTTAACTAATTTTACTTTACTGTATGGTTTTAATAAATAAGTTTTTAATGGAAATGCCGCATCTGCCACAATAGTGTAAGGTAAAGGTTCAGTATTTTGGCTTAATGGTTTATTCGGTGGCACATTTAACTGACAATTTTCAAACATTTTCCCCATTAATGACTCTTGGTATATACCACCATCACTATTTCTCCCATATGCCCCTACATCTACTATAATAAATCTGTAATGGGCGTCAACAAGTCCTAGCAACACAATCGAATGCTAATTTTTGTAATTAAAATAAGTTGAGCCGGCATTTATTGGACATATTAAATTAATGTGCTTTCCGTCCAGTGATCCGAGACAATTTGGGAAATGCCATATCTTTTCAAAACCTTTTTCAATCTCTCTCCATGTTTGTTCAGTCGGTTTGGGCATTACAATAGGTGCCAAATTCTTCCATATTGCAGTACATACTTCTTCGACTATGATTTTAACTGTAGAAAAACCCATGCGATAACTGAACGCCAACGACCGATAGGAGTTTCCAGTTGCCAAAAATCTGTAATTAAAATAAAATATGTTTTTTTTTGTTTCAGCGGATAAATGTAAAGATGAGTGGACAAAATTAAGAAATGCCTATGTAAACGCCATGAAACGTCGTAAAAATAAAAAAAGTGGTCAGGCCGCTAAATCAATAATACCATGGAAGTATGAAGAGCAGATGAATTTTTTACAGACGTATATAGAATCTCGGGCTGCAGTAACTAATGTTGAGTCACCGCCAAATTCAGTAGAATCTGATATTAATTTAGAAGAATCTGAATCCGATACCATTCAATCTCAATTAGATAACCGCTCACCAACACCACAATCCAGTTCTTCAAATTATAGCAGACCTGTACGCAATAAAACCAACTTACATGAATTATACGATTTGATGAAATCATCGCATGATTTGCGACTTCAAAAACAACAAAACAAGCTCTAGGATAAAGACATGGATGAAACTGACTTATTCTTTCTCAGCATGAGCAAAGCCATAAAAAAACTTCCTAAACTTGAACAGGCCAAAATAAAATTAGATTTGCACACTGCAATATCACAAGCCGAAATACGCATCCTCGAAGCACAAGACCAAATTCGCAGAATGCCAATCAATGTGACTCGCCAGATTATTTCTCAGTCGCAACAACAGAGACTGCAATCACCCGTTCACACATCCACATCCATGCTGTCATTCCCCAGTACATCAACCTTCGCCTACACACCGACATTCACAGCACCAATGGAAGCATCGACATTGGATTCGGAACAACAGGATTCTCGTCTCTCGGCATATTATTCAAACATACAATTTTCTGAGGAAAATAATTGATTTATATGAAAAATAAAAATTTTACCTTAAACATACTGCAAGTCTTTCTTTTGTTTCAATAGGTTTACGAAATTTTGTCCGTATTTTTTTGATGTCTTCTTCAATCAAACGATGAATTTCCTCAAACTGTGCCTTAGACATTCTAAAATACTGATGAAATTTTTCTGCATCACTCTCAAGCTCTTTAACGAGACAATGAAACTCGCCTCTGCTCTCTCTTTTTCTATTTACGGGATGTATCCAATATCTTCTTCGTTTTCTTTGTTTAGTTAGAAGCGTTGCCAACGCCAATAATTGCAACTCTTCTTCAAAATCTGAATCTGAATCGGATGATTCTTGAAAAAACATTGCAAATGTGTGAACTCTCTGGGAGTCAAGACGGAACTGATACAAAAAACCGTCATAATGCATCATAACACGTCATACCAATGTGAACAGTAGCCATCACGACAGAGAGCATCACAACACAACACCTCAGATAAATATAAATGCGGCTTTAGACGATTAATGACCACTATATCGGAAAAAGTATTCAAAATGTGTTCATACAAATAATGGCAAGTCACGTGAAGACTCAAATTGTTGAAAAAATAGTAAATAATAAATACTACTCGATTATTCTTGATTGTACTCGCGACGTTTCTCGTGTTGAGCAACTTTCAATTATTATAAGATTTTTTAATACAAATACAGCTGAAATTGAAGAACATTTTATTGGTTTCTTAGTCGTCGAAAAAACCACAGCTGAGAGTTTGACTAATTATATAATCACAGAATTAGAACAGTTAAGTATATCATTGCAAAATTGCAAAGGCCAAGGATATGATAATGGTGCCAATATGCGTGGTGAAAAAAGTGGTGTCTAAAAACGTATTCTTCAAATTAATCCACTTGCTTATTTTTTACCTTGTGGGAGTCATAGCTGGAATCTCATCCTAGGAGATGCAGCATCGTCTTGTGTCCAAGCAAAATCTTTTTTTGGTTTGCTACAAAAGTTGTACACTCTGTTTGCCGGCTCAAGGTGGGCTATTTTAAATGCTCATGTAAAATCATTGTCGCTAAAACCACTTTCTGAAACTAGATGGGAGTGCAGGGTAGCATCGGTGAAGGCCGTTAAATACCAACTAAGTGATATATGTGATGCTTTAAAGGATTTAGAAGAAAACACAACAGATTGTCAGTTGGTCAGTGAATGCCATTCTATAGAAAAGGAACTAACTACCTACGAATTTGTAGTTTTACTTGTCATATGGTATGACATTCTTACAAAGATAAATGTTATAAGTAAAAATCTTTTTGGCAAAAAAAAACCGACTTCCAAAAAAACACTAAAAAAGTGGAAAATAACTTTACTTTCGGAAGTCGGTGACTATTGTTTGTTTCATTGACCTTTTTGCCACCGACTTCCGAAAGTAAAGTAATTTTCCACTTTTTTAATGTTTTTTTGGAAGTCGGTTTTTTTTTGCCAAAAAGATTTTATTTTACCCTTTTTAGTTATCGTATCACACACAAATCCTTGTCAAGTATCAATTTCGCAATTTCTTTTACTTGGATGAATTTTTTTCGAACTGCTGAAACGATTTTGATGAAATTTCTATGGGACCAATCGTGAAGTAGATCCATTCAAATAAAAGAAGAATATTTCAAATCGGTTCATAAATGACGGAGATATGAGGTAAAAAAAAAAAAAAAAAACATACAACCGAATTGAGAACCCCCTCCTTTTTTGAAGTCGGTTAAAAATGTGGCAAAGCGAAAACATGCACTTAGATGTGGCTATACAACACCTAGACGCATTCACAAATTGGCTCGATAATTATCGAGAAAATGGTTTTCAGTCATCCCTTGTAACAGCAAGAGAAATAGCCGAGAAAAATGATATTGACAGACAGTTCAAAGAAGTTAGAAGACGACGTAAAAAAAGGCATTTTGATTATGAAGGGGAAGATGAAGCTCATGAATTGAAAGCGGAAGAAATTTTCAAAATAAACTATTTTTATGTCATTGTCGACAATGTGCGCGCAAGCTGTTATCCTAGGTTTGAGGCTCTTAAACATCATGAGAGCATATTTGGTTTCATATATAATATAAAAAAATTAAAGGAAATTAATGATAGTGAACTTTTAAAGCAATGCAGCGACTTCGATCTATGACAATAGGAGAATCATGTGACATTGATGGACATGAATTGTACGAAGAACTGAATATGTTCATCCGTGTGTATGAAGGAAACGATGACATTATCTCGGTGCTAAAATACGTAATAGAAAAAAAATTAACTGAAGTTTACCCCACTATCGAAATAATCCTGAGAATGATTGCTACCACACCTGTTACAGTTGCGTCTGCTGAAAGGAGTTTTTCGAGGCTTAAAATTATTAAAACATATTTGAGGAATTCGATGACACAAGATCGGCTTTCAGCCCTCGCTATTCTTTCAATCGAAAATGACGTAGCTTATTCGTTAGATTATTGTGCTTTAATTAAAGATTTTAGTCTTAGGAAAAGCCGCAAACATCAATTTTAAAATTTATCATCTCTGTATTTGTTAATTTTGTGAATCTTTCAATGTAAAATATTTTAAAATTCAAATTTGATTTATTTGTATAATTTAAGCATTTTTCCTTAAACATGACAAATACCTAAACCAAACAACCAGACCTACTTTCGCATCACATACTTTTCACGAAGGACAAAGGACCTCGCAAAGACCTGCCGCCCGGAGCCTCGCAATAGGTAAGGCCGCCTCTGATCATAAGTTATATAAATCTCATGTTAATTTCCTGTTTTTTTTTTATCTGGAGTGATTTATAATAATTTTTAATGTTGATTGGAGCATTTTTTATTTTACGTTGCAAAGGCCTGCCTCCCCGTCACATTTTCAGAAAATTTTATAATACATTATACGATGTAGGGGAGACCGGGGCAAGACGGGAAGTGTGCTTGTGTGCGTGACTGGTTAACAGAACAGAGCCTAACACAGCGCCATTCGCGCGATGTTCAGTCGCGTCACACGAGTCCGAGCGGTGCGAGCGTGTCACAACGTGTTTTGGCTGTGCGGCGAGAAAATAAAACTTTTTGAAGGATTTTTACGAAGTTTTCTGTTTTCTGTCGATGGGCACCAAGGTAGGTATTAGTGCTATTGTAATATTTTACAATATACTTGTTGTAGTCGTGCAAATTTAAACGAATTTAGATTGTAGTATCGCAGAATAATTTTTTAGGTTAGAACTGTTGTTACTTTTGCAAAATGTGTCTGTTGGGGCAAAAAGGTCGGGGCATAATTGATAAATCGTCTAGAGTCCTGCTAGCAGGACTTTCGGTCTTGCCGGTAGGACGCAACTTTATTGGTATTTTACCCAAACGGACCTGCCAGCAGGACCTGGTTTGATACAAGTAGATAGTTTGTCTCTTTCTTTTTCTAGGCGTGTTTGTTGCATCATCGTATGATTAGTGTGAGCGAGATGGCTGCGATGTTTAGACGTGGCGACCGCGTGCGCTCGCTAGCGTCCCACTATGACGCGCCGGGTTCGGATAACGCCTGGAGTCCACAACATTTTGGTGATTCTTTTGCAACGGCGTATTGTTATGGGAGTGTAACGTCAGTTTTAAAAAATAATAAACTAAAAGTAGTGTGGGAATTGGAGGGATCTACAAGTTGTGTTCACAAAAGTTTTTTAGAACCCGCAAATTCATTTAGTGATGAACCCACAACCTCACGCGAACCACAGGCACACCGCGAACCACAGACAGTCTCCAGTATCTACGTCTTCAAGTTCTTCGAACACTGATGATGAATCTGAAGAAGAATTAGAAGAGGATATTGAAGAAACAACAAACAACAACAGTGTGCTTGTAGAAGTTGAGTGGCAGTTTAATAAAGAAATCCTGATAGACGTATATAAAGACGGTGTGTATAAGTCCAAGTTATTAAACTCGTCCAAAAAGCTAAGTGAATTAGAAACTTGATTGTTTTTTTTCCTGAGGAGAAGATTTCCTATATTTTGTCCTGTACAAACTCACGCCTAAAAAATGTATCCAGCGCAGTTTCTGAAAATGAGTTGCCCACTTCCCGAAAGAAGAAACTATTGGAACACTGTGTCCAATGGATTATTTCCCGCACCCGAATTCGGGAAGAGACATGGTATGAGTAGACAAAGATTTGAAGAAATCCTTATGGCATTGTCCTTCACACCAGACAAAGTAAATGATAAGGACAAATGGTTTGAAGTTCGGCCGCTTATTCAAATGATAAATGAAAAATGGCGGTCTGTTATTTCACCTGGGTACAAAATAACCGTAGATGAATCCATGTTTGCATGGTATGGCCGTGGATCGTATTTTGCTAACACGTTAACTGCCATGTCAGTCACCGGTGCCTGACAGACTCACTACCTGTTCAAGCCACGTCAGTCACGGGTGACTGACAATTATTTTTTTTTCTTTTTTTATTGATATAAAAAAAGGGGAACACTTTTTATACATAATTATTCAATTTAAACGATTTGGAATCAATTCGCAAAAAAAAAATAATTTGACGGATTTCAAAATATGGCTTGGCAGTTAACGTGCTAATGGAATGCCAGCTGTCATGAAAATAAAAAGAAAACCTAAAGGTGTAGGATGTGAAGCCAAAACTATAGCTGACAGCCAGACCAACATAATGATTGGTTTAGAGTTTAACGAGGGTAAAGAGGCTATGAGCAACAAGAAATGGCAGCGGCAATTTGGTGCTGGTACTGCTACCACTTTACGGTTGACAGAGCCATGGCACGGCAGTGGGCGTATTGTTGTCGGTGATTCATGGTTTTCTTCCGTTAAAACGGCAACTGAACTTTCAAAATGTGGATTATTCTATATCGGTATGTTGAAAACAGCCCATAAAAATTTCCCGCTTAAAAAAATTGCTGATAAGACTCCTTTAAGCAAAGGAAGTAGTATAGTGGCCGTTGGTAAAAAAGATAATGTAGATTTATACGCATTAAGTTGAAGGGATAGAAAGATATATACTTTCATATCAGTTTGTGGAACCACACTTTGTGCTGCTCCTGCAAGAAAACGACGATATGATGAAAATGGAACTTTGTATTTTAAAGAAATACCAAGACCACAAATCGTGCACACTTATTTTGATGGTGCACCGTCTATTGATATACACAACCACATTCGGCAGAGTGGTCTTGCCTTAGAACAGGTTTGGAAGACACACAAATGGGTTCACAGGATATTTGCATCGGTTCTTAGTGTGATCGAAACAAATGCATTTTTTGGCGTTCAATTTTTTTAATCAGCCTGAAAGTGAGAAGCTCAGTCACAACACCTTCACAACAAACTTAAGTCTTCAGCTGATAAATAGAGGCCACGATAGGCAAATATTACAAGAACTAGATCAAAACCTCGTTGAAGATCATATGCTAGAAGCACTCTCAAAAGACGATCAGCGCCAGAGAGTTCAACGAAAATTCATAATTTGTTCCCGTATCCATAAAAGACAGCAGAAAGCCAGTTATTACTGCAAATTATGTGGAAAACGATGCGTCTTATGTGCTCCACAAACGGGACGGAATTGTTTTGCGTACCACATTACAAATGGTATTCCTACTTAATTTTCATTTTTTAGATTAAAATGTTTCTGTTACTCTAATAAATAAGTGTTTGATTTTTACTCAGATAACAAAAAATTTGATAATGTTTATATCCATTATTATAAGTCTTATAAGTACCTATTGTTTTTTTTGGGGTGGTAAAATCATGAAATGAGTCCTCCCGCCCTGGGCGGAGCGGAAGGGACTGTCAAACTCCTACTGACTAAAATCCACCCTGTTCCTTCGGATGCACTTTGCGTTCCAGGGCCACGGTATCCTGCTAAGACAGTCCCGTGACCCCGGCAGGCATGAGTACCTATTGATAAACTACGTTGTATCATATGAGGAGGAAAGTAAAAATGTTTACAACAACTGATTTAGGTATAAACGTACGATGTCCTGCCAGTATCTATCGTACTTCCAGAAGGACGTACGTCATACTTCATACAAAATAACGTTCTGCTAGCAGGACGATCAAAGTCCTTCTGGAAGAGCTTCTAAAAGAACAATCTTTTGGACGATCTATCATAATGGGATGGTATCCCGTTTTGCCCCGTATGTGTTGGTCAATTTAATAATAAGTTTATTTTTTATTTGCAGTTAAAATGGTGCGAAATTATAAATGTAAAACAGATCTTGGTCTTCTTCCCATGTTGGGAAGAAGACGATATGAGAAGAGCGGTTAGAGCCGTGCTTTCTGACAAAATGGGATTCCTTCGAGATTCAGCTACATATAACGTGCCTAAATCAACCTTGGAACGACGAGTGAGAAAGGCTCGATGTGCTGAAGATACAGACACTGATACAGATAACGACTATGGGAAAAAGAAATTAGGACGCTACAAAACCGTCTTTAATAAAGAACAGGAAGAAGAATTATGTCGATATATTAAATCAATGGACGCGCGCCTTTTTGGAATAACCGGCAAAGAGCTTCGAGTTTCAGCTTTCCAGTTAGCTGAAAGAAACCATATTGAGAACCCATTCAATGCAGAAATTGGAATGGCTGGAGAAGACTGGCTAAGTGGATTTCTAAAAAGGCATCCTGATATTTCATTTAGACGACCAGAGCCAACCTCTGCTGCGAGGGCTATGGCTTTTAATAAAGTGGCAGTGAACGAGTTTTTCACATTGTTGGAAAGTGTTGTAGAAGAGCATGGCCTTACGCCTGAAAGAATTTATAACGTCGACGAAACCGGCGTCAGTACTGTACCCAAAAGTCAATCAAAGATATTGTCACTCAAGGGTCACAAGCAAGTTGGCTGCTTGTCATCTGCAGAAAGAGGGCAATTAGTTACGGCTGAAATCTGTTTTAGTGCCGCTGGAACTTACATATATACCACCAATGCTGATTTACGACCGAAAACGAATGAAAAATGAGTTACTGGATGATGCACCACCGGGATTTTGGGGGACCTGTAGTGATAATGGGTGGATAACTTCACAAATATTCTATGATTGGTTCAAAAAATTTGTAAAAAACCGTAAAACCTACTAAAGATAAACCAATCTTGTTGCTACTGGACGGTCATGCGTCACACACAAAAAATATTGATCTGATTGATTACGCAAGAGAGCATCATGTAATCCTGCTGTGTACTCCACCCCATTGCACACATAAATTACAACCATTGGACGTCGCATTTATGAGACCGCTAAGTACATACTATGGTGCAGAAGTAAAAAAGTGGCTAAGAGACCATCCTAGACGTGTAGTTTCACCCTACCAAGTGGCAAAGCTATTTGGGCAAGCATATTTACAAGCGGCGACGATGATGACAGCTATAAACGGGTTTAGGAAATGTGGAATATGGCCACTTGACAGAAATGTATTCACAGACGCAGACTTTATAGCGGCTGAAACAACAAACACAGAGACTTTGCCGCCTCGAAATCTTGAATCAACATCTCAGATCTCAACAACTTCGACGTCAACTTCTTTAGAGGCAACCCAACAAATATCGTCCACTCCAGCTCATAACGAGATTGCCCATGAACCTACATCTGCTGGAACATCAACCATCGAGTCTCTACCATTTGAAAATCTAAATATAGAATCAACATTTCAGCCCACACTTTCAACGACAATTATATCAGAAGTAAACCAAGATGAACCACCCATTTCAACACACAAAGATATTTCTACTGATCCTGCAGCTGCGGAACCAATGAGCACTGAGTTTTTGCCTCAGCCTTCGACTTCTGCACACGCAATTAAAGAAAATACCCCTGAGAGACGAATACAGCCAGCAAAATCGTCGTTTGCAATGACCCCAGAAAATATCATAGCTATTCCCAAGGAAGCAAGAACCCAAGAGAGAAAAACAAGAAAACGCGGCAAAACAGCAATACTTACAGCTTCTCCGTACAAGAATGAGCTCATTAGAGATATAAATATAAAACAAAAAATTAATAAGACGACTGACAAAAAGAAACCAAACAATAAAAAGACTGAAAAGAAAAAACCTGAAAAAAAGAAGCCGGAAAAAAGAACAAAAACAAAAGACGCAAAAAGGAAAGTGACACGGATACTAGTTTATCTGAAGACAATGAAAATGATTGTCCTTGTATATATTGTGGATACTTATATTCACAGTCCACTGAAGGATGGGTTATTTGTAGCGTGTGCCATGGCTGGGCCCATAATTCCTGCGCAGGTGTAGACGATGACGATGCAGAAGCCCATATATGTGAACATTGCCTAGCGGATTAGATGTATATTCATTATGCCCCATAGCGATTCCCATTTTGCCCCGATTATGGGGCAAGACGGGATATTTGACATGTGCCATTCAGTAAATCTTTGCCAAAAAAATATGTGATTTAGCGGCATAACAGATTATATTAATTAAAACTATAAGTATTGTTTTTGTAGCAAGAGATTTTTAATAAACAGTTTGATTTTCATATTATGTAATTTTTTCTCTTAAGTATCCCATCTTACCCCGGTCTCCCCTATGTACAGGCACCACTTTTCACAAAATCCCTACAGAAAAGATGTGTCACCCAATGAAACTTTCAACCCAATCTGGACAACTAGGGCTATTTCGCTGTCGCAAGAGCAATTGCAGAAGAAACCACCAGAGCTGACGGAACATGGTTTCAAAATGCACGTTTGCCGTTGTAGCGACCAAAACCGCTACCGCCTATGAGCGGTGAGACCACGGCAAGACATCACGCCACCACTACGTCATATGAGGTGATTAGGCCGAGTAAAACAAATAGACCACGCCTCCGGGACGTCACCCTTTGTCCGAGCGGCGCGCACGCAACATGGCCGCCGGTGATCTACCAGGCCACTCAGAAAGTATTGCGATAAATAGTTTTTATATATGGGAGACTGGCCAGTTAGAATCTTTTTCGAAAATATGATTACTTGTAAGTAAAAATATGTGTTCCATTTTCAAAATTTCCCTCCACATTTTTTGCGAGCCAACCCAAAGTATCGTGTCTTACTGAAAAATGGATCTGCGCCGGGAACATTTTAGAGCTATGATTTTTTACGATTTCAAGTGTCGCCTGAAACCGGATGAATCGTTCGATAGACTTCAAATGGCATTTATGGATGAAGGCCCCTCCAAGGCAACCGTGTATCGTTGGTATAACGAATTTAGGCGCGGTCGACCAACCTTGGGGGATGAAGAAAGAAGCGGTCGCCCTTTGAAGGCTATTACGGAAGAAAACGTGCTAGCAGTGAAAAATTTAATCCAAGATAATAGGCGAATTACATATCAGGAGATTCAGTACATATTAAAGATTGGATCGGGAAGCGTTCACGAGATTCTACACGGGCATCTTCGCGTGAGGAGGATAGTATCGCGCTGGGTGCCGCACTACCTCACCGACGCTCAGAAGCAGGCCCGGGTGGAATGGTGCCGTGATATGCTGAACAAATTTGAAGCAGGCTCGTCTCGGCGTGTTTACGACATCGTAACAGGTGATGAGTCCTGGATTTATCAATACGATCCAGAAACCAAGCGCCAGTCGACAGTTTGGGTGTTTCAAAATGAACCAACGCCTACCAAAGTGAAGCGATCTCGAAGCGGGGGGAAGATTTTGATCGCCAGCTTTTTTAATTTGACTGGCCACTTGGCCTCAATTCCCTTACGAGATCAAAGAAGCATCAACGCCGAATGGTATACTACCAAATGTTTACCAGAAGTTTTTTCTGTTGTGAGCAACAAGCGACCAAACACAGGGCTCCGCGGACTACTGCTCCACCACGACAATGCGCCTGCACACACCGCGCTCAAAACGAGGGACTGCCTGGACAGTACACCAGTCAAACTCCTGGGTCCCCCTCCTTACAGCCCTGATCTAGCACCCTGTGACTTCTTTTTCTTTCCAAAAATAAAAAATCAGCTCAAGGGGATACAATTTTCGTCGCCGGAAGATGCGCTGGCTGCGTTCGAGCAGGCTGTAAACGAGGTGTCTGCGGCGGACTGGAAAAAGTGTTTTGAAAACTGGTTCAGACGCATGAATCTTTGTATAGAGGCTGGTGGAGAGTACTTTGAAAAGATTTAATAAAAATATATGTACCTGTAGAACAATTTTTTTTAGTGTCGCAAAACTTTCTGAGCGTCCCACGTATTGTATTAGGTTGACGCCCCCTCATTAGGAGCTCATTAGGACAATAGTCAAGCCCGAACCGTTTACGCAAAAGTGGCGTGATCCATAATCATTATTAAATATTTTCTTGTATAAATACAGCGCTAATTAAACTTAAGGTTCATTCCTTTTACATACTTCAACCCGTGTTTTATTGCTGGAACTACCCATAATAAGAAGTGTGCACCTATCCACTTCACCGTTACCTACTATTTTTGAAATTATGTATGCATATAGTCACAATGACACTTATGAACAAGTTCTAAGAGAAGTAAAAGATGATAACTGTCCAACTATTTTATCCCACAGCACAATTGCGGACCGGTATAGTTATTGCCGTGAAACAGTGGTACTATATGAAATAGAAAATCAAAGTGAAAGGCCACTAATTGGAGGGCCTGGAAAAGTACTCCAAATTGACGAATCAAAATTTGGAAAAAGAAAATATAACAGAGGACGTCAAGTGGAAGGCCATTGGGTAATAGGTATGATAGAAGATGGCTGTGATGATTTGCGTGTGGAATTGTGTCCTGATAATGAAAGATCAGCTGATGCATTGGTGCCACTCATAAAAAAAACATGTTCGGGAGGGCTCAATAATACACACAGACTTTTGGAGAGCCTACGACTGCCTTTCCGAACATGAGATATATACATAAAAAAGTGAATCATAGCGATAAAGAAAATAGATTTGTGGCACCAGACGGGACACATACACAGCGAATAGAGAGAGAGTCACTGGCGTGTTATAAAGAGGGCCTTCCACAAGGAAAATTATAAAGCAAATTTTGCCGACTGACTTACAGAATTTTCATGGTGGCGTCGAATAGCCATTAACCATTTGGACCCTTTTGAAGAATTATTAAAATGTATTTTATGTCTATACAATTGAATAAATGGCCTTTACAACATTTTTATTTTTATTTATGTTACCCTAATACACTACACACCACACTAACATTAACAAGACATTGTGGCAAGGAAAACTTAAGTTGCAAGAGCGAGCGAAGCGAGCTCGGGACTTGGGGCAACCCGACTCGGACCAGTTAGGTTAGAAGGGGATGGCGGGGTCTATACGCTCAATACGCTCGCTTCGCTCGCTCATTCGACCCCGCCATCCCCTTCGTGGTTATTTTTTTATAAACCACTCAGAAGTAGGAGCCCCACGAAGCAAGCCTCCGTCGACTATACCTTATTACAAAAGGAGATGGAAAACAGTGGGCCCAAATGTAATAAGTTGAGATATGGCCTAAAAAATTAGTCACATTTTCTTATTTTATAATAACAAAAAATTAAGTTATTGCTACGAATCTGGTGCAAAGAATACTTTACGTGTATCAAAGTCTCCTCATCGTTACGTATACTGTAATGTATGTCGTAAAGGTATACATCGGGACAAGAATGGTGCAAAAAATATTCTCCTAAAGTATGAATATACAAAGTCGCCGGTTGGTCTTTCGTCCTCCGGTACTGATATGAATCGTGTGGACGGTGGAAGTTCATAAGGTTCATTATCGTAACTCTGATTTTGTCCGGTTGGCAAATAAAGGGTTAATTGCCACTTCAAAGATCCTGTGATGCTCATAAAATAGTTTCCAAATTCATCTCTAATACCATTAGCTGCTGTCAATTCTTCAGTTTGGGGTTGGAGAGAGTGAAACTCATCACAAATTATCGCCAATTTATCTTTTTGACGAACACCTTCCCGATCGGCCACAAAATTGTGTAGGACACAACATGCTTTTACAATGGCAGTAGCAAAATCATAGGATACGTTTATCGGTCTGTGAAAAATGCGCCATTTGTTTGCCATGATTCCAAAAGCACATTCGACATATCTTCTTGCCCTGCTAAGACGATAATTGAATACCTTTTGTTTTACATCGAGATTTTTACCACCATAAGGACGCATAACATGTTTGCTTAATCCAAAAGCTTCGTCACCCACTAACACATATGGGATTGGTCTATTAAAACCACATAGTGGCTGGAGATCAGGCAATGGCAGCTTCTCGCAAATCATTAACTCGTACAGTTTTGAGTTTTGAAAAACAGTTGAATCGCACTCTTTTCCGTATGCGCCAATGTCGGCAAAAGTAAATTTATAGTTAGAGTCCACAACAGCCAGCAACACCATAGAAAAAAAAGATTTGTAATTAAAAAAGAGGGAGCCACTATTAGCAGGATTACACATGCGTATATGCTTTCCGTCGATGGCCCCGATGCAATGAGTAAAATTTGTTCTGACTTCAAAATCAGATGCTATTTTTTGGAATCGGGCTGTTGTCAGTTCAGGGATGTTGTCACGAAGAAGATGTTTCCATATAGCTTCGCATACTCTCAATATCATACATGCAATCGTAGATTTCCCCCGTTTAAAGGACATGGCCGAATCCTGCCCTCAGAATCAATTCAGAATGTTAATGTACATTAATTATGATTATATGAAAATTACTTCCAAAATAAATAAAAATTAATCACAACAATTACATTTCTCTAGAATAGGCGAGGAAAATTCCCAAAATAATATGTATGTTAATTGTTTTTTTCCCGTTTTGTTTCATTGCAATCATGGAGGATAAATCAATATAAAGTGCATCCACGTTTGGATACACGCATAAGACAAACACTGTACCTATCTGTAGTACGCCTGAAGGTCAGACTTAAACATAAAATACCCGTGATTGCCAGAATTGTATTGCTAAGGCACCTTTAAAAAGTTAACGGTTTCATGATTATCGTAGACATCACTTTTCAAGCTGCCGCGCGTCTGGATGGCACTCACGTTCCACATTATGAATCAACATAATATTCAAGAGTGTGTATCCAAACGTCCTAGAGTTATTTTCTCGCTGACAACTGTCAAAAGTTCAAAACATATTATTACTGAACCCACGGTATCGTTTATCGGACTTTCGTTTACGCTTCTAATATTACCTAATATTCTGCTGTGCATATTGTTTGTTTACGATTTAAATTCTGACGCTCACGATGTCAAGGTGCCTGAATTGTAGTGTGGCCACTGATCGAATGCGAAGGCATATTGTAACATATTTGCCACCGCAGTTACAAAATACATTGACGGAATGCTTATCTGTACTAGAGGTATGTACCCACGTAGTAATTATTTTCATATTTTACCAACTTCACCTGAAATTATAATCAGCTGAGTTCCATAATCCGAAAGAGTAGCACAATATAACTATCATGTATTACTTTACTGAGTACAATATTTAATGTTTTTCAGCTTCCCTCAGATAGAGTGATTTGCAATGCATGTTATGTATTGTTAAACCAACGCTCGGCAGAAGGTACACATAGCAGAGCACTGGGCTACCCAATGGTGTGAATTGGTTGTGGATGCTCAGTTATGGATATTACTCAGTGCGATACCACACACTTGAAGAAATCAGTCCATTAATCAATATTTTCTTCTCATGGAATACCCACAATCAGGTTAGTGTGCTGTTGCCTACCTTGCCCTGGCTGCTATAAATTATTATTGTGTTGGGCCCATGATAAAGCAAATTCCTTATAATTAATGAGTCCGCCAATTACATGCCCATGTGCATAGTGTGGCCGTTATATTGATAGTATAATTGGGTGCTAACCCAGGCAAACAGTCAGCCGCAAACTGTTAAACCAATTGAGACTGCGCCCTAATAATTACCAGTTATTATAAATACTTACCACATTTATTAGACTGCCTGAAACATTTCAACCATTTACTTAACAAACATTGTTACAGAATCGTAGGACAAACAGGCAAGCATTTCATCCCTGTTGGATGAGAGCTAATCGGCACTTGGTACTAAATATACATAGACAGGTTAAAGAACTACAGGAAAATTAACCTGGATTGCCTGAACCACCTCTAATTCCACCAGTTGCTAATCCTGCTGTCCCACATGAACCACCACCAGGTGGTGGCCAGCTGGTGTAGGTACACCAGCTGATAATCCTGCTGGAGCACGAAGAATTGACCAAATGAATTATCTGCTTATTAACAAAAGTGCTCCGAATACTTCTAGCCATTGTATTTTTAGGGGTGTAATTAGGTTGGGCCAGGCATCAAGCAAATATAACGGCACCAGCCTTATTCCTTGATAACATTTTGTTCATCTCTGAAGATGAATAGGCTTAAGATTGGATGAAAACATTGAATGTGTCTTGTCTGAGTAATTGCAATAATGTTTTTCTTAATACTTCTGTAAAACAAGTAGAAGTAGATAAATATATTTTATATGCAAATGATGTATATCCTACCTACATAATTAGATACTTAAATAAAAATTCAAATACCATTTTAGTGTTTTACTGCCTATCCAATTATATAATTATGTTTAGTCGCTTAGGGAAGAATCATAATTTTCAGAAATATCTGTTGGCGATTACGAGCTCTTCTTCGCTATTGTGACCTGCTTTGACGACGTGCGACGATTGAAAGGTCTAACCCATGGACATAAAGAATGGAATGAGCATTCGCCTCACAAAACTGACCACTTCTCTCTAGAAAGAGAAAGCGAATACGCGGCCAATACATGTATCTTTTCTGCAAACCAAGGCATGGCGTAAAAAAGACAGAACTACTGGCTGCAAATTCGCTTTATCTCTCTCGTACTTTTCGGTCTGTATTCACTGCACAACTGAATACAGAACGCTTATATCTTTTATATATAGGCATTTATATCCATTGATATTTCATTTCTCTATTGTTTCGACTCGAAACAATACGAGAAAAATGTGCCTAAACATTTTGAATAGCAATGAAACACTTAAAAAAAATATTATTTCTAGTAAAACTTTTTTTCGTAAAACTTTTTCATGTAAAACTTTTTGCTATTGACTTTTTTTTCTTTTCTTTGTTGACAATTTGTGTCAATATGGCATATGAAGATTGACATATTGTCCTGCAAAATGTTTAGGCACATTTTTTGTATCCTATTTATAGTATCTCTCGCCTATTCTCTGATCATAAAACATACACTATTTTGAATAAATACCTGTAAGCTTTAATATGACATACTGTATGTCATTGTACATGAATTTTTTTTTTCAGGGCATAGCTCTCCTCAAACGTCGGCCATGTCCTTTGAAATCTAAATCTTGAATCGTATTTCCGCTTCCTAGGTACCTGTAACAAAAACATTTTAAGATTATTAAATAGAAGATATACAGTAAGTAACAAAAACCCTGTTGTTCCTTCCACCTACGTTTTAAGAATCGCTATACACACGTAATAAAGCAAGTCATTTATAAAAACTGTTCAACAAAAATAATTAAAATAAATATTTAATTATTAATATTTGTAAGGTTTAACCGATTTCTCACCTCTGCAATTCTGCTGCATGAAGCGATGACGCGAAACCAGAAAGAGATAGAACGTTCCCGGAACCACAGTATAAACCATGCCGCCATTTCCTTTGATCGATGCCGCCCACTGCGCGTGCCGTTACCTATTTTTTTCTACACAAGTTCGTGACCTTTTCAGCTGTTGATTATCACTTTAACGAATGAATGTTAAGAATGTTTGAAAATGTTAGTTTACACGGTATTTTTATGCACAATTGATAATTTGTTTAAACTAGATTTAACACTTCACTACATTAAAAAAAAAACAAAGTCTGTCTATCCGAACACGATTACCTCACGCTACCGAACGAATGTGCGGTATTAGTTTTAGTTAATTTATTAAGATGTCTACTTGACGGCCGCGGAGATGCTGTTCAATATGACCACCTTGTACCTCTACACATTTGTTGCAACGCCTAATCATGTTCTCACGTAAGCTTCGCAGAACGGAGGTATCGGACTTGATATGGTCAAATGCTGCTACTATGCGTGAACGCATTTCGACCTCCGTATCGCATGTTTTTTTGAACACCTGTTGCTTAACGGCGCCCCAGAGGAAAAAATCAAAAGGCGTCAAGTCGGGTGATCTCGCGGGCCAATTAATGGGTTCACCGCGACCAATCCATCTCTCTCCGTACTCAGCATTTAAATAGCTTCTCACAGGGCGGGAGAAGTCATGTTGGAACCACATACGTCGCACGATATGGAGGCCTAATTCATCAAGTTCGTCACTCAGCTGTTCTTGCAGGAAACGAAGATAGTTGGCGCCATTCATTGTTTGGTCTAAAAAACAAGGTCCAATAATTTTGTCCGGTCAATAATTCCAGCCCAAACATTAATCCTCCACCGATGCTGAAAGTTACTTGCTTTAATAGTATGCGGGTTTGTGATCGACCACACGTGCTCATTGTGCGAATTAAATACACCTGTTCTAACAAATGAGCACTCGTCGGTGAACAGTATCCAATTCAAGAAATCACTATCTTGTTCGATCTTGTCGATCTCGTTGTTGGTCTCGTCCGTGCACACTGCCGGTATTGTACGTACGTATGTACAAACGTTGGAATGCCATCGCCGACGGTAATGGTAGACTCGCGAAACGTTCTTGGTAGAGTCTGCGTGCTTCTGCATAATTGCAGTCACATTTCCCAAGACACATCAACATATTAAAATATTCTACGTTAGAATACGACATGGTCAATGTGTACGTAAACAAAACACAAGTCACTCACTACGTAGGTCAACAATAACATCCGTTCGGAAGAAAGTTGCGCGGGAGACTAAGGAAGTGATTCGCAGAGCGGCCGGTGGCGGGGTAAACGGGCGCGGCGAGCGCGAGCGTCGCGGTACGGCGGTAGTCTTTGGCGGCATCTTCTGTCGCGTCAAAGAAGCCGCCGAGCTCGTAGGCTATTTAGCGAAATAAAGATGTACTTGTAAAATCAGATACTCTAAACATTTTTTTGAATGTGTCGATTTTAATAGTTATTTCATTTTGACCTCTCAACTGGCCATTGCTTAATTTTTTTTATTATAAGTTCATCAATGTTGTGCTTGTAGGTAAATGTATACGTACCTGAAAGGAACAACAGGGTTTTTGTTACATATTGTATAAAACAGTACTCACTCAGGGGTAGATGCTTTAAAAAATATATATGTTTTTGAATCACGCCTTGAAAGTGACCACATAGTGGTGTTAGTTTGTAGTCACTTTTTAGAGGTGATTCAAATACATTTTATTTTTCCCAAAAAAATATGATTCGAAATAAGAAAAAAATATTTTGCCTTCTCATGCATAATCCGCAATCAGTCTGGGAGTGCTAATTTTTTTTTTTCCCTTATATTTATGAAATGCATTTCTGAAGTTTTCGATTTAAGGCTCTAGTTACGCATCTATAGGATCTTAAAAAAAAGACGCGATAAACCTACAAATATACATTTAATATTTGATTTTCATTTCAGGTAATACTGTTGTGAAAAAGTGGAAAAATATCAAGGACACCTTTTTCAAACATTTAAAAAAAATTAAAGAAGCCTTGAGATCCGGCTCAGCCGCTAAAAAGCTTACAAAATATCATTATTACAATCAGCTATTATTTTTAACCAAAATAGCACAGAATGCCACGGACGATAGTTTAAACTTAGCTGGTGAATCGACCATGAGTTCTACAGATGATGTGCCTGTACCTGGGCCGTCCCGCTATGTTCCTGTCACCCGGAAGAGAACATTACAATTGGATGATTTTGAAAAAGATACATTAGATGCATTAAAAGCTCCTAAGGAGAAGGAGAATCGCCACTTGTCCTTTTTTAAATTGCATACTGCCGTCTATAGAAGATTTTACCGAACTTCAGACCCTCACTTTCCATAGTAAAGTTTTACAACTAATGACGGAAATGCGCTATGGACAAACGACTCCACATTCGTCCTTTGCGTTTGAAGAGCAATTATCACACGGATATCAAACCCGAAATTACCAAAGTACGGGTACGTACAGTTCAATAAATTCAAATTCTGATGTATTTCAATCTCCAAATCAAGGTTCTGAAGTGTCTCAAAATAGCGAAGAGATTGAATATGATTTTGCAAGCTTGTAAGTGATAATATTGCCCTGAAGTTGATTTGAAAATCTATTATAATATATAAAACAAAGTCGTGTGTGTATGTGTCCATTTGTACTTAACTCGAGAATAAAGCAAGTGGAAAAAATAAAAGATTTTCATTACTTACCTCAAAGTGATTCCCATCATTTCTATTGGCTCCACTGGATTCCTCATATTAGTATACTGTTTCCGTATATGTGGCTCTAAGGAGTGCAATAAACCTTCAAAAGTGGATACACTCATTCGAAAAAAATTGTAAAACCTCTTTTCGTCTAAAACCAACTCTTGATATTCTTTAAAGAAAAAAAGTCCGTCACTATTCCTCAAGGCTATAAATGGACTGATCCAGTGTTTTCGTATGATTCTACGTCGATTTCTTCGGTGGCGAAGTAATAAGAGCAGCAGCACACGTCTTTCCCGATCCATTGTTATTACAGACTGTCGTACGTAGCGATGGGCAACCCCTCATTTTGCCGCCGCTGCGGCGCCGCCGCGGCTCCGTAGAACGTTGCGACGCCGCTCTGCCCGTGTGGTCGCCAGCGCGGCGAAATGGCTTGCGGTGCGGCGCCGCACCGCCCGTGTGGTTTGCCTCTAAGGTAAGCATTCTATTTCATTAATATAATACAATCTCAAAATTATACACTTATCGCTATAAATGTGTAGCAAAGTTTGAATAAATTCTCCCTTTAAAACTGT
Source organism: Standfussiana lucernea (assembly GCA_964057025.1). Taxonomy (NCBI): domain Eukaryota; kingdom Metazoa; phylum Arthropoda; class Insecta; order Lepidoptera; family Noctuidae; genus Standfussiana; species Standfussiana lucernea. The sequence continues at coordinate 12,033,286 of OZ059798.1, read as the reverse complement.
ATAATTATGTAATTGTACAGTTTTTGTGATAAAATATGAATAATACTGTCTTGATCTTTTTCGTTAAGTTAAAACTATGTTTTTTCTAAATTGTGTACTGATTTAGATATTTTTTGTGAAAAGTTATGTTTTAATTTAAAATTGTCTAGGTCTACTTTTTATCATAAATCTGACGTCAGAAATAGTTAAATCCCGAAAATGTTTACTTTTTAATGAATAAATGTACGATTATTTTGATTTTCGTTAGTATTGGCTATTTTATTATGTATGATTTCACTATGATTCTGAAACATACAGCGACTTGTTTCAACCAGTTTGGTTATGTTTTAATAGATGGCACTGCGACGGATGGTCGGGGCGAGTTGCCGCGCGTTCCTCTCTATACAAAACGACATAGCCGCGATAGCTAGCCGTCCCGTCCGACCGTCCATTGTAGTGTCGGCTCTAATTGTATGTTTTAAAATGTTTTCTTTATTTCTTCAGATTAAATTAAATGCTTTTGAAATGGCACAAAAAAACAAAATTTTTAGAGAGCTTAAAAAAAAATTACTCAGAAACTAATAAATAATCCGCTTATTGCTGATTCTGAAGTGGAGTCTTTGGACATACTACATGATTTAAGAAGTCAAAACTTAGGTATGTTTTTATACATATTATTAAGGGCCGATTTTTCAATCCTCAGATAAAAGTACCAATAGCTACCTAAAGAATAAATTTATTCGACTCTTTATTTGTCTGATAAGTGGTTGTCAGTTTTTCAATCATTAGTTAACTTAGGAATAACTATCTGACCGAATATATCATCTGTGAAAACGCTAACTTCAGGGAGGTGAAACAAATATATAGAATAAACCAATGTTAGAACGGGACGGACTATTTCTTTGATAGCTGTCATTGCTGTGAATGTCAATGTCAAACATTTATTACGACACGAGGGTGATTTGTTTGGCTGCGTGGTGTTTTATTTGTGATTTGTGATTTTTAAATAAAGTTGTAATAATGGAAAGCAAAAAAAGGGAGCGTTCAGCGAACTTTAATAATGCTGAGGTTCAATTAATTGTGAGTTTAGTCGAGAGGTACAAGCAAATAATTGAAAATAAAAAGACTGACGCTGTTACGAATAAAGATAAAGAATCTGCATGGAAGAAAATTGAAAGTGCCTTCAACTCGTGTGGAATCTCAACAACTGAGCGCTCTTGGAAGACGTTAAAGTTAAAATATGAGGGAATCAAAAAAAGTACTAAAAAGAAATCCTCTGTCCAAAGACAGGAGATGTACAGAACAGGAGGGGGCTCTTCGAATGCGCCTGATTTCACCGACGTCGAAGAAAAGGTTTTAAGCATTTGCTCTAACATAACAGGGCTCGAAGCTCGTCATGATTGTGATAAAATTCAAAGTGGTAGGTACCTAATAGTGAAGTAAAAATCAACAATATCTTGACGTGTAACATTAAAAAACTCATGTTTTTAAACATTTTTCAGAACCAATATCTATCAGTGACATGGTTTTGATGGACGTAGAGCAAATAAGACCTGAAGAACATAATGGTGCAGAGGATACCACCGCAGATATCAGTGTCAATATACCTGGTAGGAACTTGTCTTGTATAGTTATACTTTTCCAATATTTTTACTTTCACACCTACATTTTATGAATTGATTGTTTCAGATGAGGGCGAGTCATCTATTGTTTATCTTATCAATGACAACGAACCACAAAAAGGTACCTAATTATCTGCAGCTTTACTATTAAAATAATTTATTGGAAGACACAGTTTATTTAATCTGGAAAATAATAAATAAGAATCTTTTGTTGGCAGGCATCTTAGGCCCATACCTAGCGTGTTATTATTACAAGTAGCTTAAAAACTATGTTAGTAGTAACAAAACTGTATAGTATGTATAGTGTAGTAGTGTGAATATGTGTAGTTATAATATTCTTTTTTGTTTTCAGAAAACAAATGGGACAAATGGCACCCAAAAGCACTAAAAACAAGGGTGTCAAATATACTGAAACCAGAGACAGTTAATAAAGCCAGCGTCAGTTCCAAACTTGATAAGTTAAGTTCTGCTCGTTTAGAACTTGTACAGCTTCAATTGGAGACTGCCAGAAAAGAAAAGCAATTTAAAGAAGAAGAACACAGGTTGAAAATGGAACATCTCGCTAATGATGAGAAAAGGAAGCAAGAAATACATGTTTTGCTGTTACAGAAGCTAAATTGTGCACCGGCAGCAAATGTTATTAATTCCATCTAATTGTGTTGTTGTTATGGCAATAAATATTTCTCTTTATTATTTTTTTTTTTATTTTGGACAAAAAGTGTGCAAAACATTGTTATTAGAATAGTTAGTTATGTTAGAATTGATATGCTGCAGATCATTAGTGAACTATCTAAAGTAAATGTGCCAAAAAATAAAAATAGGTTGGTAAATGTTTTTGACAAAGTTTTTTTATTATATAATTTCTTTCTATTAGTGTTGAAATAGAATATTATTAATTTAACATAATTATAAATAAACTTATTCTAAAATTAAGGACTGAAAGTATTGTAGTATAATATCCCTAGTCAGGTGCCTTTCCACACCAGTGTGATTAGCAACGGTAGGAAACACTGGTTGAGAAGGAATGACTACATCTGGATCTTCTGGTGGTTCTTCTTCATTTTTCATCCTCGCCAAGTTGTGTAAAACAGCACATGCTACAATTATATCTTGGGCAAGCGGTAATCTACATCTCAAACCAATGCTCAAAACTGGGAAACGCCTCTTCCACACACCAAAACATCTCTCTATTACATTTCTTGTTCTGATTTGTGACTCATTGTATAGACTTTGAGCTTGTGAATTCGGTTCTTGAAAAGGGGTCAATAGGTAATTATTTTTCTCGTAGCCGCTATCTCCAAGTACAATTCCATTTCCAAATACACCATTTTCAAAGTGAAATTTTGCTGATGAGTTGGCAAATATCATGCTATCATGGGAAGAGCCTGGCCAACGTGCAACTATATCTTGAAACATTAACTCAGCTGAGCACATAGCCTGCACATTCAAGGAAAAAAAGCCTTTTCTGTTTCTGAATTCCTCAGCTGTGTTTCCACCAGGTGATTGAATTCTTATATGTGTGCAATCTATAGCTGATACCACTCGAGGAAACCTAGCTATTTTATAAAATTCTTCTTGAGCTTTTTTTCTTTCTTCCTCACTTCTTGGTAACTTAATAAAGTTTTGCCTCAATGATGCAATGGCATCAGCACATTTTTTTATGATACGGCATGTAGTGGAATTATGAATGCCTCCAAAATCACCAACAGTAATGTAAAAACTCCCAGTGGCAAAGAATCTTAATGTAATCAGCAGTTGTAACATGGATGGAATACACTGGTTTCTGAAACATAAAATATAGGTATTATTTTAGTAAGTTCCTACCTATTTAATTACGAAATAATCAAACATGTGTGTTTATGCTTAGGTAGGTATTAACCCAACTGCTAACTCACCTTTGTGTCTTGCTCTCAATTTTATCTTTTACCAAGAACAGCAAATATTGCACTGATTCTTTGGTAAGTCTGAATCGACGATGGAATTCTGTTGAATCCCACGCGTTAAAGTGTTCGAACCTCGGTTTTACAATTCTTTCTTTTCTTACACTTGGATTAATATATTCATTTATTATGGCTTCTTCCTCAATTGCCATGTCGTCAATACTATCGAAAATATCCATTTTAATTAAAGTACATAAACTTGTAAAGCACGAAAACTAACCTCAAAGTTACTAACGTCCGTCGTTTATCCATGGAATAAGCGGTTATCTGGCCGTCAAAGAGTCAAATAGATTTATTCCTCAGATAGGAGAGTTATTCGACGAATAAAGTCTATTTGACGATTGAACAACTGATTTTTTTGCTATCTATCGAATAAACCCTGACTGTTTATCTGAGGATTGAAAAATCGGCCCTAAGTATAATTAATGAGATTTTATTTTATTTAGGTTACCTACTTATTACAGTTTTATATTTTTCTTTGACAGGTTTACAGGAAAGGCTACGACCGAAAATTCCCAGGAAGATTTACAGGAATCGAACGAATGTCACCTGGAAGGCTTACATGAACCGAACGAAAATCCCCAGAAAGGTTCACAGGAAACGAATGAAAATTCTAATTTGCAACAATGTACCAGGCCACTCAGAAAGTATTGCGATAAATAGTTTTTATATATGGGAGACTGGCCAGTTAGAATCTTTTTCGAAAATATGATTACTTGTAAGTAAAAATATGTGTGTTCCATTTTCAAAATTTCCCTCCACATTTTTTGCGAGCCAACCCAAAGTATCGTGTCTTACTGAAAAATGGATCTGCGCCGGGAACATTTTAGAGCTATGATTTTTTACGATTTCAAGTGTCGCCTGAAACCGGATCAATCGTTCGATAGACTTCAAATGGCATTTATGGATGAAGGCCCCTCCAAGGCAACCGTGTATCGTTGGTATAAAGAATTTAGGCGCGGTCGACCAACCTTGGGGGATGAAGAAAGCAGCGGTCGCCCTTTGACGGCTATTACGGAAGAAAACGTGCTAGCAGTGAAAAATTTAATCCAAGATAATAGGCGAATTACATATCAGGAGATTCAGCACATATTAAAGATTGGATCGGGAAGCGTTCACGAGATTCTACACGGGCATATTCGCGTGAGGAGGATAGTATCGCGCTGGGTGCCGCACTACCTCACCGACGCTCAGAAGCAGGCCCGGGTGGAATGGTGCCGTGATATGCTGAACAAATTTGAAGCAGGCTCTTCTCGGCGTGTTTACGACATCGTAACAGGTGATGAGTCCTGGATTTATCAATACGATCCAGAAACCAAGCGCCAGTCGACAGTTTGGGTGTTTCGAAATGAACCAACGCCTACCAAAGTGAAGCGATCTCGAAGCGGGGGGAAGATTTTGATCGCCAGCTTTTTTAATTTGACTGGCCACTTGGCCTCAATTCCCTTACGAGATCAAAGAAGCATCAACGCCGAATGGTATACTACCAAATGTTTACCAGAAGTTTTTTTTGTTGTGAGCAACAAGCGACCAAACACAGGGCTCCGCGGACTACTGCTCCACCACGACAATGCGCCTGCACACACCGCGCTCAAAACGAGGGACTTCCTGGACAGTACACCAGTCAAACTCCTGGGTCACCCTCCTTACAGCCCTGATCTAGCACCGTGTGACTTCTTTTTCTTTCCAAAAATAAAAAATCAGCTCAAGGGGATACAATTTTCGTCGCCGGAAGATGCGCTGGCTGCGTTCGAGCAGGCTGTAAACGAGGTGTCTGCGGCGGACTGGAAAAAGTGTTTTGAAAACTGGTTCAGACGCATGAATCTTTGTATAGAGGCTGGTGGAGAGTACTTTGAAAAGATTTAATAAAAATATTGCGATGTGGGGTAGAGGAGGGGTTAAGTAAACAACGTGATGTGTACTACTCCGAGAATCAACTCTCCTTCTCCTTTAATTGGTGGCATATATATACATAGATCGTACGTGACACTATGCTAATACTAAGGTTAATACTAACTTAAACTATGTACTGTACGTGATGTGCTGATAAACGTGACTTCACACCACATCACCCCTCTTAAAGTAAAAAAAAACTAAATTAGGTACGTTTTTTTTTCCTATACATTTTAAACTCTCATTCTAACTCTTACAATATAATTTTGTTCTATTCTTATGTATTACATCTATCTTATTATTCTTTTTTACAATGACATTTGGTGACTCGTCCTTTACAACTTCAAATGGTCCATTATAAATGCATTCCAATTTATTGCCTGTTTCGTTTTTTATCAATACCAAGTCACCTTCGTTATAAGTTATTGAATTAAGATTCTTATCATAACAATGTTTCCTTGCCAACTTACTTGCTATCAAATTTTCTTTCGCATCATTCTGAGCCCTTTGCAATCTGTACTTAAATTCTAAAGGATAATCATCAAAATTGTACAAAGGTTCAACACTTTCACCTTGAAGACTACTTGGTAACCTGCAAATTTTACCGAAAACTAATTCATAAGGTGTATATTTGGTCACAGTATTTACTGTTGTGTTATAAGAAAAACACCAATACGGAATCCAGGAACTCCACGATGATGGATTGTTATCCGTCTGTATCCTTAAATACGCGCCTAAAGTTTTGTGAACGTTTTCTAAAGATCCTATACTCTCATGATGATATGATGTCGACAAGATTTTATTGATGTCCAAGATATTAAATAGCTCTACCATTACTTTTGAAATGAACTCAGAACCTCTATCCGTAGCAATTGTTCGCGGTATTCCATATCTCAAAACAAAATTTTCTGCCAACGCTTTCGCTACCTCATTTGCGGATTTATTCTTTAATGGATACGCCTCTACAAATTTCGTAAGCTCACACTGAAGAGTCAATATGTAAACATTGCCTTTTTCATCCCTATCAAGTGGCCCCACTATATCTAAATAAATCTTCTCAAACGACGTAGATGCAGTGGTAGTAATTGTCATTGGTTCCTTAGTATGTCTAGAAAACTTTTGCTTCTTACACTTATCACACTTACCAATGTATTCCATTACATCTTTCTCAATAGACGGCCAATAATAATACTTCTTTATATTATTAACCATTCTGCGTATACCTGCATGACCACTCGTGGGTAAAATATGGAAATCATTCAAAATAATCTTCTTCTCATTTTCCCCTTCTACTCTCCGTAAATCCTTCACTACACACATTTTAAACTCTCCACATATGGAACTACTATTTCCCTTCAAATATTTTGCCATTCTTGTAATAAATTCAACGTTATAACGATTTTTCAAAATAATAACTTCTTTTATGCCTTTCTCTATACAAAAAGTGACTATGTCTTTCGACAGCTCGTCTCGCGATGATGCCGATAAAGATTCATAGTTTACATAAATACTCGAGTTTCCTGGCACATACATTAAATTGCGCGACTTCGAAAATATCTTTTTATAATTAGTGTTACGTAACATTTTCTCCCATTCATTCAAACATATCTCAACGTCATTTCCTTGCTTTTTAAGAACTTCCACGATCCTAGGGTGATCAGTCCCAGATACCATGGAGTCCGTATCACAAACATTCGGCTCTCTCAACCGCTTGTACTGCGCCCTTGTCATCACGGATATAGTCTTTTCACGTATGGTTTTCAAATCCTCGCTTGTAACTACTATCCTGGAAAGCGCATCTGCTAACACATTTTCTTTCCCCTTAATATATTCAACCTCGAAGTCGTACTCTTCTAAACACAAACGAAACTTAGTTAACCTACTTGATGGATCTGTCATGTTAAACAAATACAACAGCGGCCGGTGATCCGTTTTTACAACGAACCTCCGTCCGTACAAATACGGTCTAAAATATTTAACTGACCAAACTATCGCCAATAACTCCTTCTCTATTATAGGATAATTTAACTCACTCTTCCCTAAAGACCTACTAGCATATGCAATGGGTTTCCCGTTCCCATTACACAACACACTACCCACAGCATACCCCGAACTGTCGGTTTGCAAAATGAAAGTGTTGTTATCAGAAAAATCCGGATAATCCAACACCGGTGGATTCATTAACGCTTCCTTAAGCAACAGAAAAGACCTCTCGCACTCATCGGTCCAACTAAACACCACATCCCTTTTACATAGCCTATTCATAGGTACCACTATATTGGCAAAATTTGGTATGAATTTCCTATAATAATTTGCAAACGCTACGAACCGCTTCACCTCATCAACCGTTGATGGACGCGGATAACTTTTTACGACTTCTACCTTCTCTGGATCTGGTGAAATACCTTCCGCCGAAATTACGTGTCCCAAGTAAAGCACTTGCTTCTTCAAAAATTAACATTTGGATGGATTAAGCTTAAGATTTACTTCCCTCAAGCGTGAAAAAACTGACACAAGATTCCGGTTATGCTCATCCAAATTCCGCCCAAAAATAATTAGATCATCTAAATAAATCAGACACCTGTCATAATTCAACCCAGACATGGCCACAGCCATCAACCTGCTAAAAGAACTCGGACTTATCTTCAACTCCATTGGTAACCTACACATCTGATACTGCCCCTTATCTGTCGTAAAAGCAGTGTATTTCCTACTACTTTCTTTTAAAGCACATTGATAATATGATTGCGACAAATCACAGTGACTAAAGTAAACAGCACCCGACATCGAATCTAAGATTTCAGTTATATTCGGCAAAGGAAATTTATCATCCTGTATCTTTTCGTTCAACTGCCTGTAATCTATCACCACACGCCATTTCTTCTCCCCACTACGATCTGCTTTTTTGGGTACAACTAAAACAGGACTCGACCACTCACTAACCGCCTCTTCAATAATATTACTATCCAGCATCTCCCGCACTTGCCTATCAACTTCTTTCTTCTGTACATAAGGTATTCTATATTGCCTCCTGTAAACTGGAGTTACATTCTCTTTCAATCGTATTGACTGCTCATAGACATTCGTGACAGCTAATCTATCTCCCGGAACATGAAATATATCTGAATACTTCGCGCAGATTTGCTCAATTGACAACCGCTCCTCGGCACTCAAATAGTCAAGTTTAAGCAAAGAAAATATTTCCTTAACACGCTCAACGTTTACCTCCGACTCCGCAAAGCTACAACAATCGTAATCACTTAACGGATAAACTTCTACACCGGACATACTACACACAATTTCCTCAGAGTTTGTGTTTAAAACCCTAATGGGTATCATCCCATTCCTAGGCCTAGCCATCACACTAGCCAAGAAAACACCTTCACGCAATTCTTTCCTTACCACCACACAATCTTCCGCTCTATTAACGGGAAAATACCTAACCACTTCACAACGTGGAGGAATAGTCAACCAGTAATCATAGGACTTGAGCGGCATTGAAACCGTCTGCCCCTTAGGACCCTTAAGAGACAACCTATTCAACGAAAAATCTATGATACCACTATACTTCTGCAAGAAATCCTGGCCCAATATGCCAACCGACTTACACGGCAAATCATCAAATATATAAAACCTATGCACGAACGAACACCGCCCGTACTCCAACCTCAAACATACATAACCTACAGCTCGCAAACTACCTCCTACACCATTGATCACCAACTCTTCCTTAACTACTTTATAGCATAAAGCGTTATTCGTCAAGAAATTGCTCTTTACGGCTGATATCGACGCACCTGTATCCACTAACCACTCCGTATCCACACTATCCACTAGCAAATTAACCCAGTTAATACTATCACAAGCTAAAATATGCTTAGTCTCGAAAAAACTGAGTCTCACTCAACTGTCCGCCTTCACCGTTCCGTGGCATTGACACTGCGCCTGAGTCAGCATCGCCCCGCGCATGCTCTAAACACGCTACACGCCGCCGACCTTGCTGAGTCTGGCGTCCACGACTAGCATTATAGCTGCGACCGCGCATTCCACCGCTATGCCATGCGCTGACATTTTTGCGCGTACGCCCAACAGCTGTTCCTTGCTGCGCGTGTCTATTCCCTACAGTGTGCCGCCTATAATTATTTCCATGATTTCTATTGCCCGTTGGAAAACCACCCCTTGCGGGCCAGCGCTGGTACGTCATGACTTGCGCCGACGAAGCACAATCCTCGTCTTCCGCTACCCTGATAGCATCTTTTAAACAAGTCAAATTCCGCGCCGTAATAACTGTACTAAGACGCTGATTACGAAGCCCGTCAGCAAACTTCCTAATCGCATATTTTTCGTTCAACGGCTGCAAAATCTTATAGGCTTCCGAACTTTCCCCGGCTTGAGAAATAGTCAAATTGACCATCAACTTCTCTATCTCGGCCCCAAAATCCGCGACCGATTTATTATTCTGCCTAGCGCGAGCAAGTTTAGCTTGTACAGCCACGTCTGACTCAACCGTTAATAAATGCTTCCTCATGTCAGCCAACAGACTGTCTACCGTTGCGTAATTGGAGGACAACCGAATCTTAGCCCCCTGGGTAAGCCGCGTGGTTAGCACGAATTTAATTAAAAGTGCACTATCAGCCTGCTCTAACATTGAACTATATAAACCTATGGTATCAATTAAATCTTTTGTCACCTGCTCATCCCCACTCATTTTCGGTAGCAAGCTAACCGCCGTCCTCAAAGAAAACCTTTCCGCCGCCATCTCTTGTTCGATTCTGCCACCGTCTTCAAACTTTATAGTCTCTATGTACAAATTTTCTATTTTACCTATCAACTGCGTTAACTCTTCCGAAAATTTGCTTGACCTTGAAACTATATTCTTAAATTTATCGTATAAGGCTTTTACGTCACTAATTTTTCCATCAAAATTTTTGCCTTTCCGCCTACTAGGACCTAACTTAACAATAGATTCCCTTAGCAATTCAAGTTGTACATATAAACAGTGACGTTAACTCCACTTCAATTTAAAACTATTGTCTCTAAATTTACCGATGACCGCAAACACTCACCACAACACCTGAGCTCACATTGAAATCACTTTCTTCCCTCGTCACTCCGTTTGCTCCTGGTCAGGCCATCTGCACAGCTTTACGAACCTCCCGCTGATTGATCTTCTCTTCGATCCAATTCTGGTGACATCTTCTATACAGCCGGACTGCCACACCAATGATGACAACCGCCAAACACACAGCAATAAACAACAGCACCTTGTTGATAGTTGTCAGCTGCTCCTGCGTAACCGCTGCGGCATTCGAACCACCCGCTGCCGTCTGAGCGATAATCACCTCTTCCTTAGATGTCGTGCTCCCCATGGCCCGTGACCCGTCGTGACGCGAAGCTGACAGAAGTCGACTAAACTGCGACTCTGACTAGCCCCCGATCGGGCAACTTTAACGCCGTCCAGCCGACTGGCAGGGTCGCCATGCGATGTGGGGTAGAGGAGGGGTTAAGTAAACAACGTGATGTGTACTACTCCGAGAATCAACTCTCCTTCTCCTTTAATTGGTGGCATATATATACATAGATCGTACGTGACACTATGCTAATACTAAGGTTAATACTAACTTAAACTATGTACTGTACGTGATGTGCTGATAAACGTGACTTCACACCACAATATATGTACCTGTAGAACATTTTTTTTTAGTGTCGCAAAACTTTCTGAGTGTCCCACGTATTGTACAAGAACTTAACGCTTCAGAGAAGCAGCAACTTCAGAAAATTGGTAATAATAAACTTAAATCTTTCAATTATTCTTTTTTAGTTTTTGTAGGAGAACTGAGTGTATCGAATTCAAACATTTTATTTTAGATTTATCAGGTAGCAGTGACTCCGACACAAGTTTTTCATCCAGCTCGTCTTCCTCTGGAAAAGATTATTCGTCTGATGACAGCGTAGCCGATCCCAATTTCAATATGAGTAATGCTTTTAATTTATCACAAAGTAGTTCTGATTCTGAGCCATCTCAAGCTGAAAATCCATCGGTTCAATTAATCCAAACGGTTGAATCACAGACAGAGCAAGTTTCACCGAAAAAGAAAACACGTAAGCGTCTAGCTAACCCAACAAAATGGAAAACAAATGAATTAAAACGATTGAGGCATGCAGGTAAAAGCTACTCTACTAAAAATTAAGTTGTAAGTGAAAAATCTATGAAGCCTCCTTGCGGAGAGAAATGCAGGCAGAAATGTTCCACTCTCATTTTGGAGGAACAAAGGCAAAAAATTTTTGATGCATATTATGCTTTACCAGATGCACTACATAAACGTCATTTTATTGCCAATAGCATTGAGGAGATTAAGCCTAAATATGTGCACAAATCTAGCAATAGACCACGCAAAAATAATTTAAAATTTTTCTTTAATGATGGCAAAAATCAAAAAATTCGTGTCTGTCAAAAGTTTTTCTTAAATACTCTTGATATTTCCTTATCAATAATTAGAACAGTGCGAGATAAGCTTTTTGAGAACGACAACCCAGTGCCGATGCTCGACGACCGAAGAGGCAAACACGAACATCATCACCGGATTGAGGATTCACTAAAAGACAGCGCTAGAGAATTCATTAGAAACATACCAAAAATAGACAGTCACTACGTTCGCGCTAATACTAGTCGAGAGTATATAGATGGCGGCAGAAATTTGTCTGATATTTACAAGGATTATGTACAATTGTGCACCAGAAAAGAGAGAGAGGTATATTAACTACGTAATGTTCCATAGAATTTTTAACACAGAGTTTAATATTAGTTTTTTCACTCCGAAGAAAGATGCTTGTGAAGATTGTACTGCCTATATTAATGCATTAGACTCTCGGAACGAAGAAATGAAAGATCGCTATGAAAACCACCTGAAGGAAAAATAATTGTCACGAATAGAAAAAGAGAACGATAAAACAGAGGCCCAAAGTAAAACATCGTTATTAGTTGCGGTTTATGACTTACAAGCGACGTTGTCATGTCCAAAAGGCGAAATTTTATTTTATTACGTATCAAAATATTCTTACAACTTTACCATCTATGATTTGAAAACAAAAGATGTAGAATGTTACTTTTGGCACGAACAGCAAGGCAATAGAGGCGCGAATGAAATTGCAACCTGTGTTTATAATTATATTGTATCTATGTGTACGAGAGTAAATGAAGACGTTGATTTAATTTTTTACAGCGATAATTGTATAGGTCAACAAATTCTTAATAAGTATGTATTTGCATGCAGTAGCAACGATTCCCAGTCTTAAAACAATAACGCATAAGTTCCTTATTAAAGGACATACTCAAAATGAAAATGATTCGGCCCACTCGGTTATTGAAATAAATATTAAAAAGTCACTTAGATCTGGGCCAATATACAGACCAGGTCAGTATGTTTCATTGATCAGAACAGCAAAAAAGACTGGGAAGTCTTACAACGTTAACGAATTAAATTACACTCAATTTAGAGATTTCAAATCTCTTTGTAGTGATGTAGGGCGCCATTTTACTAAAAATACTAATAGTGAAACTATAAAGATGAATGATATAAAAATCTTAAAATTCACTAAGGAAAATCGTGGTTGCTTCTTTTATAAAACTTCCTATAGTGAAGAAGATTTTAAAATGGTAAAGGTTGGACCCACCACTGCTAAAGGTCTTCGAGATAATTACCGTTTTAAAGCGTTCCGTTTTAAAGTATATAACGCGCCAATTAAAATTCCCGATCAGAAGAAACGAGGTTTATTGACTTTACTTAATAAGAAAACTATTCCCGAATATTATCGTCCATTTTATGTAAATCTGTAATCTCTAAGAAATAGACGATAATAAAAACACAAATTGTATACATTTACTTGTATTTTTTTTTTTTTTCTTTATTTCATTGTTTTGCATTTTTTTAAGTAATAGGTACTTAAGCTTTTCATATTTTGTATAAACTATTAATACTTTTAAATAATACTCAAAAGACTGGATAAAGTACCAAATAGTAAAAAAAAAATACTTTTATACCTAGATTTTAAACTTAGATTACACTCAGTAAAGACTGGAATACCTTGGTTAGCAAGTTCCTAACTTAGTGCCATGTTACTTAGTAATTAACGTGATTTAATCAACACTTTATTTTATTTTATAAATTATCTTACTTTTGAGCCATTATGTTTTAGTTGTATAAGCTTTAGTTCATATTTAGTATAATTATTTCATAATATCCTACTGAAAGAGATAAATATTTCATATTTATTTTATTTCGTTTTACTGCGAAAAATGTTTTTAAATTTAATCGTATTTAATAAATTAAATAGTAATGTTCATATTAAATCGTAAAAATTAAGCAACATATTATCTAGAAAAGTATTGAAACTCAAAACGATATTTTTTTTTACTTATGTTTCAGCTACTATTTAAGAAAATTAATATATCATTTTATATTACTTTGAAAGACAGATAATGTAACTAGCAAAAAATTAAAAATAAATGTTTAAAAGATCATTATTTTTAAAAATATTACACGTTAAACCTTTAAAACGCTCTCCTTTAAAATAAGTAAGTTTTGAGATTATACAGTATTAATGCTAGAAGACGATATGTAAGAAGTAACTAATAAAAACCTCTCTTAAATAAATAAATGTGCATTATCTTGTAATAAACTGATATTATCGTTGGCACCGGTAATGAAAATTTCATTCCCAGTGCCAAGCACGCACCGGTGCGGCTTGTGCACTGCGCACTTCGTCACATTCGCACTTCGTCCCGCGTTCACGAATTGTTCCATGCATTCGCAGTTGGTGGGTCCAACTCGAAGTTAGTCCCATTCGCAGTTGGTCCCATTCGCAGTTGGTCCCGTTCGCAGTTCGTCCCGTTCGAAGTTCGTCCCACGGAGTTAGTTTTTAAGGGAGTAGTAGGTTTAATTCCAAAATGGACAGGGATTGTTCCAAATTCATTATTTTAATGAGTAACAAAATAGAAAACATACTTCTTAATCAACTAATAACAGTAGTTATACAATCAGTAAGTGTAGATTTGCTAACACAATGATACTAAATCAAATCAAATACCACAGGCATTAGCAAAAGATTTTATAATTAGTAGTAGGGTTTCTCATCGAGAAGTCTCGAAGCGGGAATTCGCGGAAAATTTGGCCGTAGTAGAGACGGGAAAAAAAGGGTTGAGTACCCGGGAAGTCGAGAAATAAAAAAAACTAAAATAAGAGCAATTTGACGTTAATTCCTGTGTTCCACCGATAAACAATGCATTGGCCTCATAATTCCTAGACTATCTCAAAGACAAGATCAATAACAGACGGAACATTAACTTGATTTCACTTATAAATTACCTCCACAATCCTTCTGCGTACAATAGTGACCGAAACAGGCCCAACTGCAGCAAAACTGTTTTGGTAAAATTTACAGAAGAACTCTATAACCGACTGTTTCCGAACATTTATAACCCTGATGATCACGAGAATGTCCAAGAAGTCCAAGAAACTGAAGGTGACTGTCCCATCCATTTTGAGATGCAATTAAAAATGACTATTGAGACCGCGTCTACGGGTACAAATACTACTGAAGTCCAGTTAACCAAAAGCCTGATAAAAAAGAATTTCATTTATTTGAATCTACCGGAAAACGAACGCCAAATCTAGAAAATTTATATAATGCCGTTATGACTGTGAAGCCTACGTCAACTGAAAATGAACGAGTATTCTCTTTATCTGGTTATATCGTTACAAAGATTAGGAACAGTCTATCAGACAAATCAATTAATGCTTTGGTATTTTTAAAATCTATTATAATAGAACCTGCTAGCGAATTTGTCAGAGCTGCTATTAACAGAAAATTCTTGCCCTAATTTATAATATTATGTATGTAACGGAGATGATTATCAAAAGACTGATTTAAATGTCGTTAGTTATTTTAATGAAACATTTTGACTTTTACATTAGTTATATCAAAGTGATCACATTTGTCAGCAACAGCTAATTATTAAAAAAAAATATATGTTATTGATATTTTGTTAACTTTAAAAATTTTACTTATATTTTAATCTAGTTTTAAAACTCTGTGATTATAAAGGAAATTAAGAAGGCATATTTTTAGTTAATTGACGAAGACTGATTAAAATGAACATATTGTTGATTACGACAGTGTGTATTTTATTTTAAAACCTTTTTCATACATTTTTGTTGAGGTTAATCAAATTCCCGACTTCTCGGGAATTCCCGGGAAATGGTGGTCGAGAAGTCTTGGTATCCGGGAACAAAAAAAAGTCGGGAAATGAGAAACCCTAATTAGTAGTGAAGGGAATACACAGGAGATATTAATTTTCGCAACGAATACAGCAAAAAATTTTATAAAAACAACAGGTTCTTACTATGCTGACGGGACTTTTAAATCGGCACCACATATTCAGTACATTGAAGTACATACGAGTACACAGTACACGTAAAAAAAAGTCAGCTGTTCCATAGATTTTGACCGTGTAGGTATTGCAGTTTTGTAGGAAACAGCTGTTTTTTTATTATTAACGACGAAAAAATTCTATGTGGAGGGGGGGGGGGGGTTCAGAATGATGTACTGAATACGTGGTAACCGTTTATTTTTTAAGTAAATTAATTTGTTTTTTTTTTTCTGTAATCCCTGTCCATTTTGAAAATAAACCTACCTCTGTCTTAAAAACTAACTCTGTGGGACGAACTGCGAACAAGACAAACTGCGAATGGAACAATTTATGAACGCGGGACAAAGTGCGAATGGGACGAAGTGCGCACAACCCACCGGTGCGTGTAGTTTGCACCCCCACTTTAAATGCTGTTAACATATTTGGCCTGGCGTTTGAACTTCTATTTTGTAGGTGGCAGCGAACCTGTTAATATTTCCTGGGATATCAAAAGCCAACATGCGACTAAGCGTTGCACCCAACAAAACGAATATGTGCTTTTTTTTACCTACTTTAGTAATACATAATTATAATAACGTTCAATAAGGAAAATTCATTCACAATCTTTAGTCCATTACGAAAAGGTGACATGGCCGGGCGTTCTCAGTAGTTCGGTTATTAAGTCCGGTCCCGGACTTTTCGTCTCGACAGTTCGGTGATGCAATACGACCGGACTACAGAGCCTGATAGTTCAGTATCACTATCGCACCTGCACTATTATGGAAGGCTGAAAGATCGATATAATTATAATAAAATATTAAACATTCAGACTAACCTATCTGTTTTGTTAACAGTTCTCTTTTTGACGACCTTAGAGCTAACAACCTAAAAGTAGGTAGGTATGTAAACCTTTTCATGTAATCCGTTTTGCTATTTAAACTTCATTGACCACTCATGATAATTATGACTGACGTTTGTGAAGCTTTCCACACATATATTACGTTTAATAAATAATAATTTAACAATTATTGAATTGCTTGCACGGACGATGGATTTTGAAATACTGAAACGTGGGCGAGGCAGAGTTTTCTTATAAAACGGTTACCTATTTTATAGGAATACGGTTTACAAAGCAGGGAGTTATTGGAGGTGCAGAAACTATAAGAAAGATACCAAAAGTAAGAAGAAGACGTGATTACAAGGTTAGTGCTGACCATTCTTGCGAACAGGACAAAACACAAAATGATAGATATATTAGTCAATCAATGTCTTGATGAGGCAGCACAACGACAAGAAGCTGCTCAAAAAGTTTCCGGAAATTCCTTCTTACAATAAAAAACAAAGGGATTAGATTTAGCTTCAAAACAACCTGTCCCTAATTTTAATAATAAAAAATGATAATACAGTGGAAAATCGATTATCCGGCCCTCAGTTATACGGATTCGCGATTATCCGGACTACCGACCGCGACCAATATATTAAATAACTATAAGTCGAATTTGTGCAAACATGAACGTGTCAGAATTGGCATTAGACCCGCACGCGCCCCGCGGGATCGCTGCCCACGCGTTTCTTTATTGTTTTAGTTAGTTAGCAATCGTTACTCCGCTCTGACGTGCGTGTCAGGTCTACCTACATATTTAAAAATCGTAAGAGAGTGGTGTTATCGCTGGAACACAAAATAAATATTATTGATTCATTAAAAAAAGGAGAAACCGGTCGTAAGTTAGCTGATAAGTATGGTGTAGGGACATCCACGATAACTTTACACTTTACGAGGTCAGTCACGCGAAATTGTCTACAATGTTTATAAATATTTTCTAACCGAAGCTGACAGATTTTAAAAAAATGAAGATGAAAATGTGAGTTGTTATTTTAAGAAGGTTCAAGAGCGAGTTGCAAATGTCACTGGAATTTCAAGAAGAACTTTGAACAATATATTAAACGAAGTCAGTACTGAAACACATTCTACTGAAATTAAGTTCAGCACTCCAAAAAAAGGGACACCAAAAAAGCAATTTCATTTGGATTTGATTATGTTGTTCGAAGAATGGTGTATGATTTTCACTTACGATTTAATGAACTGCCAATAATAAAATCATTAAAAGCTAAATTATCTGAAGCTATTAATTACAATGGGTCTGAAAAGACGTTGAGAAAAATACTTCACGAGATGGGATTTCGGTTCACTAAAATGGAAGATAATCGAAAAGTTCTAATGGAAAAGCACGATGTAAGTATCAAACGAATGGAATACCTCGATAAAATACGCAAATTTCGCGAATCAGGAAAAAATATCGCCTACATGGATGAGTCTTACATACATACATCCCACACTAAAGGGAAATCTTGGAGTGATGATAAGAAAAAAGGAGTAAAAAAGCCAATTTCAAAAGGTCAACTTTTGATAATAGTTCATGCGGAAAATGAGAAAGGCTTTGTACCCGGTGCCTTTTTAACATATAAATCCACGGACACTACAGGTGACTATCACAATGAAATGAATAACGATAACTACGAAAAATGGCTGGTTAATCAATTAATCCCAAATATACCCAGTGACTCTGTTCTAGTTATCGACCCTATCACAACAAATATGTTGAAAGACCCCCCCAACTCAAACACCATTAAACATGAAATGATAAACTGGTTAAACAGACACGAAATTCCAGTTGATCCAGAATTAACAAAAACCCAGATTTACGCTATTATATGTCAGCACAAGGAGAGGTATACAGAGTTTTCCATGGACAAAGTACTTGCCGAACATGGGCACACTGTGTTGCGATTGCCACCATATCATCCGGATTTCAATCCAATTGAAAATATATGGTCTCAACTGAAAGGCTATGTAGCCTCTAGAAATGTGGGTACGAATTTATCTACAGTAAAAACATTATTGACTGAAAAAGTAAACATGATCGGGGCTGAAGAGTGGAAAAAGGTTTGCGATCATGCAATCAAATGTGAGAATGAATATAGAAGCATTCAACACGGTTTAGACAATTACACTGATAATTAGTGATAAATACGGCTGACAGTGACAGTGATATTGACCTCTTTGAGAGCACAGATAGTGAAATGGAAGTAATTGAGAATTAGAATTATTATTATTTTTATTACAATGTCTCATTCTAACAATAGGTATATTGGTGTTTATTATGTACACTCCAGCTGTAATCTTCCAAAATAATTAAATACGTAAACATAATGTGAACATGTTTTTTTTATTTTATTTTACCCCAACCTAAAGCCATCACTTATAGAAAAATTGGTGTATTTAATAAAAAAGAATTATCAAAAGAAGCAAATCATAATTGTTTTAACAGCTCCTAATAGATACCGGACTGTTTGTATTTCGTGTGACAGAGATAACGCTCTACGAAGCCGAAATTAGCCGATTGTCTCTTTCCAAAGGTCGATGTGCAATATTTATCGCTGGGTACTGTAGACAAGTGTTGTATATTCTAATAGATGTAATACCCCAATACATCAATGCCAAAAACAAGACAATCACTGACTTTTTTTTCTTTTTTAGTTTTCAAATTAAAAATAGCCTGCAGCATCACAATTTATACCGGGGTAGACAACTATTAAAACAACAGTAACATTTAGAACAATTTTAAGAAAGTACAACAAATCCACAATGATGATCCACGATGCGACTATTTAATTTATTATTATTAACAGACAGATCACAAAACCAACATGCTTTCAAGTTTCAAGAAAACCAAATTTTTTAACATCTTTTTTTCAATAACTGGAATTTCCTAACACACAACAACAAATAAGATTCCCGCTGCAGATTACACCTTTGCCAAGCTCCGAAACTTGAAGTAACCATTGAAAAACAAATTGAATATATATTTCAATTTTCAAATGTTCGATTTAAATGGCCTTAATACTTGACATGTGTGATTTGATGCTTTGCTTTGTGCGAAACTTCAACAAAATGGATATACAGCCAATGTGCCATTAGTCATACTCATGCTACAAGTACAGAAGAGAGATCAGAGCAAGCGGTCAATATGTAATAAAATTAAGGCGACAGTTTATAACCCAGCCGGTATCGACAACCGCAAAACAATCGCAATTTTACTTGCATGTACAGGATTATGCTGCATGATACTTTGGACGCGGAACTATATCTAACCCCGCCATTTTGTGTTTCAATACAATTTCCTTTCCTTCAACGATTTCACAAACTATTGTCTACCAGCTGTGTCTTCAAAACCAAACAGTAAAATTCATAACTTGGTTATATTATATTGTACTCTCGCCACTATGCTTTTCATACGTCAATGTCAAAAACAATAATGGACTCTATGTGACATAGACTATGTCTATGGGTACACCCACCAAGGTTGCCAGACCAAGTTTCTAAATTTTCCCCAAATTCAATCTTTTTACCACGAAATTATCCGCTCTGCAACATTAACCCCATTCTAATTTTCAAACAGGAAATGAAACAAACGAAGGGATATAAAACTATGTTCATTCACAAACGGTGCCACTTTGTTTCAAATTTTGTGTTTGTGTTTTTCCCATTCCGATTCTACGCAATCAGCGTATTTTATACCAGTTATTATTACAAATTGCTACTAAAGTTCTAAAATGTTCTATGATTAACAAAATTTTACCCTTAAATTTGTTTTAGTATTTGTGGCGAATCATATTTATGATCTACGGTTCCCACTAAGAAGTTTTACCAATTATCACCAAATGACAATTCATCTTGTCCGTAGACAGAGAATCGAGGTAGACATGCTCTTAGAATAATAATAATTACAAGGGTGAGGTGACACATTCGTCAAAATGTGTATGTGTGAGCAGGACATAGCATAAATCTTTTATCTCTATTTGCGTATCGGTTTTTTGTTGTTTGGCATCACTGGTCATAGATGGCAAACAAACTGTGGTGTCAAAATATTTTCGTTACTAAAAACTGTGAAACGCATACTTTGTGTAATTTGTGACTTTATTGATATTTCAAAAGGTAATATTTAGTGTCTAGTGATGGTGAATTGCTGTATAAATGGCTGTAAAAGTCGTAGTGAACGAAATCAACCAAACATAACCTTTCATCGGTAAGTAGCTTTTTTTACCTGTTACAGCAAGTAAATCAAAGAAATATTGTACTCAAGACAATTTTGTCTCCATATTAAGTGAAATTTATTGATAATTTCATCTAAAAATACGATAAATTCCTAACTTGATTTTTGTACTAACCGACCAAAGTGGGAGACATTTTATGTTAGTTTGTTATCTATGCTACTTTGTGTCATTTGTTAGTAGTCGGTTAATAACTTGGCGGGGATACCAGCACTTAATTATTTTTACCTCTGAACATATTTAATTTTTTTTACCCCGGCCGCATTCAGTATTCGCTCGGGTCCTGTTTTTATTTTCTACTGTTAACTAATAATCTTACAGCACTTGAAAAAGTTTTGCTATGAGACTAACCTGAAATATGAAAATAAAAATCAACTGTTTCATACAAAATGCATGAAACTGATGTTTTTAAGTTTTTATTTCCTATCAAGTACATATCAAAACGTTATAAATACCCCGCCCCTTGAAATTCTAATGACAATTAATTGAATGTCGTACTATAATTCTCGTACGTAGTAGACCGTACAATCATAAGAATAAAGTACCAGATCACCCACACGATGGGGTAAAAATCTAAGTATGGCAATATTAATTGCACATAGCTGTAGTAACGTAGTAGTTATGTCGAACCATCGCTATCTCATACTGCATACGCTGAGGACTTGTCTACCTCGATTCTCTGTCTACGCTTTTGCCCGACGTTTGCATTAGCTACATACGCGTAGAGACTTGACCCCCCATGAACTAAAATGACATTACGTGGGTTGCCAGTTTTTTTGCAATTCTTAAATAGTGATGCGCCTCTGCCGTAAATAACCGTTAATAAAATCAAGTAGTATCGTTTTTTTAATAATAAGTTATCCTGAATAAAAAGTGTAGGTAAAGGGTAAAGGGTAGGTATTTAAATTGAAATAATACAAAAGTAATAAGGTACAGATATATTTAGTGTGAAACTTTTTAATTAATTAATTACAGGTATTCATTAATCATGCATGCATGTTATTTTACTTTATATCTATGTATATTTTAAACTATTAATGGATGAAATGAAAGCTTTTTTATTTTTTTATAATTAATCAGATTCCGATAATGACTCCATGTCAGAATCATCAGACTCGCCACCTACTTCTTTAATAACCAGTGATCGGAATAGGTAGAGCTAATGTGCCTAAAGTTCATGGAACAGAAATGAAAAGTAGAGACTTCCTTACAATTTTTTTTTTACGGAATATTTATTCCGAATGTCGGAACATTACCTATGTACAACTAAAATTAAAAAAGTAAAACAACTATCGAATTCATTTACTGTTTCTGTTTTAAAAAAAAGTGCACGATTTTTATTGTTTAAAAAATAAAGGTAATCTCCTTATCTTCGTTTGAACGCCGTAAGTAAGTGCGGAAGCTGAATAATTTGCATACCAGCTTAAATAGTTAGAACTAACAAGGTAAAAAAATAACGATTTAAAGGTTTTCATACCATTTATTCATTTTGTACAATTATTGGAACTAAACGTAAATAGAAAAAAAAATTTTGTAAGGAAGTCCCCACTTTTCGTTTCTGTGCCTTGAACTTTAGGAACATTAGCTCTACCTATTCCGATCACTGATAATAACTCGATCAGTAACGTCGTCGACTATATGACCCAGGTGACACATTTCATCTCCAATTTTAATAACGGGAGCCACACAGTCTCTCAACCGCTGCGGGGTCACTTGACGAAGCCCTTCTTCAAAAAGGCTTCGTACTTCATTCAATTTGAATGTTTTATTATTTTTAGCAATATGCCTCTTTACTTGAGCCCCGACTAACTCAATCGGGTTTAGCTCGCAGTGGTAAGGGGGCAGTCGCAAAATAATGACACCCTGTTCAGCAGCCTCGTCGACGACATACTTTTCAAAGGCTTTTTGTGTATTCGGGCAATTACAATTAATTCGGGTTTTAACATTGTCTCTTCGAGTCTTCATAACGAGTGTTTTATTTTTATTTTAGCCAAGCTTGAATTTGCACTTTCCGCCAGCAGAAATGAAATCGTTACCTACTTCTAAGTAGGTAACGATTTCAGTTTCTCGGTGTGATATGGAGCATTATCTATTACAAGAACTGCGTTATCTTTTAATTTTGGGAGAATTCGTATTGATCGGAATTCATCTCCTTGTCGTAATCATCTAGCCCCTTTTTCGCTTTGAATACTAGTAGACCGTCCACCACGAAACCCTCTTCGCTTTCAACATGGGACACTACTAATTGTCTCCCCTTGCCTGAAGGCCCTTTTAGTCGTGGTTAGGCCTTCTAAGAAAGCCTGCCGTGACGATTGCACACTGGTATCCACCCAGTGCTTATTCTCAGTATGGCCTAAAATGATTAATAAAAAAACTTGAGAGGTGTCAAGGGACACCCGGATGGAACGAAGTTCCTTTCGATTAATTAGTGAAGGAATTGTAATAAAATTTTATTTTTTTTAAGTTATAATAATATTTTTTATTTTTAACAAATATAATTAATATATATATTAATATTTTTTTTTTATTTGTTTTTATTTATTAATATTTATAAATGAAAATATCTGGCTTGCTTTCTATAAGAGAGAGAGAGACAGACAGAGAAACATGCGACGCCGCACAGCTTACAATAGCTTACTATAGCAAAAAGTGTCGTGACAACTTTTCGTAAGAATTTTTTCCGTCTAGCCCCCTTTTACAACGCGCGATAAGGAACTTCGTTCCAATATGTATGTGAACAAAATAAATATAAATAATAATTTTGTAAAGATGATTCTCTCGAGAAACAAATAAATGCTAATGTTAGTATCAACCTCCATTAATCCAAGTTTCATCTTGTTAATATATAGGGCGACCTTCCCTTCGATACTGCTTTATTTTTTGTAAGTATCCATGACGCCATAAAATTATGTAACTTCGGTCAATTAATGCACTGCGGCGTTTTCTGGTCAAGTACTTAAAATTTTAATATTTTAAGTAATGTACTTCTTGAAATTGTGAATGGCGTAGGTAACTACGAACTTAAATTATAATTACAGTTTGCAAGCATTAATTATTATCATTAATACTTGCCAATGATATTTAAAATTAAAAATATTAAATAAACAAAATTACCATTACCTTTTTCAAGGATGGTGATTCGTTTCTATACAAGAATTGATTAACTTTTCGACGTATAGCCGAAAGAGTTAAATCGTCCAATTTAACTTTGAAATTTAATTTAGGGCAGGTATTTTCGGAGAGCTAAAATTTTCATCCTCTTTGTGCTCCTTCAGCAGCCTGTAGATTGAAGCTCTGGATATGTTCAGGATTTTGGCAGTTTTTAAAACACATTCGTTTTTTTTCGGCGTCTCGGTTGGAGATTCAGTTTTTTTTCAGTATGAACATATTTGTAAGCGTTCATGATCATATCTTTTTCCGTTTGGCTAAATGATATGAGTTTACGTTTTTTTCTTGGCGATAAACTTTCCGCCTACGCGACGAACTAGAAGGCTGAGCGTCCACGATAAAATGTTAAGCGAAAACAAAAACGTAACAAAACCATAAAAAATAACAAAGTAACAAAAACAAACTCAACAAAAATATAACAAATAACACTACATATTGTACCGCAATAGACACAGCGGACGTATTCAAACACTTCAGAGGTTGAAGGACGAATAAGGTAAATAAAACGGCATCCAGTGTTGTTCCTGTTAAATTTAGGGTTGCCGTATTCAAAATCACACACTAAGTGCCGCATTATCATAATTATTTTTAGAATTGTAATTGTTTGTATGGTTGTGTTATGTAACATCTGTATTTTTTTTCTAATCGTCTAATAAATTTAAAAAGTTACGATTCAACAAAGCGGTATCGTAGGTGCAACACTACACAAAAGAACTGGCAACATTATTTGTAAGTTTGACATTTTTGCATGTGTCAATTTAGTATCAACTATCCGCTTTAGTGGTATATATGTTCTGTGCAACTATCAGGGATCAAAATAGACTTATAGATATCGTTTACTAGATATTTATTCTACTCTTTGTTAGACATTGTTTAAATTAGCGAGCAAAACTCCATCATCAAAAATCAAACCTGAACGATCGATTTATTGATTATAAATAACCATCAAGTGGATGATTATTGGTTTTTGGTTCCACATTCAGTCTTTGCTGTTATTCATTCTAGCGTCATCCACTACCACCAAGACATTCAAATATTGACGAGCGATAAACGAGGAAGAAAATCGTTAAACAATACTTGTAAATCTCTTTGACGACCACGGTGATAGTATTAACTGGCCAAAATTAAGAAGTTCTCCAATCAATCGACACAAAAAAGTCAGATGTGCTAAATTTAGTGTTAGGTGCACCATGGCTACTGAAATGAAGTTGCGAGTTCATGTGTTTATAAAATGATTGGAATTGCGGCTATATAAATTTTGTTGATTAAAATAACATCGAAATTTATTCTATAAATATGTTCCAATATTTTCCCTTTCAAAAACAATTGTTGTTGCTAAAAGATTTGGTTACTTCGTTCTACGGAGGTTGTGTTGTTGTGTTTTTCCACAGGATTTGGTTATTTGTTTGTGTAGGCCTCGTTTTTGGTTGGACGTCACTGTCAGATATGTCAGCTGAATCTGTGTTTCTATCTTTTCTGAGTACAAAAAAAATTGTCTGTAAAATAATACCTGCCAGTAACTGAAATGAATGGAAGTAGTAGGGTAAAATGGGGACCTAGATAAAGGAGATCCAGGTCCCCCAATTCACCATTGGTTTATTCATCATTCAATCTACAGCAAAAGCACTAATCATCAATTCATCAAACCCTAGTAAGTTATCTGCGTGCTTAGTTTCTAGTTCTTATGGTGAAGGAAATATCTGCATTATTTATTACTTAGTTATATAATAATGACCTATCTATCACTGCAATACTAAGAGCTGCTGATGCTGTGATGGAGATGCGTGTATTAATTATATAATCGTTTCCTTTCACAGTATTCAAATAAAAACACTTATGATAATGTATAGCATGTTGCACATCCAAGGATTGTCATAAATCCCCCAATCTTCTATGAAAACCCCGCATGAGAAACATGGTGCTTCATCATTAATACTATTTCCACAATGAAGAAAGAATACAGCATCAGTAATTTCGATCACTTATCTTTTCTTTTATTGATCGAACCCTAGTAATAATATAATGAAAATTCAAGCATTTTTTATCTGTGTCGTACATCGGGTGTAACAATGTCATAAGTAACAAATGACCCTTTTTTTGGAGATCGATTTAAAAGTTGTTGCTTTATTAAAATGAAATGTATTTATAATCCATCCATCAATTATCAAAATATTGTTAAAACTTGTTTTAAAGTTAATACTGTTTCAGAAATTTTTGTTGTTGTACGTAGTACGTAATAATTCTTACATTTAATAATCACAGTTTAAAAATCAAAATAAACAAACTAAAGCTGGTTATAAAGATGTTCATAGTAGCGAGGTGCAATTTTTTTGTACTAATTCTAACAGATCTTGTTTTTTTCTATCACTTATCGGTACATTAGATGTATAAGCAGACTTTAAAGATATTTTTTCTATATTTATACTGTTTCTTGGTTGGATAGTATTTTACTGCAATATCCTGGTTTGCTCGATAATGTTAGCCTCATTCCAATTATCAGTCTTGTATATAGTTTTACACACATATCACATTCCTTCTTAAATGATATTACTTTAATATCAGTTGTTTTAATAGCTACTCCAGAAACATTTTTTGTTGTATTTATATTTAAGTCATCTGCTAGTTTCTTCAAATCCACGAATTCGGTATAGGCTAATTTTGTTACTATAAAAGGTTTTCCTGTCTTCATAGCGTTTCTGATTAAGGATATGTACTGGTCTGGTAAGTATACAGCACCAGATTTTTTAGCCCTAGTGACAGATTTTTCAATTACTGAGTGAGCCGCATCTCCCTCATTCTGAGTGTGGCCCTTAACTGAAAATTTATGAGTCACGGAATTTATCTGTAACTTGTTATCAGCATAGTAGTACATACAAAATGTGAACCTGAAACAATGTTATTATGTTTAATTAATAAACAGTTAAAATAAATAACAACATTACACAATAAGGTACAACGCGGTCACATTAACTTGACGCTTGGCCTTGATGACGTCATTTTGGCACTTAGGTACGGTGTGACAAAAAAGCATTAACAACTAAACGCACCCACGACACAGGAGAAATTCCCAATGTGGGGCAACGTTTTTTTTAAGAAAATAAAATGTATGTAGGTAGTAGATACTATATAATTTCAAATCTTTATTTGCAGGAAGTGTAGGTAGTAATAAAACTATTATAGGTTGATTCTCAAAAATATTTAATCAAAACTTTCAGTCATCATCGCTATAAACAATAGGTACAAAGTCGTTATAACTGACTTCGCCTTCGGTCTCATTCTCGCTATCGCTGTCGGATGTCTCGTCTCTTCCCTAAATTGATCACCAGTTGACGTATAGAGCAGTCAGGCCATCAGTCAGGCCATCAGTCAGGCCATCTTTTTCCCAGTATTCCTGAAATTTAATAAAATATTGTTAATAAATTAACCATAAATCATAAGTAAAGAGTACTTTTGATAAATAATTTAATTACGAACTGACCTGCTGTAGTCTTTCGACATGATTCACTTCCTTTTTCCAGTCCGATGTTGTTATTGTATTTATTGCATCTCTTGTGAGTTTTTCAATATCTTTTTCGTGCTGGTCGACGTTTTTGTATGCCACCCTTTGTTTAATTAAATTCCATATTATTCTATGGGGTTCAGGTCATAATGGTAGGGTGGCAAACATACAACTTCATGGCCATGTCGTTTTAATAATTTGTCTTTTTTATGATTGGATACAATTCCCTTTTTCTCATATTATCATAAAAGGGAACATTGTTTTGACGTAGCCATTGTCGCTCCCCCTTTTGAAGATGCACTCGTGGGCGGCTTCACCGACTGCGTTGAGTGGTAAGGCGCGTTGTCAATGACAACTATTCCATTTGGCGGCAAGTTTGGTATAAGCTTTTCATTAAGCCATTTAATAAAATTATCGGTATTCATTTCATGATGATAATCACTTGTACAATAAGTCGGCACCTGGAATGATTCCGTTTTCTCCTCCGCCATGCACGAGACCGTTGACCCGGGTTAATTTTTTTTTTCACGCTGCTGTCGGTACTGTTTTGCCAGCATTTACTAACAGTATAGTGAGAATGGATCCACGTTTCATCCATGTACGTGACCGGTTTTTTATTTACGCCAAGCTCACTATTCTCTTTCATTCGGCGCAAGTAGCATTCTCTCCATGCGGCGATATCGGGCTTTTGAATCAGCACCGTACGTGCACTCAGTGGCGGCGCTAGATCTCGCGTGGACGTCGGCGAAATTAGGTTCGCGAGGCCTCCTTTTTTCCCAATCAAGAAAATATTAAATTACGTAAGCTGAATTGGACTGCGTTATGTAAGAACCGATTAAGCGCCACTTAACGAATCCGGAGAAAATGAGCTTCAAAAATTTCAAACTTAAAATGGTCGCTGTGCATACATTTAATATGTCAAGAGTATAATTTTTATTCTGAACATATGAAATATGTATAAGTTCACATTAGTTAAAAAATATACGGCTATACTATACAGTTTTGTAGTTATAGCCACTTTTCCGCTTAATTTGTTAATGTGTTTTAAGCCATATTCAGACCATTTTATTTATCAATAACGTACTATACGGCATTATTGTCGTTTGATACTTTATTGCGATTTGTTTCGGGTGAAATAAATTGGAACATAAGATTAAATCCAGTTATTTTAATAAAATTTACTTAAACACTTCTACATCTTACTTTTTTCTTTTATGAAATACCTATACACTGTACCATATTATTTTTTATTCTTCATCTTCTACTTCAAAATCAATGGATCCATCAAAACCTTCAACATCATCTTCTAAATCACGAGATCCAGTTAAATTTTCGTAATATTTTCTCGCATCAGATGGTATGAGATGAAGGAGAGATTTTATATCATCTAGCTTCGGTTGAGAAATAGGTTTTCCTTGTGGCCAAAGTTGCTCATAATGCCTTGATAATGTCAATGGGTTATTTATTGCCCCTCTTTTTGGTCTTTTATTAAGATCTACTTCATGGGTTTGACCGCCATGACAGGTTGAAAGCAATATCCGACCAGGGGTATCCTTAAAAATGTTTATTTCTTTAGTTTTCAACCAGCTTATAGGATTTCCTTCTATATCTTTTTTTCTATTCACTATTGTCTTCAGCATTTTGGAAACTCCGACAAAGTCTAAACTTTCCATTTTATTAGCTACTAGCTGTTGCCCGCGACTTCGTCCGCGTTTCCGTCGTTTTTCGTGAAAAAAAGTAGCCTATGTCCTTCCTCACGGTTCAGCGGTTTTGATGTAACAGACAGATTAACTTTCATATTTTAGTAGGGATATATAATATGTCAATCTACAATACTGTTGAAAAATATCGCAATACGAAACCGCACAATATTATTGTTAATAGCTGTGCCCGCGATTCCGTCAGCGTGTAACTCCTTGTGTGTTATTAAGTTAATGTATTGGTAATATTGTTTAGATTACGTTCACATGAGGCTTAAGTACCTATAGAACAAAAATACTTCAGCGCAAAGCTTCCGGGTAAACTATTGAAAGTTGACCTGTCCGGCACGTGAACATAAAGATTTCCAGAACTGCTAACCCGGGAAAGAGCGACGTACAACTGACCATGCGAGAAACAACTGACACCGAGATCTACTCCAGCAACACGAAAAGTCTGCCCTTGAGCCTTATTAATTGTCATTGCATAACACACCGATACTGGGAATTGCGTTCTTTTAAATTGGAATGGAAAATTATTTGGTATTATGGGAATTCTGGGAATATAGACGGTTTCTCCTGCACCGCAACCTGTTAAAATTTGAGCCTCGATTATATTTTGTTGCAACTGGGTTACTTTTAGCCGAGTTCCATTGCAAAGTTGTGGTGGTCTTAAGTTTCGGAGCAAAATAATCGGAATGCCAATTTTTAAACAAATTTCATGAGAAGGATGTCCGGGCATATTTAAAGAATTTAAAAATTCTATCGGGTAATTAGTGGCTTCTTGTTCATCGACCATTCTATTTATTGAACTATAAACTTTGCTTTCGCCCTGTATATTCGACAGTATTTTGTTATTAATCTCAAATGCCTGGTCATTGCGAGGAGTTAAAATGGATCTTTCGCATAGCCAAGAATTGTCCCTATTTAATATATTTGTTACGTCACCGTATACCGACGATATAAGATGTGGTTGGGATTGCACTATACAACATAACTCAGGCGTCAGAATAACTTTTCCTTGGTGTAGTTGTGGATAGGTACCTTCACCAATCTTTAATAATGTATCAGAAAATTGCCGATCATCCGGGTTATCTCCAGTTCTCACTCGCATGTTTATAGTCAAATGCACCGATTGTATATCACGCCACAAATAAGAGCTTTTCAGGCAAGCCCTAACCTCATCAGCTCGGGTTCCCCGTGGTATTACCGGTAAGGTTTGTCGGAAATCACCACAAAATAAAACAGTGATACCGCCCATTGGTCGATCATTTTGTCTTATATCCCTTAAAGTTCTGTCTACCGCTTCTACTCCTTTTCGATGGGCCATCGTACATTCATCCCATATGATTAAATTACACTCACGTAATACCTTAGCTTTGTCGCTATTTCTTGAAATACTACAGGTTGGAGTTTCCGTGCGATCTAAATCAATTGGTATTTTAAACATAGTGTGAGCAGTTTTACCTCCTGGTAGCAATGTTGCAGCTATACCTGATGAAGCTACGGCAAGAGCAATTTTACGCTGATTTCGAACATAAGCTAATATTAATTTAGTCAAAAAGGTTTTCCCAGTTCCTCCAGGTGCATCTAAAAACCATATTGTTCCCAAATTATTCTGAACACTCGCACACGCGATCATAGACTGAACGTTGTTCTGCAGTCATCATTGGGACACCGTTTTCTAATGTTGCCAGCAGTTCCATTGAGTTGTAACCAATCTCTGCGGAATATTCCCTATTGGTAACCTCTCCGACTGAGGTTGGTGTTGGCAAACCATATACACAGAGTGATTTACCGCCTACTGCTGTTAAGTCTTCCTGAAGAACTAATAAGCACTGATTTATGGCAAGATCACGAAAATTATCATTAGTTGCGCCTTCATCATTGTGAGATATATTCCGAAGAAAGTCTTCTGCAAATTTTTCTTTATATTTTTCCCATAATTGTACAGCATCTGACAAATTACAAAATGTGAGTAATGTTACAAATAAATGGCGTAACCGTCGTGGATTATCACTAACACAGGATTCTGCTAAAGCGTCATCCCAATGCTGATCGTTTTCAAGCAAATGATGTGCTTGGCAAGCTGCATGATAAGTTGGATAAACAACATCGTCTACTTTTTTCAAATCTATAAATGATATTGGTCCTCGCACTGTATGTAATAATAATCGCAAATAGAAACACTCGGCGTTGTTTGGGTGAACGGTATACACTCTACCAAGAACATGTTCTTTGAAAATACCTGACTCGCCATCTACAGGCCTACCACGGCGTCTACGATTAAAGACACCTCGTTGCTTATCGTAGGTATAATACGATGGAACTTCTTCATACAATAGAGATTTTGCAAAATCATCAGTTTGGCAAAGTCGAAAGAATGCTAATAAAGTTGTTTGTCTAGGGTTCTCTAATCGTTCTGTAATATTTTCGGCGTTGAAATATATACGTTGACTAGTGTTGCCCAAATGCAAGAACAAGACGAGACTTAGCCAGTCTTGGTCTTGGTCTTGCGCCAATACACCTGGTCTTGGTCTTGGTCTTGCGCTCCCAGTCTTGGTCTTGGTCTTGGTCTTGCGCTCCCAGTCTTGGTCTTGGTCTTGGTCTTGCAGCAAGAGTCTTGCAAGTCTTGCAATTACCTATTAGTCTATTACTATTTATTAAAGTTTACTTTAAATCTTAGAAAAACGTATTAGAATTGGAACATTGTGAGCTTGAATTAACATAGCCATAGTAAAGATCAAGCAGATTAATAAATAACTGAAGATTTGATAAGAAATTCGAAAAATCAACTGACCTATATGTCGTTTTCCATGGAAGTAACTGTTTCTTAATAAACATTTATGATTTATAAGCTTACATTTGCTAAAACATGTAAAAAAACAAATTAATTACAATAACTTGACTGTATTTTAAAGAACAATACTTATCTGTCTAGAAAGAGATTGAACCCTCAACTTATAAGAAATTTAATAAAAGAGTTTTACGATTTATCATTTATTTGAATAAAAAATAAAATACAACACAAATCAACAGCTTTATCATTAGTTTATGATACTTTATATCAATTTTTTTGACCAAGAATTAATACAAAGTAACCATCTGGCTGACTCATCACTTAACCTATTTCTATGTTTTCTAATTACTAATGATGCTTTAGAAAATAACCTCTCAGCAGGTACTGAAGTTGCAGGTATTGAGAGAAAATCACGGGCCATTTTCGATAAAATCGGATACTCTGTCTCATGCGTCCTCCACCAATCTAAAATGTCTTCCGAGCTGGCAGTTCTTGGTTTTCTCAGGTACTCCTCCAACTCGTCTATCACTAAGCCTTGAAGACAAGATCCAGATGACGTCGAGGGACATTCATAGAGTTTATCAAAGTCTATTACGTCTTCATCTTCATCACATACTTTATTTTCTTTTTCTGGTAATTCCAGAGATTTGTTCAGTGAGTGTAGACTTTTATATTCTTCATAAAGTTCATTGAACTTGCGCAGACTTTCTGTTTTAAGTTGCTTCCCCCACATTGTCAGGTCAAAAGTCTGAGCCTTATGCCTTGGGTCTAAAATTAAAGAAGTACAATAAATCCAGTTGCTCTTCTTGTAATGTTTAAGCATTTTGTCTCGAGCTGCTTGGAAAGCTAGAATGAGCCTTTCATCCACTTCAGATCGATTAGGTTTCTCATCTAACTGTTTTACCATGGATTCAATTTTATCTAGCAAGAGATTGAATGATACAATGACTAGCGGTAATGTAACATATTTGTCTCCACCAAGTTTTGTACTTAAAAGTTTAAAGTTTATTAGAAATTTATGTAATTTTTCGAGTACCTGCCATTCATTAGCTGTGATTTGAAAATCATTTAATTCGGTGACAGAACTGCACAATATGTCAATGCCCGCTCTCACTTTTAAACCAAATCCAATCATATCATGTGTGGAATTCCATCTCGTTGGACAGTCAAGAATGGCATTTAGATTTGATGGCACGCCAGCTGCTTCACAAGCAGACTGAAACTTCTTCTTCACTATCTCACTTCTTTTTATTTTACTGGAAATACTGCGTAACTTTGTTACAGATGTACGCGAGTCAGCAATATTTGGTGCAGATTCTTCATCTTCCTCATCCTCAGTTTCGTCTGCATAGTATTCGTACTGCTGATCTTGCGCGTTAGTGTCAGACTCACAGTGTAATGCTAAGGTCTTTAATAAATCTTGTACACCAAGGTTTAAAATGTGAGCAAAGCACCGGAAATGTTGATTGTCTGAATCAAAGTGTGGCGGCAGCTGTTTGCCCAGTTCATACATAAATTTGGTATTTGCAGTTGCGTTGTCGACCGTGATACCTTGTATTTTATCAATTATGCCATATTCCAATAAACATTCATGGAAAATCGTTGCAATATCTTCCCCAGTATGTCGACCGCGTGATGGTATAAAATCAAGAACTACAGATTGATACTTCCATTCGTTGTCTATATAATGAATAGTAACCCCGTAGTAACTCCTACCAGCAATTGACGTCCACCCATCAATGGTAAAAGACATTTTAGATGATAATTGTTGAAGTCGTTCCTTGAGATTCAATTGGAGCTCCTCAAATCGCTCTTTGACTTTCCTTCTAAGTGTAGACCTTTTAGGAAACACCATATTAGGGCAAATACGTCGAAAATATACTTGTGTAGCTTCGTCATCGAAAAATGAGAAGGGAAGATATTTTTTCACCACCCAATCAACTGTAGCTGTCGTGATGTTGTCACTGCTGTTTTCCGACTGAAACAAAACAATAAATCTTGTGTTATTATTTAAAACATACTAGGTTTGAGCGTATAAGAGGAGGAGGTTTGTTGTTGTTAAATCGAGAAAATCGTTAAATTGATATTTGTTATATTAAGGTTGCACTGTACTGTAATTTACCAAAATAAAGTACTTAGTTGTTACTGGCCGATTAAATGAAAATATGGGTGTTAATAAAAAATATTTAAGACGATAATTACATACTTAATATGTCGCACCCCTAGATGAAAACACCACTAACTCAAAAATACTTACGTAAGTTAATGGCGTTTTTGAAAGTATCGCATGAATAGCTACGCAGAGTTAAAATTCTTTTAACTGTTAAAAAAATATTCTTACCTGTCCACTTCTTCCAGCGGTTACTAAAAAGCTTGTGATATCTCCACTTAATTTTGGTTTAACAGGAAGAAATATTTCTGATTCCTTTTTGTGGAAAGATATTAGATGTTTCCTTAAGCCTGAAGTGTTTCTGTTTTTCATTTTTATTTCAATCTTTTTATGTTGGCACAATTTACAGAAGGCAGTTTGGGATGCATGAATTATTTCGAAAAACTCCTCAAATTTGCTTTTGGGTCTTTTAGATCTGTGACTCAAACTCTCGTTACTCGGACTAGAATAATTTGAATCTTCGTCACTCATATTAAATTGTACACGTGATACGTTTTTAGAAAACAACGAGAATTAGTAAAAACAATTATTAAGTTAGACTCGAAGCACAGCTCAATTGGAAATGACTGGAATTAAAATAATTCCTTTATTTATAGTACGTTTCCTTGCTTTCTACCGCGCCGCCTCGCCACGTGCCGGCTCTATGAAAAGGATGCCGCCGCAAATCAAACAATGCCGCGTGCGGCGTACAAACACACACTAAATATTACCTACTTGTACAGACGCGACGCGTGAATAAAATATATGTAAAGAATTAGTGCCAATCACTATTCTTTACATATAAGTGAATGTTTTGGCGTACATCTATACTAATATTATAAAGCTGAAGAGTTCGTTTGTATGTTTGATGACAGAAGTTTTAAAATAAATAAATAAGTCCTGAACGTCACTATACCTCCAAAGTTACTATTCCTCGTGGACGAAGTCGCGGGCACAGCTAGTAAATACTTACTCTCATCATCTCTCTCAGAGATATTCGGGCTGGTAAGTAATACAAAACTCTTATCGCAGGCTTTTTATTTTATTAGTAGGTAAGTACCTACGCTTTTTATATTATTTTATTAGTTTTGTAGAATTTTTTTACACGTTTCAAGTATATTTAAAAGTGGCTACAATATTTATTAAACGGGTGATATTTGAACACTTTTTTGCTATTTTTTCTTGTAAAAACTTAAGAAATATAATGACTAAATGTACAATAATAGTACCTAAGTAATTAGTTAAAAACCATATAAGTAATCAATATTATAATATATACTTACTAGAATGAATTAATATGACATCTACTACCTATCCTTACCATTTTATCCTAATCATAATACTACTTGCGTGATCAGTATAATGTATTCATTTTCATTCTAAGCACTCTGAAACTTATTTATTCTTTGGAACACCTGTAGGTACTCTTAAAATTCGAAATTATTTTGCATGAGTATACCTACGCCCTACGGCGGCAATCAAATAGTGTCAAATGTTATGATTTCGGCGTGGCGGCAACGATTGTTTTAGATTTCAAAAGAAGCCGCCGGCGCGTGTATCATAACCATGTACTTCCGAAAAGCGGCAAATTTCTTTGAGAAGTAAGTACAAAACCTTTGATGCCGCATTATCAAAGTGCCGATGGTTAAAACATAACTATGCATGCACTCAGTTTGATTTTAATAGATATTTTTTTATTCGCTATGTTTATGGTATTAGTCGTAATGCGCATAGGTCCAGTTTTTCATATTCTTTGATACAGTTTTTTGCGTCTCATAGAATTCCTAAGCGTACCTACCTATACACCGAACTGTTACACCTAACTACTCAGTGAAATAGCGCTAAGTCCTAGCTGCAAGACGCAAGAGTCTTGCAGGCTATGTCTTGTTCTTGCTCAAGTCTTGCACGGTCAGTCTTGGTCTTGGTCTTGCTAAAAATACGCGGTCTTGTTCTTGGTCTTGGTCTTGCAAAAACGCAAGAACAAGACCAAGACTGCAAGACCAAGACTGAATTTGGGCAACACTAACGTTGACCGCCTTCAAGATGAACATCCAGATGAGTCACAGGTGGATATCTTTCGTGAATGTTGAAACTTAAGATCCGCCACACAGCTTCTGAAGAGCTGATATATCTGCCTGACTGAAATCTAGTAACTTCATCATGTTCATTTCTCAACGCAAATGTAGCTTGGTCACTGCCCTTGTTAATATACTTACAAATATATTTTATTGACTCTACACTATTACACATTTCAACGTTAATGTGAGCTTGAAATGCTCTAGACAACACAGGCGAATACGGAACGACCCACCTATTATCTAAAGTAACCTGTTGTCCAGACACTCGCTTTTCAACAGTAAAACCACCATTGACTCTTGAACGACGACGATATAATGGGTATCCATCATGTCCTGTTACAGTTTCATCCACTAAGGCTTTTGGATATCTTTTAGTGCAACGACCGTCTTGCATGCAAGGAGCATTCCCGTTAAATGCACCACATGGACCATGTATCATATGAGTTTTAACAATGTCGTATAACACGGGATCTGCAATCGGATCTGGAATTTCAGCACGGATCAAACTGTCTACATCATTAGGTCGAACCTTATCTTTTAACCAAAGCAGGATATGTGCGTGAGGTAAGCCGCGTTTTTGCCACTCAACACTAAACATATAACACAATACTTCTCCAAAAATGTTATCTTTGGTAAGTAGATCTATCATTGATTTTAATTTTAAATGAAAAACTCTTGCGATAATATCATGGCGGTCATGCGGTGCTTGACCCTCAAGAAGCTCCCGAGTGATTTCATCCCACTTGGGATTGGTAGTTACAGTAATAAATAAATCGGGACGTCCATATTTTCTTACGTAACAAAAAGCATCTTGTGTACGTTCGTGCATGTAGCGTGGACCACCAGTAAAAGAAGAGGGTAAAATAACTAAACGGCCCATATTCACCGTATCATTATCTTGCTGCATGGCGTCGCGAAGGTGCACGTATTCTTCAGCGCGCAGCTGCCTTTGATTAGATGTGAGAGTCAAAGTGGCGGGTGTACCATAGCGAATCAATTTATACCAATTACCAAAAAAATGTACCTATAATGTACTATTTTGTACCTAGCTCTAAGAAATCTGTACCTCCTTCAGAACGAAATTATTTCGAAATTAAGGTACACCCGCCATATTGATGTCAATATGGCGGGTGTACCTTAATACTTTATTATTTAACCATTACTCTTTAAATATAATTACATCAAAAAAATGTACCTAAAAAGTACCTCAAGTAAAAAGAAACACACACTTGATCAGTGGGATAGTTCCTGAGATATAAAACAACCGTGTCTCGTTTACTTTTGTTTATTATTCTTTCAAGTTATTTTATGTTCTTCTCTCGTAAGAGAGTAAAAAAACCCTACCCACGGGCCGGAGCCAAGTTTGTAGGGGGGAGTTTAAATGGTGAATGTGGATGATACTGTAGAAGAAGTAAGGAATTTCCGGGTGATGCGACAGGTCTTGAGAATTGTTGCTTTTTGGAGCAGCTGAAGTGTGTGGGGAGGCATGTGTAAAGTGTGAAGGCTTTGTATAAGAGACTTTGGTACGATACCAGTGGAAGAGAGCACTATAGGGACGATGTGGACGGTTTGTGCTTCCCACTGGGTTTTTATTTCTATGGCGAGGTCTTGATATTTACTAAGCTTTTCAGATATTGTAGTTTGAATGTTGTGTGAGTTCGGGATAGCTATATCTATTAAGTAAACTGTTTTATTGGCTTTGTCGTGAACGGTTATATCTGGTCTATTGAAATGTATAGTTTTGTCTGTTATTATCGTCCGATCCCAATAGATTTTCTAATTGTTATTGTCTAGTATTAATTCCGGTTTATATTTATAAAATGGTTTCATCTCATTTATGAGTTAATATTTAAATGCTAATTGTTGGTGTATAATAGCGGCAACTTGGTCATGTCGATGCTTATAGTCAGTCTGTGCAAGTGATTTACAAGCTCCTGTAATATGTATGTTGTATGGACTCAGAGGCGGTGTTGCAATGTCTGCATAAGTCAGTCGGTCGATGAGGGTCTTTAATTATGTATTTCCTGTAATTACGAGTAGCTATTATTTGGTCTTGAATCGCCATCATAAATCCTTCCGTCTCGGGAAACAGTTCGCCTCGTTTGAGCCATTCGTTCGACTTAGCTTTTTCGACGTGTGGTTGGCTCAGATAGCTCGGTGTCTCCCGTGAAGGGCTTTGGTTGACCACGCGGCAATTTTTTCTTGCGTGTTTATGAGTTGTTCATTCATTTGAGTGTTCTTATTGTGTAGGTTAAGAGGCGTAAGTTTCGTATCGTGCTCCGTTATATGTTTGTGTAGTGAAGAATTTTCGGATTTGTTATGAAAGTAAGCTCTTAGTGAAAGTATCTGTTTGTTGTGTAAGTTGTGTATGTCTATCAGACCTCTACCTCCTTCTTGGCGCGTTCTTATGATTAATTATATTATTGATCTAGGTACATACACGGTGTAAAAAGACACATCACATAGCCGTCAACTACGCATACTGTACGTCTAACAAAGTAGCTTGGTGCAAAAATTTTTGCTGAGAAACGACTTTAATTTTTAGGTATGAAAAAAAACAACGATTTTTTATTTCGCGCAATGTACTGCGAACCCAGGCAAGCAAAGTTAAACCCCGCCCCTTCGCTCTAAGCCACGTAGGTACTTGTCGGATATGTTTGATATTCATTGCGTTTTTGTAACTACAAACGCGTAATTTCGAAAATTCGAAAAAAAAAACTAAAATTCTGGTAATGTTTGCTCGAAAAAAAGTTTAGTAATAACACTTGGAGTGCATTTTCGTAAAAAAGTAATAAAAAAATTGCGACTTTGACCTTCAATATCTCCAGAACCAGTGGATTTCCAGGTATGGGGTCTAGTGGAAAAAATGATCCAAATAATGGGTAGAATATGTGGCTTTCGGCTTCGGAAACTGTCTTTTTACACCCGATATAAATGTATATATAACTATTTCAATATATCATGATAATTATCGTGTTTATACAACATGTAACATAATTAACGCACATCCTGAAATTAGTTTGTTCAGAATCGTTTACTGAATCGATTTCTACCATTTTTAATATAGGTCATTTTTTTTCCCAAAATTAACTAAAACTACGTATATTACAGTCACACTACCCCTGTACAGCCAAAACAAACTGAAATGGACTGTAAATCAAGGCAATAAGAATTTTAAAAGTGCAGTTTTATTTGTATTAATACAAATTCCGTCATTTAATACAAAATAAAGAAAAATGAACCTTATTTCAAGGACATTAAAGTCTTTACAAAATACAGTTAAGTAAACTTAACGATTGTAATCGCACGCACACACTTACAGGCACTGGACAAAGGACAATAGAATAACCAACAAAATACAAAATATGACAAGCTTGTTTTCGTTCCCTTTCTCCTGCAAACTAAAAACCCCGGGATAGAGCGAGACAGCTACGACGATACCGGCGCTTGCGCGGCTACGATAAAAGCAAACTTAAATGTAAACAATATTAGTCACGCGCCTACATTTTACAGGAAAGTACGTAGAGTGTTTGCAAATAATTTTTCGCGTGCGATGTATTTCCAATACACAAATGTTCAGTACACCAAAATGGTGAGGACTTTGGCATAGTGTGGTGATAATGTGGCTCTAGCTTGCAGAACATTCAACCAAAGGGATGGTACCAGAGTAGACCGCAGGTTTATGTTAGCTGCTGCTCAGCGGCTTCGCGACCATGGAACGTTCCGTCCGAACACGGCCATTGACAGGAGAGCCAATGTGCCTACACGTACTCGTCTTCAAAACGAAATACTGGACTATTTCGACGAGAATCCCCATGCCAGTACCCGAGAAGCAGCGCCACGCTTTGAATGTAGTCAAATGCATGTGTGGAGAACACTTCGTGGTGATAAAAAACATTCATTCCACCTCAGAAGATGCCAGGAGCTGACTCCAAACGATTTCGCACCACGCATGCAGTTCAGCCGCTGGTCACTAGAAAATTGGCAGCGGAACATAATTTGAAGTTTTGAACAGATGAAAGTACATTCACACGTGTGGGGATGTACAATCAATACAACATACATTTATGGATGCACGAAAATCCTCACGCATGCAGAGTGACCTTCCAACACCGTTTCTCAGTTAACGTCGGGGCCGGTGTCACTGGTACATACATACTGGGGCCTGTTTTCTTACAAAGATTAACACAGGAGACGCATATTTACTTTTTTACGAGAAACTCTACCTACGCTGCTAGAAGACATAGCTCTTCATAATTTACAAAAGGTTTTCTACCACCACGATGCTCATTTCACTAGGAGTGTTCGACAGTAGCCTGCCAGATCAGCTGATTTGACGCGTCTTGTCTTTTTTTTTGTGGGGACGTATTAAATCGTTAGTTTATTTTAGTGAAGTCACAAGTGCCGAGGACCTAAAAACAGGATAGTGAACGTTTTTGAAATAGTGAAAAATGACACTGAAGTGCTTTCTAAATTAAAACATCAATTAAGAAAACGGGCATTAAAATGTATTGAACAGGGTGGTGGACATTTTGAAAGT
Organism: Standfussiana lucernea; assembly: GCA_964057025.1. Taxonomy (NCBI): domain Eukaryota; kingdom Metazoa; phylum Arthropoda; class Insecta; order Lepidoptera; family Noctuidae; genus Standfussiana; species Standfussiana lucernea. The sequence goes on along the minus strand of OZ059798.1, from coordinate 11,992,401 downwards.
GGTCTAAAAGACGTCGTAGTCGTCGAGTGTTTTGGCAATCAGTAAGTTATTCGATTTTTTAAATTATAGTAAATAGGAATTTGATTCACTTTTAGAATCGCCGTCTTTGAATAATGTTGTCGTACCGCCTCCTATGTTTAGCAGTTCATTATTATTTACACTAGCATAACATTTTGTAACGATTATTGCTAATTATTCAGAGTCGACAGTCCAAAGCCTGAAAAGTGTGATTGAAAGATGCAATCAAATGTTTACGAGACATTACCTACAGCTGTGTCGAGCGGCGTTAACTCGTCTCGAACGCGAGCGAATAGGTACCTACTAGGCTAGCACGACCCTCATACCTACGCGTGCGACTGTGTGCGTTTGTGGATTTGTACTGCGACCACAACGTTCTTCCGGAATTAGTATAACTAATTTAATTAATAATCAATGCCTACACATGTTCAATTAAAAATGTAGTGTATGTATTATGATTATAACATAATATTCTAATTGGGGTGTTTGAGGGTGTGCGTTAATTACGTTACATGTTGTATACACCAGACACGGTTGTTTCATTTCTCAGGAACTATCCCACTGATCAAATGTGTGTTTCTTTTTACTTGAGGTACTTTTTAGGTACATTTTTTTGATGTAATTATATTTTAAGAGTACTGGTAAAATAATAAAGTATTAAGGTACACCCGCCATATTGACATCAATATGGCGGGTGTACCTTAATTTCGAAATAATTTCGTTCTGAAGGAGGTACAGATTTCTTAGAGCTAGGTACAAAATAGTACATTATAGGTACATTTTTTTGGGTAATTGGTATAATTTGATTCGCTATGGTACACCCGCCACTTTGACTCTCACGATTAGATCGTATACAATGTGTCCGGACATGGACTAGCGATATTCTAAATACTTAAATATAAACTATTTTAAAGTACAATTACACTCTAGGCTTGGGTCCAATACACTTCCCCGCTATGTGGCAGCCATTTTGTTTTTTTTGTTGAAATATGCTCTATGCGAGTACAAAAAAAATCATATCTCTCAAAGTTTTAATCATACTGAGATAAAAATAGGCTTATTCGAAAGGCAATAACATTGTCTACCGTTTGCATTACAAAGCAATGTGTTCACAATTCCATAACATTTTAAAAAAAATGTGAAAGTCGAAAAAATAAACGAAAAATTATGCAATTCAACCAATTATTGTTAATTACTACAAATCACCCCCGACAACTTTTTTATTTTTTTTGCTAGATCAACAGATTTTGAGCTAAGCTACAATACAACATAAAATTCACAACTGTGTGTCTAATACTTTAAGAGTTATTATTGTTTGAACATAGCGTATGCGCAAGCACAAACACAGAAACGACCATCTCTGGTACTCCGCAAATCCAAGGGCGGTGCGCCCAAGCTCATTTCAACATGAATTCTCAGTAAATATGTGGGCTGGCATAATCAAGGATAGACTGATAGGGCCATTGGAATTGCCACCTACATTAAACGGCGCTAGGTTTTTAGAATTCTTAGAGACATAGTTTGCGGACAGCCTCATGGACCTACCTCTATCATACCGTAGGCGTATGTGGTTCCAGCTCGATGGTGCAAACGCGCATTTTTCTCGAGCAGTGAGAGAATATTTAAATAATAATCTATCGCCGTGGATCGGTCGTGGTGGTGTAGTAGCGTGGCCGCCTCGCTCACCCGATTTCACACCCTTGGATTTTTTTTTGTGGGGTCATATGAAACAAAAAGTATATGCTACAGTTCCAAACACCAGGGAAGAACTCGTCCCAAAAATCATGGCAGTCGCCGAAGAAATTAGATCCGATTTGGATTTAATTAGGCGCTCATCAGCCCAGGTGGCACAGAGCTGTAGTGTGTCTACAAGCTGGAGGTGGCCACTTTGAGCAACTGCTTTAGATATTTTAGCTGTCAATTAATATTGGGAAAAACATTAAATAAAAAATTCAATATGAATGTTATGTGTTTTTAATGATTTCCTGTTTAGGGTTCCGACAAAGGCCTTTTGTGCTTGCGCATACGCTATGTTCAAACAATAATAACTCTTAAAGTATTAGACATACAGTTGTGAATTTTATGTTGTATTGTAGCTTAGCTCAAAATCTGTCGATCTAGTAAAAAAAATAAAAAAGTTGTCGGGGGTGTTTTTGTAGTAATTAACAATAATTGGTTGAATTGCATAATTTTTCGTTTATTTTTTCGACTTTCACATTTTTTTTTAAATGTTATGGAATTGTGAACACATTGCTTTGTAATGCAAACGGTAGACAATGTTATTGCCTTTCGAATAAGCCTATTTTTATCTCAGTATGATTAAAACTTTGAGAGATATGATTTTTTTTGTACTCGCATAGAGCATATTTCAGAAAAAAAAACAAAATGGCTGCCACATAGCGGGGAAGTGTATTGGACCCAGGCCTAGAGTGTAATTGTACTTTAAATTAGTTTATATTTAAGTATTTAGAATATCGCTAGTCCATGTCCGGACACATTGTATAAACTAATCTTTCGGTTTCAATTTTTGCATACATGTCAACAATAAACTGATTGAATAAGCCACGAAAACGTTGAAAGTATACAAATCTATTCCTTCTCACTTGCAAGTGGTAACAATAAAATTGAAGGCATGACATCTTTTTATTATAATTAGGTACGCCTGTACGCGGATCAGTTTGGTGTAAAGCGAAATTATAACCATCTTCACCTCGACAGTATATTAAAGGATATTGCAAACTGTCGTAAGCCCTGTGGGTTTCGTAAATACGTTGCAAACGATTGTCTCTGGCACGGATAACGATATCACGCCTATCACATTCCTGGTCGACCAATACTACAGCAACTTCATTCGTGGATGGAGCGTTATAACGCCCAGGGTGTTCCTGAGTTGGACGCCTATCGGCATTTATAACAATTTTATAATTATTATCACCATCTTGAGGAAAAGCTTCTAATGCCGATTTAAAACTGCATACATACGAATTAACCTGATGAAACATGTTCTGAAGTTGTGAAATGAGTTCAGTATTTAAATTCGGGAAATATTGATTTCTTATATTCGACTGTTCGTCGTAGTCGGATACAAAATATATTTGAAGAAACTTAGGTTGGTCTTCAGGCAAAAGAGATCCTATCAAATGGTAAACCTGACCTTGTATCTTAAAAGTAGGCATGAAAGGACCTTCTGAGATTTGTTGAGCACCAAAGGATGTCATTTGAAACGCACTATTATAAGTGCGAATATTGTCTAAGAACTGTGTAGATTGCACATGTTCCCCTAAAAGTAGTGATTTCAAAGGTTCCGGTGGGTCTTCGAACGAAGGCAAATTTATTTTACCTCCAGAACAACAGAAACCAGCCGACTCCTTACTCCACTTTAAAGCATTACAAAAAGGACATACTGCGTTCAAATCGCCTATTACAGAAGATGATCTGTAATCAATTGTGAGGTTATAAGCAAACCCACTTTTATATTTGTAGGACCACACCACCGAATTCGTAGATTGATCTTCTATGTTTACATCTAAGTCATTAAGATTATGTCGAAATCTGTCTGCAGTAAGACGGGCCTCTCGCTGTTCGTCCGTTTCAAGAGACCGAATATTTTCAATTCTTAATCTTTCATTAGACAAACTTATTAATCGTTCTTGTCTCAAAGAATTGTAATATTCGCGTCCCGACTCTAGTCGTTGTTCATGCTCATGTTCATCTTCAAGAGATCGAATAATATTATGGTGCATCCTATCATTTGTCAAACGGTCTTCATATTGAGTAAAAGTTTCAGATTCTCGAGATAAAATATGACGTTCGCGATCAGCTGTAAGCCGTAATTCCCTCTCAGTGAAGGTTTCGGACTCACGGGATAGTACATGCCGTTCGCGATCAGCTGTGAGACGTAATTCCCTCTCAGTGAAGGTTTCGGACTCACGGGATAGTACATGCCGTTCGCAATCAGCTGTGAGACGTAATTCCCTCTCAGTGAAGGTTTCGGACTCACGGGATAGTACATGCCGTTCGCGATCAGCTGTGAGACGTAATTCCCTCTCAGTGTAGGTTTCGGACTCGCGAGATAATGTATGCCGTTCGCGGTCAGCTGTGAGTCGCAATTCTCGTTGTGAAGCAGTTTCAGCTTCTCGGGATAACACATGTTGTTCTCGGTCAATGGTATGCCTAAGCTCTCGTTGAGAAGAGCTTTGAGACGCCCGTGATGAAGCTCGTCTCGCTCTGTCAGCTGCTAATCGCATCTCTCTCTCGGGAGAGCTTTCATTGGCTCGAGAAGTTGAGGCACTAACTCTCATAGAGTTTAACCGATGTGCTCTTTCCTCTGCCGATTCTTGAGAACGCCTATTTCTCATTCTCTTAGCTTCTCTCGAATTTCGAGATAAAGATAATCGTTTTTTAGGTGGCATTGATGCAGGCAAATAAAAATAAAGCTAAAACGTAAATGAAAATAAAACTAATACGTATAAAAAAAGTGAACGTAAATTAGCCAAAACTTAGCTATCAGTATCTAAAAATCTATGCGTACCTACTACTACTTCACCTAAAAAGAAATAAAATGTAAACTATTAATAATTGAATTTGAACGAATATTTAAACACTACCAAAATAACTAATAAGTATTTTATAAAATATCCTAAAAATCTATGCGTACCTACTCCTACTTCACCTAAAAAGAAATAAAATGTAAACTATTAATAATTGTAATTTGAACGAATATTTAAACACTACCAAAATAACTAATACCTATTTTATAAAATAACAACAAAAGGAAATATTATTAAGGAATAAATTATCAAAGACTAAAAGTCGCGCTGATAAGCACGGTTTGTTAATATCAATTAAGTATTGTCTGTCAATAAGGTCGAACGCTCTGAACGTCTATTCGCATCAACAGGCAAAAATTGTATGAAGCTCGCGCTTTTTTTTTTTGTGTATGGCTTCTCGCAGTTCAACTTAGGAGAAGCTCGCGCTCGGACGCCTCGCCTTTTTATACCTACGGCCGCGAGACGCGTCGAGCGCGGCGACCGATTCTCGGACCGTAAACAAAAATAATCCTTATAGCATGATTCAGTATTCACGCGCGATGGCTTAATATTAGCGTATTTCATGTATAACTTTGGTGTTTCTATACCGATTTCTATGATTCTTTTTTATGGAATAGTTAATAATGTTAACTTTTTTAATTACGGATGACTGAGAGTGTTATAAACGTAAGAGTAGACAAATATAATCAGAAAGCTTCGAACTGCTAAGCTATCGGGAGTTACACGTGATATTGTGAGTCAACCATAAAAGATAGACATATGCTGTCGTGGGATATTTTTTATATAATTTTAAGGAGAACATTTCCGTCATACATGATTTCTGTGTAGCTTTAACCATTAAGGTTGCACACGCGACGGAAGCTTAAAAAATGGAGTAACTTCTCCCGTTTTCCCAACATTTCCCTTCACTGCTCTGCTCCTATTGATTGTAGCGTGATGAAAAGTATACTATAACCAACTCAGGAGTATGAAACATAATTGTACCAAGTTTCGTTAAAATCCGTCGAGTAGTTTTTGTTTCTATAACGGTTATACAGACAGACAGACAGACAGACAGACAGACAAAAAATTTACTGATTGCAAACTCAAACTCAAAGCATTTATTTCAATTAGACCATTACAGGTACTTTTGAATGTCAAAACACAAAAAAATAAACTAAGCTACAGTCCCAGTCACAGGGCATAATAACTTGTGAAAGTACTGTAGTTGCCCATTCGAAAGCGTAGATCTCTATGGAGAAGAATGGGCAAGAAACTCCATGGACACTCTTTTAAATCATTATGTTGTTACAAAGTCTCGGTTACATCATTCATGTCGAGATTAAACATACATGTGAGAACGATGTAGAAAGACGTGCGAGTAAGAGCGTCCAGAATAAAAAAGATAAAATTAACAATTCAAAAATACAATAATCCATGGCAGCTGCGAGATGACCAGTCACAACTGACAGCGCCCGTTCACGAACATGACGCATGGATCAGCCATCATTCAACTCAACCATTTTGGAGGGAACTAAACGACCCGACACACGCGCCACCATCAGCGAGACATTTGAGTGAGCATGACATTTCTCAACCGCCAGGGCAAATTCGAGTCAGTAAAAGATGTAAATGGTAGCTTTATCGTACATAGAACTCACACATGTGCTATGCAATTATATAATACTAAGAGACTGAATCTATACAATGCAAAGATATGTTTACAATCTTCTGCAGCTTCCACAATAACTTCACAAAGTAATCAATTAGTTTGCCCCTATGGTTGTGGAGCAGGACCAGCATTGAGCCAAGCATTTTTATCATCAATGTAATCTCCCAAGTTATAGTATGCTTGCCTACATAGTGTGCGTTTTATACAAGATTTAAATTTCGTCTCATTCAGTTGTAGAATGCCGGGAGGAATTTTATTGTAACATTTTAAACAGTACCCCATGAAAGATGAGTCTACTTTAGCTAGCCTGAAACCTGGCTGAACTAGATGGTCCCTGGTTCTAGTATTATAGTGGTGTCTGTCGCCTCTTTTACTAAATAAATGCAGATTTTTCCTAACGTACATGATGTTTTCATAGATGTATTGGCAAGGTACTGTCATGATGTTAATTTCCTTAAACAGTTCTCTTAGAGAATCGCGCCTACATAGATTATATATGGCTCTGATGGCTCTTTTCTGCAGAATAAATATAGACTCGATGTCTGCAGCCCGTCCCCATAGTAAAATACCGTAAGACATAATACTATGAAAATAACTAAAATAGACTAGCCTCGCGGTATCTACATCAGTAAATTGACGGATTTTCCTAACAGCATATGCTGCTGAACTCAGCCGCCCTGCAAGAGATGTTAAATGAGGACCCCATTATAGCCTTGAGTCGAGCGTGATCCCTAAGAAAACAGTTTCATCGACGAATTCTAGTTTCTCTTGATTCAATACTATGTCACAATCACTAGGTTTGACATTTGGAAGGGCAAATCTTATGCACTTAGTTTTTTTCCCATTTAATACTAAATTATTCGCGGTAAACCAATTATGGACTTGCAGTAGGGCGCTATTTACGTCGTCAAGAATTGTGGCACGTCTGTTTATTTTAAATATCAAAGAAGTATCGTCGGCAAACAACACCATTTGTGGTTGGTTTTTAAATAAATGGGGTAGATCATTAATATAGACTAGAAAGAGGAAAGGACCCAATATAGAGCCTTGTGGTACACCCATCCTTACTTTTAAACCCATTGAATTGACACCATTTATTTGTACTTGCTGATGTCTATCGTTTAAATACGATTTCACTAAACTGAGTGCAAGTTTCCCCAAACCGTAATGCTCAAGTTTAAAGAGTAGGGTTTCGTGGCTTACGCAATCGAATGCTTTCGAGAGGTCACAGAAGATTCCTATGGCATCTTGTGCCTCTTCCCACGCAGTGAATATGTGTTTTAATAATGTGACACCGGCGTCAGTCGTACAACGTCCTTTGGTGAAACCATACTGTTTCTCATGTAAGATCTTATTGGTATTAAAGTGGTTAAGCATCTGATTAAGCATTAGCTTTTCAAACACCTTGCTTAAAACCGGCAATACGGATACGGGTCTATAATTATTCGTATCTTTACTGTCCCCGGATTTGAAAAGTGGTATTACCTTGCTGTATTTCATAAGGTCCGGGAAGACTCCTTGGTCTACACACAAATTAAATATTAAGGCTAAGTACGGTGCTATAGTCTCAATAATAGCTTGACAAACTTTAATAGACATTCCCCATAGATCTTCCGTTAATTTGATTTTGATTTCCTTAAAGGCTTTAATGACTGCTATGGGGTTTATATGCTTGAATTGAAACTCAACCGGACAGGCTGAAACGTTCGCTCTTAATAAATCAATAGAAAGCGAGGGTGAGGAATTTAAGGTTTCGGTAGTTTTAAGTGGGATACCGGTAAAGAAATCTACAAATTCTTGAGCAACTTCGTTTTTAGAGCTTAGAAGACCACGTGAGGTCTCTAGTGTGATATCATTATTTTATTTCTATTAGTTTCACTATTGATAATTTTCCAAACCGTCTTTATTTTATTATCGGCGGATTTAATCTTGTTGCTAATGAATAAGGCTTTAGCTACCTTGCAAGTGTTTTTAAAAATTTTTGAGTATGTCGCTACATATTTATTAAAAGTTTCTGAGTTGATATAAGGCTTAAGGCCGTACAGCTCAAACAATCGCTCCCTACTTTTCCTAATACCCTTAGTTGCCCAGTCACTGAACAAAAACTTTGGGCAAATAGATTTAGTTTTAATTTTTATTGTATTATTAAACTCTGTGTAAACTACCGAAAAGAATTCCTCATAAAATTTATTTACATTTTCTAAAATATATCCCGGAATGCCTAAATTACTAATTAAGTAATTATTAAAATTATTCAAATTGCTGGGTGTTATTTGTCTAGATTTTATCTGGATTTTTTGTAATGGTGTGTACGACTCGAAAACAACGGTTTGACCGCTGTGATCAGAAGGAAGGTAATTTACAATGGATTTATCTAAGTAGTCGCAACAACAAAAAACATTATCAATACATGTAGCAGTATTTTTAGTAATTCGGGTTGGTTCCGAAAACACGTTTAACAAATTAAATGATTTAAAAAGATGTAATAATCTACTGCTATTTGAATTTTTCTCTAAAATATTAATATTAAAGTCACCACAGATAACTAGTGATTTATTACCAGTTGCAAGTTTTGCTAAAGCATCCTCCATTACTGACTCAAATAAAGAATAGTTCTGATAATTTGGGGGTCTGTAAACGCACACTATTACATGCTTATCTAGCTCAACACAAGACAGTTCAATATTATGCTCAACCGATAGATCAACAATATCATTACGAGACTTAAATTTAATACAATTTTTAACTAAGATTAATGAACCCCCACGCATCTTAGATTTCCGGTTAAAGCAACTGCCCACACTGTAATTTGCGTAATTAATTAGCATTTCAAAGTCTTTTAACCAATGTTCAGTGAAACAAACACTTTCAAACTTAGTTTTTTCTAGAAACAATTCAATTTCTAATTGCTTTGAAGAGAAGCCTTGAATATTTTGGTGAAATAATTGCATAGAATTCTGCTTAGCCCCTTTTTTACATTTAGCTTTGAGAGCAAGAAGGTACCTGTGTGTTGTCAGTTAGCGTAACATTTATGTTACTGGTATCTTCTGTTGTCTTACTAACTAGTTTAAATGAGCATCCGGAGTGAGCTCCAAGACTCCTATGCCCTCACAAGACAATGAGACCCTACTACTAGTGGACCCTACTGGAGAATCTTGTACACATGGATCCTCCTTTGTAAAAAAATTGTAAAAATGAATATTAGTATTATTACTAATAGTCGCAGTGTTAATAATGGAACTAAACATAGACATACTACTTATGTCTGAGTGAATATTATATGCTAATAGCCGAGCTATTTTGTGTCTACAACTAATAGGTAGATACACATTACCCCGTGTCGACCTAAGTTTATCAACAAAACTGTTGACATCAAGATACACAAGTTTGTCACTATAGTGACCTACTAAGAAATCTACATGCTTATTCAGCATGTGAATATAATTGTTTTTCCTATTTGACAATTTTTCAAAATATGGGAAAGCACACAATATTATTTTACGACAATTCAACTTTAACAACTCAGTTACACTGTCTGTGATGTCTTCTTTTTTAATTTTTAAACTATTTCCTATAAATATAGTTATGTCGGTATTACTATTATAAACATTTCTAATTACTGATGCCATTATCTGTTTGTATGTTGCCCTGGCATACAATGATTTTGATTGGGAAAACTCAGGTTATTACTAACTAATTTACCTACACCTCTTCCTATACTATCTGAGAACATTACTGAACAAGAACAATTATGACTATCATATATCTCTGGCTGTACCACTTGTAAATAATCTTGGCTGAGTACACAGTCCTGAGATAAATTCTCAGCCTGGGATGGGTCCTCCATTACCTCAGGCAAGATAGTATCATGGTTGTTAACTGACTGACAGCTGCATTGACACATTACCAACTCATTTGCTGCAAGAATGTGTTCCCTAATTTGGTTCTGAGAACTCATATACCTACTGGAAAGGGAACTAAGTGAGTCCTGAAGTACCTGTATTTCAGCCTGCAAATGCTGAGTATCAATTTCATAAATTTTAATACTGTCTTCTAATTTTATTTGATAATTATTTAACTTATTAACTAAATCAACACGCTGTTTCCTCAGTGGAATATATTTGGAAAAGTGTTTATGTTGTTTCCTAAATTGATTACATTTTTTAATTATTCTATTCAGTTTAGCATATTTTTTTATTTTCTTATTGCTAACTGTATAATTATGTTTTAGTAGAGAATCTTCAGTCAGATCAATAGTTATTAAGGAAGGGGAGATACAATTACTATTTAATAATTCATTATATAAGATGTTAGTTTCATTAACCTGAGTATGTTGTTTTTCTTTTTGTAACTTTAATATACAACTATTGGCATGAATTAACTCATCTTCTAGGTCCCTAATTTTATTTAAAGCCTCCTCATATAAGTTACTACAATTATTGAAACCATCCGTGACCACCTTCAGTTGATCCCGTTCATCAACAACGTCCAAGTATTGCTGATGTAGGACTACTAGCTCCCGCTTTAAGCTTGAGTTTGTGCCATTAACCTTATCGACTTCCACCTCACTCTCTTCTCTCTCCTGTAACAGTTGTTGGACTTGGAGGTTCGATTCTTTAAGCTCTTGGAGGGCCGTTCTCAATTTTAGCTACATATCCTGAGCGGTAGCCTTACGGGTCATCACAGGCATGGTTTCAGGATAAGTCACTGAAAATTAGAAGTAAAGAAACGGTGAGAACTAATAGAATAAACTAATTAAGAAAAGTTAACGATGAAAGGGGGAGAAATAGGGAAAGTGTTCAATTATGGAATGAAATGAGGTAGGCTACTATATTAGCTTTAAAAGATGTAACTATATATTCAATGTATCTAATTGAATATTCAATTTAACTAAATGTATTGTCGTAAGGTACCTATTACTTTTCCATAAGTGGGTAGGTAGCTTTGAAAACAAGAATAAAAACTTAGTTTATTAACATATTAATGTAAGACAAAAATGCACAGCAATGATCATAAACGTTATATTCATGAATTAATATTTAAAAGACCGATATAAACAACAGACTTATGGAATTAATCTCACTGGTTTTTTTTTTTATACCGGTTGTCAACAAAGCAATCTAAAACCAGTACAGGGTAATAAATCAGCAAAAAGATATACTAGAAATTGGCATAGATGTGCTATAGGTTTAAAGTGACGATTGTGTGCCGTTATTTAATAAAAGTAAACAATACTTCCCCTGAATTAAGGCGGAAACATACTACCAAAACGTGTCGCTACGCCACGCCACCCGACGCATGTCAGTACTTATCAATTCCATATATTTAATATGGTCAGAAGCGCATAGACAACACGCTATGTGACCACACGCCGCAACATCCAATCGATTTGGATCAGCGTGTTGCCGGGAGAGGGGGGGGACACGCCACCCGACGAATCAGCGCAGTGTGTTTCTAGTTAACACCCGACGCCACACGTCATTCTTTCGAGAACATTTTAAGGTTATGGTAAAAGAAAATATTTTTTTTGTTAGCTTTTGTTTAAAAATTGGTTTAAAATGTCGGATGAAGAATTAATAGAATTAGTGAAACGGTACTCAGTGTTATATGATATGAGTTCAGTTCATTATCGTGATCATAGTATTCGAAATAATGCTTGGGAAGAAATTGCAGAACAATTGCATACTACAGGTAAGTTTTCAATAAAATGTAATTTGTCCCATTTACTTACCTACTTTCTATCAGTACCTATACAGTTTCTAATTATTTATCATAAAAATAGGTACCTCATTAATTACATTTATTAGTAAGTACCTGCTTGTTTTTAGGGTTCCGTACCTCTAAAAGAAAACAGGAACCCTTATAAGATCACTTTGTTTGTCTGTCTGTCCGTCCGTCTTTCAAGACCCTTTTACTCAGCAACGCGTCGAGGAGTTGAAATTAATACAAAGCTGCTATTCAATTCAATTTATTATAAAATACACTTTAACATAGATTTACAAAGTATTTTGTCTTCCTCTCCTTACAATATCTACTTGCCACGGCACTGCACCTTCGTTGGAATTAAAATATTCCTTAAATTTATTTCGGACAGAAAAAGCATGTTGTGTAGAATTTCTGCGTGAGGTGTCCAAGTCCTCCAAAGCTGTAGGTCCCAATGGCGTCTCATTATCATCTTGTGTTTGACAGTCAGATGGCAAAGTATCAATACCTAAATAATTGTGTAAGCAACATGTTGCTAAAATAATTTTGTCCACCATGTCAGGTTGTACTTCCATAGGTTTGGCGAAAACGCGCCATCTTGCTCTTAAAATGGCGAAAGAATTTTCAACGATACGTCTAGCACGGCTTAGCCGGTAGTTGTATATTTTATTGGGTTCATTATTGCGAACATCATTCTTACTATACGGCCGCATTAAATACGACTTCAAGGGAAAAGCTTCATCTGCCACTATTACGTGTGGTAATGGTTCCAAATCGGGAGATAAAGATTTATCAGCAGGCATTCTTAATTTGCCTTGTTCTAAAGACTCTCCAAGTGCAGATTTATTGAATATTCCACCGTCACTGTTTTTTCCATATGAGCCTACATCTACAACCAAGAACTTGTATTTAGGATCTACTAATGCCAGGAGTACTATTGAATTTTCTCCTTTATAATTCCAAAAATCTGAACCACCATTTATTGGACAAGTGATATTCACATGTTTGCCGTCCAATGCACCACAACAATTAGGAAAATTCCAGTAATTTCTGAATCCTTCAGATTTTTTCCACATCGCGGTGGTGGGTTCTGGCATGTATATTGGGCCCAATTTGTTCCAAATTGCTTCGCAGACTTCTTTTACAATTTCTCGCACGGTGGTGAATCCCATTCTATAATTGAATGCCAATGATCGAAATGAATTCCCTGTGGCTAAAAATCTGCAACAAAAGAAAAAATTACAATTGTAAATTTATTAATGTGTTCTTTATTTTTTTCCAGTGGAGATTTGCAAAGATCGATGGGGAAAATTGAGAAATTGTTTTACCAATGCCCTTAAGAGACGCCATAAGAAGAGTGGCCAAGCCTCAACTAAAATTGTACCATGGAAATACGAAGCACAGATGGAATTTTTAAGGTCTCATCTTGAGGGCAGACCAACAATCACAAACTTGTCTGATGTAACTGACGATTCAACACAAGAGTTGCAATTCTCAGATGAAACCGAATCATCTCGTTTTAATGCAACTCCTGGTCCAAGCTCTTTTACTGTCAGGACACCGACACCAAGCTCTTCTTCTGTAAGGACTCCGACTTCAACCTCTTCATCAAATCGAAATAAGAAAGGAAATGAAGACAATGTTGTGACAGAGATGGTTAATGTTATTAAATCTTCTCAAGAAGCGCGACAAAAGAGAATGTCAGAGATGGATGAAACAGATTATTTCTTCCTGTCCATGAGTAAACAATTAAAAAAATTACCTGAGATGGACAAAGTTAATATTAAGTTTCAAATGCATAAACTTATACATGATGCCGAAATTAATATGTTAAAAAAACGCGAACAACTATTGAGGGCGCCGCTACGTGTGATTCGGAACCAAACAATACAATATCCAAATACTTCGCATCTAAATACAAAAAACACTGTAACATCAAAAACCCAATTTTATGAAACGAATAATCAAAATGTGAGTGACAATGTAGTACTTTCCGAAACAGCTCGAACATTGAATAATAATACCCATTTTTTTGTAACGAATCATCAAGATGTAAGTGACAATGTAGCACATTATGAAGAAGTTGAAAACGAAAGTGACGAAACAAGTCTGAGAGAATATTATATTAATTATAATAATAATGAATAGGCACAGATAATAAAGAAAATGTTTTGTACTTACCTGAGAGCCACTGCCAGTCTTTCTTTTGTGCTTATAGCTTCACGATAACTTGTTCCTTTCTTGTAGATGTCATCTTTAATAAAGTCATGTAAAACATCAAATTCAGTTTCATTCATCCGAAAATATATATGATATCTCTCACTATCTTTAACCAATTTTTTGTAAAGGGTGTGATATTCACCGTACATAGCTCTGTCTTGATTTATTTCATGAACCCAGTATCGTCTGCGTCTAGTACGTCTTCTTTTTATTAACTGTTTCTGTACAAAATATATCCCCAAAATCTGCAATAAATCTTCTTCAAAATCTTCATCTAGCTCGTCTTCAAGCAGAATCGAATCCATGGCCACGTCACACGTCAATACACCAGTCTTTCGTGAGAGACTACACTACACGAAACGTGTTGTAGCATAGCGTGGCGTGTTGCCTATATGCACGACGAGCGTCGGGTGTCGACACAACACATCGCGTTGCGTTTTGATAGTATGTTTCGACCTTTATCCGTAAAAATCCGCAGTTAGAACGTCAGCTGTTGATTTTAGGTTACCGGTAACGTTGTATTGGCGAAAACTTAATGAATGATCAAGAAAACAATTTTCCTGAGTATTTACGCATTAGTATTACGTTTGCACTAATAATTACACCTTAATCTAACTTATTTACTAATTAAATTTAATTTTAAAATACGGATCAAAATTTTTACATGTCACTCGGGCAGTGTTGCCAAACGAAAAAAAAGCATTGCATTTTTGGCATCAGTATCGATCCCTAATCACCCCCTGATAGTTATTTTGGAAATATATTTCATGTACAGAATTGACCTCTCTACAGATTTATTATAAGTATAGATTAACTTGTTTCTCTTACGACAACTGGTCATCACATCAATGTAGTCTTGTGGAGTGTATAGCCGAGTATGGGTTTTTAACGCTGATTCGATATCACTAAACTCGCTATCATTCTCTAAGAAGCTATGCCCAGGGACCATAAATCGTAGGGTGATTTTCTCTAGGTTGTCATTTTCTTCTAGTACTGCAAATAGTAGCAGAGTCAACTTTATATTTCGGTTCTGGCCACCACAGGAGTCTGACCACAGGATTAGTTCTTTGACTTTTGAGTCTAGATTTAAAGATATATGTTTGCGTAAAGTGGAGCCTACTTCTTGTGCTCCCCTGCCTGCTATTCCTTCCACCCAGACGTAACAAAACCCTTTACCGGTTTTACCTGAATGCACACCGCAGTTGTAAAGCCACAGTTGGCGTTTGTAAAAAACGATGTTGGTTGGAATTCTTGGCAGTGGCAGTGTTTTTTCCATATCAAATGTCAGGGTTTCAATATGATCATAAGTCTTAGCCAAAGTTATATCTTGTCTTTTCATTGCACGTGCGTCTTCGGCTTCTTTATGGTGCTGATCTCTTTCCTTCTCTAAATTTAATTTGGTTTCTTGTGAAGTAGTATCTCTGATTTTTACAGCAAATAGGTCGCACTTATTACACGTGTCTTTCTGTGGCTTTTTCCTTTGTAGATTAAATTTGGTATAAAATATTCTTTTATACGATGCAAATGAAACTGTCTTTCTTGATTCATCAGAGCTTACTTCCGATAAATATAAGTCGTACATTTTCGACAAAGTCATATCTGGTGGTAAATACATCCTGTCTGTTTGCGCTCTACAATAATGGGACTTATATTTTGGGAATTTATCAATGTGTTCGATAATACTTTGTTCAACATCCTGAGGCATCTTACGAGTGTTTCCTGATACCTTTCCTCTTTTGTCTTCAATTTTTTCCGGACGTGAGCATTTTTTTAAGTATCTATCTATCCTTGCAGATGAAATTCTTAAAGTATCGATAAACATTTTGGCACACACAACTATGTTTTTTAAAGAATAGACACGAGTGTTATTTCTTTTATTTGAATTCTTGTTTCTTTTCCTTTTTATTGATGTCACTTTTACGTTGGAAGATATATACAAGCACTTTCCTTCAAAACACAACTCCCAAAATTTTGAAAATTCTTCTTAGCGCTCTTTTACCGAAATTTTTTCATGACAACCATCATTACAGCGAACATCGATAAACTTTCGTTGATTGACTACTTCTCCCTTTTGATTTATGTATTGATTGTTAGTTTCACATAACTTTTTACGAATTTCACGTGTTTGTTCAGGATATTTCCGTTTTCTGCCCTTCTTTGGTCGTCCAATTCTATTTTCATTTATTATTGGTTCAGATATCATCGGGTTCTGTAGATCGCCTTCACTATGATTGCCAGTTGATATTTCTGATATAGTTATAAGTGAATTTTCTTCAGCTAAAACACTAACTTGAGATGTAGTCATATTATTGTCTAGTATACTGGGGCTATTGTCACATAGATTGACTGTAGATATAGATAAATCGATGTTTGTAAGATCTGCATTTTCTTGCTGAGAACATTCAATGTTGGTGTAACTATTTTCTTGTGGTTCTTGTTGTAACTCATGGTTTGAATTTGCTGTAGTATTGAATTCTACGGAATCTAAATACCTTGAGCCTAAGTCATCATTTTCCATCTGAATAAAATTTTGGTACGCATCATCTACTTCGGTACAGACGCTTATATTATTTTCGTCAATTTCTGTCGTTGTATGAACAAGATTTATGGAGTTAGATATATCTAGTAATACTCTATGTTCATTAGCTTCCAATAACTCATCTTCAGGTAAAACATTGTAATGGGTAGCCTCAGGTACTTTGGTTATCTAAAAATATAAAACAAGTAATAGTAATATTGAGCGAACTATCTACTGCGGGTTATACGTATATTATTGTACAAAATATACAGGGAGTAACAGAATAAACGCTATACCTCTTAAGGGGTCATTGAACTCATCATTATGACTCAGACTTAAAAATAATTATGAAAAGAATGAACTGGAGAAAGCCAAAAATAACCCTAAAAAGACCTGGAAAACAATTAACGCAATAATTAATAAACAAACATACAAACCTCCTCCAAGTGAGTTGTTGCATGTATCCAACCTAGACTGCAAGTCTTCTTTGAATGTAGTCAATAGCTTTTTTGGTAATATTGGGAAGGAACTCGCGGCTAAGCATGTAAATTCTGGTAATAAACATGAGTCATGTGTGAGGCATGATGAGCAGGTCAATTCAATGGCCCTACTTTCCCCAGATACTGCCGAAGTTGAAAACATTATCATGGGTCTTCGTACTGATTCTGCCCCGGGGTGGGATGGAATCGGTTCTAAACTCCTGAAATTAAGCAGACAAACTCTTGTGCCCCTCGTCACTCACATATGTGATGTCTGTTTCTCCCAAGGTGTATTCCCGAGAGTTTTAAAGAGAGCGGTCGTACATCCTATCCACAAGGGAGGGGACAGAGGTAGTGTCAATAATTATAGGCCGATTTCTGTCCTGCCGGCATTATCAAAGGTTCTTGAGAGGGTCCTCAACAACCGTCTTGTGTCTTTCTTAGAGAATAATAACATCCTTTCCAACAATCAATTTGGCTTTCGTAGGGGCAAGTCCTGTGAAGACGCATGTGCGGCCCTGATTGACGATGTTGTTGAGATACTGGATAAAAAGTCTAAATGTCTAGGCTTATTTTTGGACCTTTCGAAGGCATTTGACACTGTCTCTGTTCCTATTCTTCTAAAAAAATTGGAGCGAATGGGAGTTAGAGGCTCTGCACTCGCAGTTTTCGCGAGTTACCTATCCGAGCGAACGCAGTGTGTTAAAATCAACACATATGTTAGTGACGAGTGTACATTGTCCTTTGGTGTGCCTCAAGGCTCCATCCTGGGGCCTACACTTTTTCTGGTGTATGTAAATGGCCTTTGTGATTTATCACTCCCATATTGTTCCATTTATTCGTATGCAGATGATACGGCCCTTCTGGTGCATGCTGAAAATTGGGACGAGGCCAGGAAGAGAGCTGAAGCTGTCCTTAGCATTGTTATGTCTTGGCTAACAGCGAATAGTCTGACCCTAAATGTAGAAAAAACTAATTTCATCACTTTTTCTTTGAAATCTCCCTCGCAACCCGACAATTCATTTACAGTTAAGGCTCACATTTGCGATGCAAACCCGAACCAATGTGCTTGTCTTCCCCTGACAAGAGCCACCAGTGTAAGATACTTGGGTATACTTATAGACAATCTCGTTTCGTGGAATGCCCAGGTTAGGGTGTTGTCTGGCAGAGTTAGAAAACTAATTACCGTGTTTAAAAGCCTGCGGTACAGTGCTGATGCAGATACTTTACGTATGGTTTACTTCTCTCTTTGCCAGTCAATATTGACTTTTGCCATTACAGTCTGGGGTGGTGCTCCGAAAACAACCATGATACAACTAGAAAGGGCTCAGAGGGCTGTCCTCAAGGTCATGACTTTTAAACACTATCGGCATAGTACCGCACAACTGTACAAGGAATGTAACGTCCTGACCGTGAGACAGCTCTTTGTGCTGAACTGTACGTTGCGTAAACATACCGGCCTGCGGTTGGACCCTGATCGTCCGGCAATGCGAAGGACTGCTGACGTTTGTCCCCCCGTAAGACATAGAACCACGCTTGCACAACGTCATTATAAGGTACTTGGTGGTCGTATATACAACTTTGTCAACAAACATTGCAACATTTATAAATTAAATAAATTTGACAACAAGGCTCTAGTCATTAAATGGATCAGCACTCTTTGTTATGAAGAGGTCGAAAGAATTCTCAATACATGACCTTATTATCCTCCCCCTTTCCCCCAAACTTGCCTCCATCCCACATATCCTCAAAAACACACACACACAAACACACACACACACACATTCCTACACAAAACATAATCACAATACACAAATGGTTGCCTTTTTAAGTTTTTAAGTAATTGTAATTATTTTTACTATATAATTAAATTAAATTATTTTTAAGTATAATTCTTTTTAGTTTTTTGCTTGCTTTTTAAGTAATAATGCTTTAGCTGTATAATTTATTTTTTATTTTTTTATTATGTCTTTGTTTTCTGTTTGACGCGTACCAAACACCGAATGTTATGTATTTACTCTCCTAGTGAATTTAGAGAGCCCTGACACTCATAACACAAGTTCAATCTTAGCTTGGGTGTCAGAGGTGTATAAGTCTGAGTTAAGTACAATTCTCAACGTGACTTAAATAATATATTGCTGTAGCAAATAATTATGGACATTGGAATTGTAAACTGGAAATAAAGATTTTATTTATTTATTTATTTATTTATGAACAACTTTCACTATGGAACCAACAATGAAATCGTGAAAAAAAATTCGACTCCCCCATACATTTCTGTGCGCATAACTCGACAAAATGTACTGAACAGCAGATTTTTTAGGGTTCCGTACCCAAGGGGTAAAAACGGGACCCTATTACTAAGACTTCGCTGTCCGGCCGTCCGTCCGTCAAAAGTTGTTCATAATGATGAGTACAATGATCCCTTAAGAGGTATTGCGTTTATTCTGTTACACGTTGTATAATACATCAGATTACACTATTCAATAGCAGATACATATTTTTTTTTATCGAGTAAAGAGGCAAGGCAAGTCTTATCGAATACAAGAAGAATCTTTAATTTGGTACAAGTCACACATTCATACTCTCCACATGCTAGGCAAAACCTCACATACTAACACCAAACCCACAAATCACTGACATGCAAGATTTGAAAACATAAAAAAGTATTTGACAGATAAGTACCTCATCATGCAGCTGGGTGTATTTATTTTGTACCCGGGTTATGTCGTAAATCTGAGCAGTGTCCTTAAAACAATAAAATCATGTTAATTATGATTTAGATACCTATTCGTTGTCGTTCGTTGATGTGTGTAATTCACCACTTAATGTTTGAGTTGGATTTCATCAAGGATTTTATTTAGTCATGTCAAAAAGCGCGCGACGATTTCGTCATTTTATACCTATTACATTAGTAGGTATGTAGATAAATAAATGAATAGCTATTTATCTGTAATAGGATATGTATAGATAAATATGTAAACAGAATTACTAGACAACACAATGTAATGTAGGTAATAAACAAGTAGTAAGTAGGTATACGATACATACCTGTAGAGAATTACTTTGCATTGCGTCACTGCTTGTTAATGAAGCAATGAAACGGTAACCACGAGTATTCTTATTAAATTTATCCATTTTAACACTGTTTTTCAATAAATTCACTTATAAACAACAAAAATGATGGATAAGTAAACAAAACATCCTTCCGTTATTACGTTAGATGCGTAATGAGACCACCCGCTGCCGCCCCACCCCGTCCCGTACCCAAAAACCCGCGAAAATAGAATGCAATAACGAATGAGTCGCCAGTAGCTGGCGCTTCATTCACGAACGGATGAAAGATTGCGCGTATGGTGATACGCATTAACGAATTAAATACCATTTTAGGTGGTTAATTCGATGTTGCGGTTTAAAAACAGTTAAATCAAAAGGCAAAACTGAATTATCTTCATCGTGGACGTGTTTAATTCGTTTATGCAATTTGAAAACTGTTTGTAACCGTAACTTTGACGCATAATTCTTTAATACAAAACGAATGTGTGCACAAATTCTAGCAAAGTTCGAAATGTCGCTTGATTCAACCCCTTATTATAAGGCCGTAAGAGTGATTTTTGAACACAAAAATGGCTGAATGCATAGTTTATCATACCTATAGTCGATCTGCATTCATAACTTTTTTTTTTCGATTTCGTCGCTTAATTCGTTGTTACATAACGCAGTCCAATTATAGTTAAAATAATATCAACAACAAGTTTTATTAAACATTTTATTGCGATTGCATTTAATTTAATTTGTGATTTGTTTTATTATTGATACAATTTGATTTAGTCTGTTTTTATTATATTTCATTTTATTAGATCTTATTATGTCTTCTCTTTATATCAATTTAGGTGTGGCAATGGGTGTTATTTACCTGAAATAAATGAATTTATTTATTTATTATTTATTGCTATTAACCAAGTTTTATTGCTTATCAAATTATGACAAAACTTACATAAATAGAAGTTAAAATAAACGAACTTTTCGGCTTTTGACCTCACTGAACTTTTTCAGGATTACGTCATAGCTAATACCAGACGCTATTTCAGCTTCAATTGATAGAACTGATAACGAAGATCATATCTCTTGACTCATCGTGCTTCTCAAGTAGGTCTTAATCAATTTTAACTTTGAGAAGCTTCTCTCAGCGGAAGCTGTACTGACGGGAACTGTGAGTATGATTCTAATTGCTATATAAACATTTGGATATATTTCTTCCAAATTATTTTCTAGAATGTATTGAATGAGTTGTTTCGCGTCGTTGATAGAGTCTAGTGAATTTGTTTTTAAAAGGTGGAGTTCTTCATACAATTCGAAAGGCTGTATGTCGCTGTTTTCGCCTTCCAGAAGTATTGTACCTAAATCATTACAGCACTTGAGAAGGTCTTCTTTTGATATAGAGTTTAAATATCTGATATCATAAATAAAACTAACGATGTAACGATACATGATTTTGCCGATACGATACCGATACCGATATTTGTAGTAAATAATCGGCGATACCGATACCGATACCGATATCAATGGCTTGGTAGATAAATATATAATGAATAATGCACTTATTATGCATTAAAGTTACCTACATTTAACAGAGACTCGACTGTAAATCGTATTTTTTAAATAAAAATTCAAAATCAGAAATCAAAGAAAACATTTATTTTGTTAGTTAGTTAAAGTACACAAAGTCAGTAATCAAAGTTTATAATTGGTAAATTTTTGTTCAGAAAACAAAGTGTTTTCAAATTATTGGGAGATAATTGTTAGATGGAAGATAAACTACTGGATGACTACTTCATAGATCGTTTATTGGGAAATACAGAGAGTATATAATAACTACGTGGGAAGTACTTATTATTACTACATGACAGGACCGGACGTGCGCGTCATGACAGAGGGCAGAACGTAGTGTTGCTACATGTAACATCTTCCCTTTTTTGAAATAAAAAAAAAATAAGATTCCAGAACCTTTACAAGGTAAGTATAAATTTTAATTTTAATGGTGTGCTTAAAAGACTAGTATCCAGGCTATGAAATCTTTTACAACTTTCTGAACGAAACGCTATGTCAGACTGACATTTATTACAACTAGACATTGACAGATTACCTTAATACTAATTTGCGTTATACAAACAAACACTTAATGCTACCTAGTTAAATTAATTACAGTAACGAGCTGGCTTGTTGATAATTCGCCCATAGCGCGTCATTTTCAGTGCTGTGTTTGTACCGGTATTGTTACATGAGACATTGACATTTTCTTTTGGAGTGTTATTAATGTTTGTTTTGTTTACAGGTATCATCTCAGCTGCGGGAGCGACGGGTTTGAGGATATGCTCACGACTTCTACGGAATTCTCCTTCCGGGGATTGTACAACAAAGCTGCGAGGTTCGCTGCTGGCTTCTGAGATTGTACCTGGGACCCAGACACTATGTGGTTTATGTTTAAAGTATATTGTGTCACCCTTTTTTAGTTCTGTTAATGGTTTTGTGTTTTTATTATAATATAGTGTTGTGTAAGACTCTTGTTTTTCAATATTCCTTTTAAGTAAATCCATGTTGACTAGAGTTGGGGACAGCTGTGAGTCAGTGATGGGCAGTTTGGATCGTAAGTGTCTAGACATAGATAGTTGTGCTGGTGAGTATCCTATCTTCTTAGGTGTATTTCTATACAAAAGTAAGGCTAGGTATGGATCAGTGTTATCTGCTTTACATTTCTTCAGCATATTTTTAATTGTACCAATAGCTCTTTCAACCATACCATTGGATCGACTTAAGTAGGGACTTGAAGTGTTAAATTTAATGTTCCAGTCTTTAGTGAATGTTATGAATTCTTTGCTGGAGAATGGAGGACCATTGTCTGACATAAGAATCTCTGGAATACCATGCCTAGCAAATATTGATTTTAGGTGGGTTATGACTTGCTGAGCATTTGAGCCTGAATTTAGTAGAGCTAGTTCTACATATTTAGAGAAATAGTCTACCACTATTAGGTACTTTTTACCATCAAAATCGAACATGTCAATACCAACTTTATTCCATGGTAAATATTTGTATTCATGATTTTGTATTGGCTCTTTGCTGTTATTTCTACGATAAGTTAAGCAAGTATGGCATTTGTTCACATAATTTTCAATATCATTACTCATATTAGGCCAGTAAACAGTAGTTTGTGCTAATCTTATAGAACTATTTATTCCTGGATGCCCTTCATGTGTAATTTTAATTACATAGTCTCTCATGGACTCAGGTATAACAATTTTGTTTGACATAAAGAGAATGTTATTCATGACATGTAGTTTATCTTTTAGGGAAAAGTAAGGTTTGATAGATTGGCCAACAGACCTTTTGTGTTCTGGCCATCCATTTTGACAGTATTGGACAATTTGGCTTAAGGTAGGGTCTTCGCAGGTCAAGTCTTTGATTTGATTAAGTTTATCCTGACTAGCTGGCAAATTAGACATTATGAAATTAACACGTTCACTGCCACCACATTTTTCTTTAAGTTCATAGCGATGCCGCCCTATAAAATCACGCGGACACGCCAGGCGTGTCGGCGGCACTGCATCTCGTTAAACTTGGACACGCTAGGCGTGTCCAGTGGCACTTCGATAGAGTTAAATTCTAAATCTGTCTTTTTTTCGGTTTAGCGATGAGTATTAGTTAGTTTGCCATTCGCTGAGCAAGAATAAAGGTGATTCAAATACGGTCGTGAGATTTAACCTGGAGTTATGGCTGAAAATAGTTTTTTAGGTAAGTAATTATCGTAATTTTGTAAGAGATCATAAACATTTTGTGCTTATTTTGAAATATTTCATAATATTAACTTAGATAACTCAATTATTGCAATTTTAAGGAACGATAGGTTAGGTACCTATTATATTTTAGTTGAAGATAGCGTATTTATTTAATTTATTGTTTTCTATAATTTTAATTTTGTAAGAAATCATAAACATTTTGTGGTTATTTTGAAATATTTCATAATATTAACTTAGATAACTCAATTATTGCAATTTTAAGGAACGATAGGTTAGGTACCTATTATATTTTAGTTGAAGATAGCGTATTTATTTAATTTATTGTTTTCTATAATTTTCTCACATAGGATATATTTTTTTAATATTAATTGCCAAAAATAGGGGTAAGGGAGGCATAAATACGCAACTATGCAGCCGTGTGCATGGCTGCGAATAACAGAATAAATGATAATAGCAAATAAATATTATGAGCGGGGACGATTATGGAAAACAGTATTAGTACAAATTATGTTACGGCAAACAAAACATTAGGTACCCTCCTAAATGATAATTTATTTAATAAAACGATTTTTATAAACGGTATAACTCGCGTATATTAATCATTTATATATTCTTGACGTTTCAGCGTTCGTGGTCGCAGGCAGACCACGAACCACGAACGCTGAAAAGCTTTCGAAACGTTTTTTATGTCTAGTGCTCGCGCAAACCTAAGACTTTATTATGCTAATTTGTTTACTTAATTGTAAGTAATAGTATTTATTTGTTTTACTGCAGATAATCAGGAAGAATGCTCTGATAACTATCCTGAATGTAGTCAGTCAATATTACAAAACTTTCCATTGAAAAGGAAATTTGATGGTTCACGTACTTGTGACACAGAATCAACAGACGGTAGCCTAGATGAAATTACTGATTCTGATGAATGTGTTGCAAAGAAATTGAAAACAGATAAATTGCCAATGACAGAAAATAATGATTCTTTAGGTGAAACCAAAACAAGTCCTGCATGTTGTGCCGCCAAAAAATATTTTAACGCATTATTTGCAAAAGATTTAAAAGCCGAACTGAATACAGAAAACGAACTACCTCCAATTTACGCCCAGTTCGAGCATGATTTGGGTATAATGCTTGCTTTTAGACTTAGAAATGTGCCCGCAAACAGGCGATTGGAATGCTATGAAAAATTAATTCGCACAATAAGACAGTATGAAGATTGAAATAAAAGACAAAGATTAAGACAAAAAGATTTTTATTGATTACAAAAAAAGGAGAACGGACAATCAGATTTGGAAATATAAGCTGTGATTAAGAGTATACCTAATAATTATATATTAAGTATTTTTTATTTAGGAATTAAGTACCTACCTAATCATATTTTGTAATAACTTTGTTATATGTAATAGCAATCAAGACATACTGAAACCATGAAAACCTGGACAATCTGGGCTATCAGATAGAACATCCTCTCTGTTTTTATAAACAATGTTACAGTGTCGATAATAGGCTGTGATTAGAATATAATACTGATACATATGTCATATATGTATATATTTTTTTCAAAACATTAATAAATAATCATATATTGTGGTCCACTACATAATAATGAGACTGATTTACGTAGTAAAAAAAAAATTAAAACTTTAACTGGTCTTTCATTTAGCTTAAGTACTTCGAAATTATAACTGAATAATTAATATTTGTGATATGGTTTGAAGCATTCTATGCACAAGCCTGGCTGTTGGGGACATTTCTCGTAAGCAAACAATGTTGCTACCCTTTTTTTTTTCGTTGTCCAGCAGTGGGCGCATCTTCTTCGCTTAGTTTTGCCTTTTGTGTCTTTTTCTAATTTCATAATGCAATGAACATTTGTCCCCAATGGAAGTCGCAAATCCGGTATTAAATGAGGCTCGATAATAGATTTTATTACATTTAATCTAAAATCATATAAAGATATCTTGTTATTCGCTGAGTACTTATTGTACAGGAAGAAAGAATTTATTAATATTATTTGCATAATGTGGATTATAACTTTTTTATACCACCTAAGACTCTTGTGTTCACATGAGTAATACGATAGCATTTGGTCATGTCGATCAATGGCACTCATATTTTCATTGTAATATTTAATTATTTGGGGTTTAAGTTTAATTTGCCCCCTGCGATTTCTGGTACTATCTAAATTACCATTGTATTTTGTTGAGATAGCCAATACCTCCCGTTGATCCATCCATTTAATTATGCAAATGTTATTTTTATGTAATATGCATAACTCACCCTTTTTTAATTTTGTTTTTAATAATGTTTTAGGATTGCCTTGCCTCATTTTTCTCAGAGTTCCTGTACAATAAGTATGTTTATTATATAATTCATCCACCAGACCCACGCTTGTATAAAAATTATCTATGAACAAATGGTGTCCCACATTTATATATGCATCCATTAAATGTTTAACGACTTTTTTAACGTGGTTTGTTCCACCAACAAGCATATCAGAGGCACCCCCATACAGATGCAATTTTAGCACAACCCCTAGCTGATCGGCAAGTGCATAAAACTTCAGACCATACTTATTTTTCTTTCCTTTCATATATTGTCGACATTTTAATCTTCCTCTCCATAACATCATTGATTCGTCAATCACTATATTTTTAGTGGGATAATAAATTTCTAACATTCTTCTATTGAAATAATCAATTATTGGTTTTATTTTACAATTGCTTGTAGTTCCTCCTGTATTGACGCACAACATTCTTAAAATTAATAAAAAAGTATTACGCGACATTGCTTTAGAAAATACTGGTTGGTTAAAATATGAATCGGTTTTCCAATAATCTGATAGTCGATTTATTTTTATGAAGCCCACGTGGAATAATAATCCAAAGAATAATTTTATATCGCTGCAACTTATGGGTTTCCAAAACTTAGCTCTGCTTTGTGCACTTCTGCTTGCAGCTCTTTCCTTTTCCCCGTACTCGTTGGTAGAGCGAGTTAATAAATTAAGCAGTTCTTCATTGCATAAAGCGTTAAAATAGCTGATTGGTGTTTCAGCTATGTTTTCTTGGAGACCGGTTGTCTTGGTGAAAGGAATTTCGTTATATTGACCAGGATTCCCTGGTTGCCATTCATCGTTAAATGTATCAAGAGGTAAAGTTTCTTCTAGCTCATTTAAATCTATTTGGCAGTCGTCGTCATCTGTATCTATCTCATCTAAAACATTTTCAGAGAGGATCCCTAAGAGCTCAGAGTCAGTTAAAGCTGAAGGTGGCTGGTTCAAGGGCGGAGTTGAATTCGAAGATTCCATGGCTCCTACAGTGTCTTCGATCCAAGGGAAATCCCAATTAGGGCTTTCCCAAGAGCAGGATGGTAGTGGATTCTCGAAGGGGTCCATAACCTAAAAAAAAACAACAAGAATAAAAAATATGACGAAACGGTTAGCGCATTGGCTGAGCGATTGACTGCTGCGCTGCGTGTCGCGGGTTCGATTCCCGCACGGAGCAATTATTTGTATGGCCTACAGGTAGTTGTTTCGAGTCTGGCTGTTTGTGTACGTGAATTTAAATGTTTGTAAACGCACCCACGATACAGGTGAAATTCCTAGTGTGGGGCAACTTAAAAAATATATATCCTGGGAGAACTTACACATTTTTTTAAAATGTGATCGCATTGGAATAGTAATATTTTGTTAATATATAACATTAGGTATAAAATACACACTTGTAATAATAATACAATTTTTTTATGTTTTTAAGAAATAAGTATTTAAAAATGTAATTATATGTTAATCCTTACTAATACTATAAAAGCGAAAGTGAGTTTGTTTGTTTGTTACGTCTTCACGCCTAAATGGCTAAACCGATTTTTAACTTTTTTTAATGCCATATTTTTTATTTTAAAATGATTTGAAATAATGTTGATTTAAAATAAATAAAAATATGTTTGCAAGGGTGCACTTACAAGGTTTGTATAAACGTGAAAATCTAGACCCCAAAGTGCAGACTTTAAGAACTAAGACCTAATAAGCTTATTTTACGTTTATATTTTTATCTTTTAAGCCCTGCGATTTTTTCTAAATCTGTTTTTTACACAAATACAAACAAATTCAAAACAATGTATGTAAAAATCTACAGCTCTTTATGTAAGCGCTTTATATGAAAACTAGCTAATGGCCAAACGTTCGCGCAGCGGAAACTTGAATTTCTCCGAAGTTTATGCATGCACTAATTTTATTCATACATACACAATTACACACAAATTTTTAGACACATCTCTTTTCTTCTAAAGTCTATAATTTAAAAAAGTTCCGCTGGGACAACGTTCGCCCAGCGGAATCAGTTTTTGGTGAGTTTCTCCACAATGGTACACAATTATACGACGTCATACACTAAATATCTGCATAATTAAAATCTTTAAATTCAACAACATTCCGCTGCGCGAACGCACACGATTATGTGTGTGATTATTTCACACATTGTTATGTTTGAAATAAATTGTACTCACCAATTTTGTAGACAGGTATATCAGTTCACTGAAAGTAGACTAAGTTGAAGTTGTTGGCAGCAGTCCCGAAACAGTAGCCGATGTCTTCGTGAGAGCAATCAAACAGTCCCGAAACAGTAGCCGATGTCTTCGTGAGAGCAATCAAACAGTCCCGAAACACTAGCCGATGTCTTCGTGAGAGCAATCAAACAGTCCCGAAACACTAGCCGATGTCGTCGTGAGAGCAATCAAACAGTCCAAAAATATAAGCCGAAGTCGTCGATAGAGCGATCAAACAATATTCAGCAAACGTAAGTTACGGAAGGAACCGTCACACATGTGCTATGTCGAAAGCTTCGAACACTGCACTAAACAAGTTTAACTGCCGGCGTGAGAAAATATTTGTCAACAAAAGCTTTAACACAAATAAAATTACAAAAATCTTACTTAACGGGCTTATTTTAAAGTTCAAATTCAAAAACCCAAGTCAAAGCTAAGTTAACAATAACAAACAACACGTGCGCGATCTTGCCGTTTTGTTCAATCTTTTGATTCTTTCTAACGCTCTTAACAAGCGTATCTCGCGTACTCGCTCTAAGCTATCCCTGGCCGCCGTCCGGCTGGACCGGTTTGGTGGGAACTTGGACGCGCCCCGAGTGTCGATTTTATGTAGGTAATTTGCAAAGGTATCTATTTCAAACTACGTCAAAGTTGGAAAAATATATGCGAACAGTAGAACTTATTTTAGAAACTTAAACGGTAGGTATTTAGTTTTATACAATCATTTTATCTAGGTAAGTACGTTACCTAGATAAAATAATATTGTATAATAAAATAAGATACATCTTTTTATGGTTTTCATTGCTCAAAATACCACCGGTCCTAAAAACAGTAAGTATTTTGATTTTTTTTCACATAGAACATACACACGTACCTAGTAGAAATTATTAACGAGCGAATAACAGTGAAATACCTACTGTTTTAACAGTACGGTTGTCAATCCAACCAGTTGTTTATTTAGGAGATCTTACCTACTTACCGTAAATTATTTTGTACAAATTGGTCTGACCGAGGCAACGGGAGTTCACACAGTAGGTAGTTATCTTTCAGTCCTACTCGCCTTCTTATTTCTTGGGCTTCTACCTACTTGACATTCAATAAATTATCTTCATATTAATTGATTTTTGTAAATACGTACATTATTTTAGCTATATTATACGTCTTAGTACAAAGGTTGAAAATCTCTGATTAACTTGTTTAGGTGGACACGCCTGGCGGGTTCTCGGCGTCACATAATCACTTAAAAAAAAAAAAAACTAATTAAGAGATTTTTCCGGGGGCCACCTCAAAAATCCTTAGGATATAGCTAAAGGATTATGTACTGAGTATTTCAAAAGGCAATTTTGGCTAATTTTCGAAATATCACTGAAACATTTAGGACACGCCTGGCGTGTTCGAGGCGTAGTTATAGAAATTCGCAAGAACACGCTAGGCGTGTCGGCGGCATTGAACGTGTTAACATGTAAGTCTAGATCTTTTTCAAGATCTTGTAGTGTATGTTCACTTAATGCTGCTCGGGACAATGTGTCTGCGATGTAAAGATAGCGACCAGGTTTGTATATTACGTTAAGATCATAAGGCTGTAGGCGTAACATTATCCTCTGTAACCTAGCAGGGATGTCGACTAGTGCTTTTTTAAATAATGTAATGAGGGGCTTATGATCTGTTTCTACTTTGACTAACCTACCGTATATGTATTGGTGAAATTTTGAGCAGCCAAATAGTATAGACATCAGTTCTTTTTCAATTTGTGAGTAGTTTTGTTGACATTTTGTTAATGATGCTGATCCATATGCTATTGGTTGCTTATCATGTAACAATACAGCACCAAGAGCATCCTTTGAGGCATCCACAGACATTGTGATGTCTTTATTTGGGTCATAATATGAAAGTACTGGAGCACTGCTAATAAGTTTTTTAATTTTATTAAATTCTGCTTCATGTTGTTCCGACCAAACCCATTCGGTTTGCTTTGACAGAAGTGTTCTCAATTGACTGTTTTCTTTAGACAAATTTGGTATGAAGGGACTGAGATAATTGGCCATACCCATGTATCTTTGAAGGTCATTTATGCAAGTAGGTTTGGACATGTCACAAATTGCTTTGACTTTTGATTGGTCAACTTGAACACCGTTCTGACTAAATATATGTCCTAAGTATTTGACTTCTGAGGCACCTATGACTGACTTGTCTTTATTGAATTTTAGATTGATTTCACGGGCTCTGTCTAAGACTTTATGTAGGGCTTCATCATGCTCTTGAAGAGTTTTACCATAGATTAAAAAATCATCCATCATTATTTTAACATTTTTGATGTCATTGAATCTATTTACCATTTCTCTATAAAATATTTCTGGTGCTGCTGAAATACCATAAGGAAGACGTGTGTACCTATACCTGCCAAAGGGTGTTATGAAAGTACACAGTTTTGATGCAGCATCTGAGAGTTTTAACATCCAGAAACCTTTATTGGCATCCAGTGTAGTGAAAAATTTGGCTCCAGAGAGGTCAGACTTTATCTCATCTAGAGTGGGAAACTGGTAATGTGGTCTCATAATGGCTTGGTTAAGTTTGCGAGGGTCTATACAGAGTCGTACGCAAATCAGTTTGTATGAGGCCTGCAGTTGAAAAAAGACGTTCTGAGGCAACTGAGCTCATTTGATATGACAAGTATTTTTGCGCAAGCATTTTCAATTTTGGGTATTTATCTTCGTTGCGCCAATAAATTTTTGGGTCTTGTTTAATTGGAATATTTGGACATCTTGTATAAGATTCCACCTCTTCTTGCTCGGGTTGAGCAGCCATGTTTGATAAAGGCTCATCTTCTTCTGCTTCTTTAATCAAACTGTCACAAGCACTCCAGATACCTGAGAAAACCCTATTTTGATTTCTTTGTGACTCTACAGGAACATTATCTACATTATCCCTATTTGCATTTGTAATTAACGAGATAAGTATTCTTTTCGCCTGAATGCTCGTAGATTGTAGGGTGAAGGTACGCAATTTGTAGCGCGGATCTAGTGTTGTTGCTAAAATAAAAGTTTCCTCGCTCTCTAAATATTCAAATCTGTCATTGACTCCGATTATCAAATTCTGCACAAAAGTATGATATTCTGGGCTATAATTGTCATCGGCGGTCTGTTCATTCTTGATCTGTTGTAAAAGTTTTAGCAAATTATTGATCAGAGGTATAGCGTCGGACAAGCAAGCAGACTCTTCACTTATAGATTTTGTAGCTTCTTCAAAATAAGTCAAAATCGAGATAACTTGTTCCATCAATACCCATTCTTCTGTAGTCAATTCAGATCTACATTTCACTTGAGGTAAAGAAGCCTGAACTGCAACTCGCTGCTCTTGAAGTCTTCTAAGTACTTGAAGGGTAGAATCCCAGCGAGTACTGACATCCTGGATGAGCACGTGACAAGGAACGTTATGGGATTTTTGCATTTCTGTTAAGATTTTGCGACCTGTCGTTGAATGACTGAAGTGGCCAA
This sequence comes from Standfussiana lucernea, assembly GCA_964057025.1. Taxonomy (NCBI): domain Eukaryota; kingdom Metazoa; phylum Arthropoda; class Insecta; order Lepidoptera; family Noctuidae; genus Standfussiana; species Standfussiana lucernea. Next base: position 11,960,435 of record OZ059798.1, on the reverse strand, counting down.
TAATAGATCTCGCTTTTGTAATCATGTCATTTATTTTCTGTTCTCCCAAAAACGCATCTTTCAGCACTAATTGTAAAGAGTGCGCCATACATCTGATACGTTCTACGCCCACTAATTGTGCAACAGCAAGTCCCATGTTCGGTGCATTATCTGCTACTACAGCTCGTACCTGTTCCCTGATGCCCCAATCGGGAAATAATTGACGTAAGTTTTGAGCTATGTTTTCACCATTATGCTTTTCACCCTCAAAAGGAAATACTTCGAGGCAGTAGTGCTTCAGCTCAAAATTTTTATTTAGTCCGTGAGCAGTCAGACTAATAAAGTCGTTAACAGATGAAGAAGCGTCACTAGTCCATAAGTCAGTCGTGACAACTATATGCGGTAGTTCCTGCAAAAGTTCTTTTATTTTAATTTTTACACGGCAGTATATGTCTGGTATTACTTTTTCCGATATATGGGGACGGGAAACCATCTTATATTTAGGGCACAACTGCTTAATAGTGCGTTGAAACCCCTGTTTATTTACTAAATCAAAAGGCTCCATATCAACACATATTTGTTCAGCTATTGTTTTCGTGATTGCTTTTGCTCTAGGGTCATCGGTATCATACGTAACACTTTTTTCGAAAATGCACTCTAAAGTTGCTTGTTTTTTTGGTGGCGGCCCATTGTCGGTCTTTGAGGTAGATGGGGTGTCATTTTCCAACTCCTTTTCATGATAGTGCTTCACATGTGTCCACATGTTACTTGTCGTGTAGCCCTTCGATGAAACCGCCTTGCTACCACGAGAAACGCTGACATTGCAGTATAAACAAGTAGCTTTTGTGTCATCATCCTGTTTTATTTGGAAATGATTCCAGATTGAACTTGTACGTTTTAGAGGCGTCGCCATTTCCTTTTACAGACAGTAATAACAGTCCTCACTTCACTATGTGATTAATGAACAGTCAGCACTTCACTGTGTGAGAAATTAAACAGATAAAATCTCGAATAGCGACAACGTGGCGCAAAAAAAGTGCAAAACATCACATCAGTCAACCAAAAGTAAACAAACACTGCCGGCCGGCAGGCCGTCGATCATGTCGTAAACCGCGTTGCCAAGTAGAGCGTCGGAGTGGCACGGAGTGGCAACAGCGCGCGCGGGCGGCGGGCGGTCTCCCGCCTCGTTCATTCGCCGCGCTTTTTGTACTGTTTGATTTGTAATCGGCGATACCGATATATCGGCCTGCCGATTATATCGGCCGATATATCGGTATCGGTATCGGTATCGTTACATCCCTAAATAAAACCAAATCGTTCAAAATATTCATTGAGCGCTTTAAATCGACATTCGGTGTGAACTATAATAGCATCAATCATTGTGTTAAAAAAGTTAAGTCTGTACTGCATTTCAAAAGATTGAATAGATTCATCAATATGTTCATAATCGAACATTCGTTTTCTCCTGGCTGTTCTTTTTTCTTTAAATTGAATCTCAATTTCGAAAGTACTGTTCTCTACAAATAATCGAGCTTGTGCAACACTGTTGTCAAAATGACCGTAAAGTATCAATAGTGACTTTCAAGTTCAGTTGAACCGTTTGCCATAGTTTGCTTATATTGTTCACACGTAGTAAAACCTCGTACCATACGTGTATCGCAACAACAAACTCAAAAGTTAACATTTCATTCAAGACTGCGTCACAGTCGCTTAGAGTTTCAGAATCATCACTTTTACTTTTCAGGCATGTTTCAGACAGAGGTTTTAATGTCAATTTTAATTTAGTTTTCACAACATCCCAACGCTTACTTGACTTTGAAAACAGCACATAGATTTTATTGATGAAGCCAAAAAACGTTTTGGCTGTTGTAGAAGACTTAGCTGCATCCATCAAAAGCAAATTCCAACTGTGACATCCGCACGGCGTAAAGAATGCTCTTGGGTTTATATTAAGTATTCTTGTTTTGATACCTTTATTAATACCGACCATATTGGCGCCGTTGTCATATCCCTGTCCTCGACAGTTTTGGATATCTAGACCATTTCTTTCCAGTTCTTGTAATATGGAATTTGTTAAATATTCTCCCGTTGTTTCTGTGACGGCAATAAACCCGACAAAATGTTCCTCTATTGCTCCAGTTGAAGAATTGCAAAATCTTAATATTATTGACATTTGTTCAACGCGGCTGACATCCCTGGTACAATCGAGCAAGAAGGCATAGTATTTTGCTTGTTTGACTTGTGTATAATTTCTTCAATAACTGATTTAGACATTAATGCAATTAATTCATTTTGGACGTCGTGGCTCAGATAATGTTGAGTTAGTTGTTTTGCATTAATACGTTGCATGCGTAGTGTCAGATCATATTTGGATAACAACTTAAATAAATCTATAAAGTTGCCACTGTTTTTGCTATCGTTCATTTTAAAGGATTCTCGATGAGCTCTAAATGCCAAATTGTGTGAGGCTAAGTAGTTTATGATATCAATCATTCTTTCAAACAAATTATACCAGTACTTTTGCGATTCTTTAATAGATCTCTGATTATCTTTATCTATTGTTTTTCCGTGTTTGATTCCTTTATAGAATTCCATCCATTTAATCATGCATTCCATGTGTCCTTGACTTTGTTCATGTCTTTGCAATATCCGACTCAAATCTTTCCAGTCACAACATCCTTCTTTTACCATCTGTGTCTGCAAATTTGAAAAAAGTCTACATGGAAAGCAATAAACTTTATCTTGAAAAATGGAGTAAACTAACTATCGGCGATGTTGCGTTTCGCCGTTACTTAATTTTCGAGTGAAATGAAATTTAGAAAAATGTCTTTTATTTGCGTCTTTTGGGTAACTGTCATCAAATTTCTCTAGATCTTGATTGGGTCCGTTTTGAATTAGGTCATGACGCTGCGAATCGTTTACTGGAAATACCCACTTCCTTGGATCTAAGTCTATAAATGACTCTCTTAAATGAACTCCTTCCACTTGATTTTCTGAGTCACACAACGTTTCACTTTCTAACTCTTTATTGGGTTCCGACATTTGGATCATAGTAGGTTCGCTCGATGTTACAGGTAAAACTGTATCAGAACTTCCAAAAAAAGATTCATTTTACTCTGATGCTGGCTCAGAAACTAAAATTTCATCAGATGACTCTGAAGCAGTGACACTCGAGGAAGTTTTCTTGAGAAATTTCATCATACTGGAACTTAGACCTTGGTTGGATATAACAGCTTCAGCCTTTCTTTTTCTTTTTAATGCTCCGGATTCCCATTTCCTCCCTTTATCTCTGTCTCTACTTGGTCCTCCAGACATGACAACTTTAGACTCGCTAAAGTAGACTCATCTTTCATGGGGTACTGTTTGAGATGCTATAATAAAATACCACAAGTATTCTTGAACTTGAATGACACGAAATTTAAAACATGCATTAAACGCACACTGTGTAAGCAAGCTTATTACAAGTTGGGCGATTATATCGCTGATAATAATGCTTGGCTCAATGCTGGTCCTGCTCCACAAGGACAGGGGCGCATAAATTGATAGCATTAAATAGTATTGTTGGGGCTGCTGAAGATTGTTCAACTGTCTTTGCATTGTATAAATTCAATCTTTTTAGTATTATATAGCAGCATAGCCTATATTGTGTGAGTACTATGTACTAGAAAGCTATCAGTCACAGGAAACCTACTTTTTTTACTTTTTCTCGACTTGAATGTGCCCTGGCGGTTAAGAGTATGTCATGCTCACTCAAATGTCTCGCTGATGGTGGCGTGTGTGTCGGGTCATTTAGTTCCCTTCAAAATGGTTGAGTTGAATGATGGCTGATCCATGCGTCATGTTCGTGAACGGGCGCTGTCAGTTGTGACTGGTCATCTCTTGGTTGCCACGGTTTATTTGAACTAATTATTTTGTTTTTTTAATTGCCTTTTTTTGTACTGTGGACACTTTAAACGTGCACGTCTTGCTACATCGTTCTCACATAATGTACCATCTCTACAAGAATGATGTATCCAAGATTTTTTGTAAAAACATTATGATTTAAAAGAGTGTCCATGGAGTTTCTTGCCCATTCTTCTCCATAGAGATCTACGCTTTGGAATGGGCAACTACAGTACTTTCACAGTTATTATGTCTTGTGACTGGGACTGTAGCTTCATTTTTTATTGCTGTCTTTGTTTCGACAATTCAAAAGTGCCTGTAATTGGCCTACTTGAAATAAATGATTTGATTTTGATTTTGATGATGACCTAAAATAAAAAAAAAAAACATTGAAATTAAATAATTATTTAATTAGATACCAACTTTTAAAACAGGCCCAGTAGCGTCAAAGTTAATAATAATGCGATACGAGATCTATCGATCTGTAGTTCGATGTTTTTTGTATAGCAGATTATAAAAAAACATAGATACGCCAATGCTTTTAATAGAAAACTGAATCAAATTATTTACTTACGTTATTTTGTACTGAAACAAAACCAAATTCTAGTGCGGAGTTCTTTTAATACAAAGTAATCTAGATCTAGGCGCTAAAAAAACTCGATGAAAATAATAAAAATTTGTTGAACATTTTGAGGCTACAATTTTTATAAGCACGAACATACTTGAACAGCTAAAAATTTTAGTTCTCGAAAAAAAAAACACTAGCACAGTATGAATTTAAAACTACATAAACTATCCACTTTTTATAAATTTCGATATTCATAAAGAAATATATTGCAATTAAGACTTATAAAAGATAGGAATCTATTTATACCTATTGATGTTGACAAATACTTTACGTTAAAGTTGTTATAAAAGTTCATAATGACTTACCTTATCTTATAACCTTCGAAGTATGAACGAAATCACAATATAAATTAACACTTTTATCCACTAAATCACCACCGGGGTACTGACTGACTTTACAACACAACAAATGACTTTACAACACAACAAATGACTTTACAACACAATAAAAAGAAATTACACACAATAGAAAGAAACAGATGCATTTTATAGGCTTCACAGTCATCACAGGTACCTTTTTTTGAAATAAAAAATCCTATATTTCAATATAGGATTTTTTATTTCAAAAAAAGGTACTGTGTGGGTAGGTTCTGTGTGGAAATTCGAGCATAAACATCGTAACAAGCTTCTGATTTATTTTCTTCTTGACGCTTTTTCTTGTAATTTCTATGCATTTTTGTTATAGTTAAATCTCCCTCTACGAATAGTCTACTAGTATTCGCTCTTAAATAATGGCTCTCTATCTTTGGGATCGAGTTAAGGCCACGATATTCGAGCGCAGTAGGCATTTTGCGTTACTTACCTCCACGCGTAGCTCGTCGCGCGAACGTGCACTACAAATGAACTCGCTGACCCCGCTGTGCAAAAATTTTGAGTCACAGTATAAAGTTGTAACAGAAGGTACAGTCAACTTCGTTTTAGGGTGTTTCGCGCAGTTCGTGCAAATTCCATGACATTTCTAAAATTCATATTAATTGTCGAATAACTTTGTTTTTTTTTCCGATATCATTAATATACAGATAATCCTTCAATATTTTGTGGTTTCCTTCTATAGATAACAATGAAATTATTATCATATCAAAAATCGTAATGAGACGGTAATGAGAACGTTAACGAAGGGAATGATTTTGAGTCGTTAGGTGAAGGCATAGAGCTGCGAAGGTAATGAAGATAAACAGAAGGCAATGATACAACATAATTTAATCAAAGATGCGTGTTTAATATTAAAAAAAAAAAAACAATGAACTAAATTAAAGTAACTTCTAGATAGATATTTAATTATCAAAACATAATATTGGCCATTTCTCCTTGACTTTCTAATAAAATACGTCTTTGGAAACATGAGATCAAAATCAAAAGTCCTTCTTAGCAAAATCTAAAAATCAAGCTTACTATTAATTTAAACAAGAATAAACTTATTTAATAAGTATTTTAAATAGAAAAACTACCCATTTTTTTTAATTATCTTTCGTATTAGAAAATATTTGTATCATCATCATCATCGGTGTCACTCCAAAAGTTAGTCAGTGTTTTTTTCTTCTCCTGCTCACATATTTCGTATTTATTTTCTTTCGCGTCATCTTCATCATCATTCTTACACAACGAATTTCTCAAAATTTGTTTGATAAGTGTTATTATCAGTTTTCATTTCAGCAAGAGTCTCCTTATTAATATAAAACTTTCTATTTACCCAATTAGTCACATTAATATCCGATAGTATTTTGATTTTTGGTGAACACGGTCTGTTTGAAGATTTATCTTCGAAGCTGATCGATGGATCGGAACTAGTAATTGCAAAACCTGTATTGTTTATTTCTTGGATAAGGTCTGGTGTTGTATTCTCATCATGGAAACTCTGGAATTGGTTAGTATTGACGTCTTCGCAAGGAGGAACATCATAATGTCCAATATGTTTGCCGTGACTGCAAATATCTTTATTGTCACACAGAAAACAACTTAATTTCCTTAGACTAATTTTAGAGCACCCATATGACCAAAGAGCTTGATGCACCATCATTGTACCTTTGGCCGCTTTTAGGGCTGTTGGAAAACTTCTTGCTTCAATGTCATTTCTTGTAACAATGCGAATCTCAATCTTCACTCTAGGTTCAAGACAGGCTAAAAATGTTTCTAATGAGTCCACGTCACCGCCAAAATGGACTACTTGATCTGCTGTTCGTTTGAGAACAGCACCAACTCCGTCTGGCGCCCCTTTGCCATGTCCAGCTTCTAAGTAGTTCCAGGTCTAAGTAGGTTCCAGGTTCTAAGTAGTTTCAGTTGCGGAAAATCACGATACAGTTGGGTAATCATATAAAAAATAAAGCGATTTCTATATTGGCTTGTTGGGCTTTCAGAAATGAAATGAACTGTGTCAATTTGGGATGAAATCTCCGATACATACCCAATGGTCGGTAATAAATGTGCCCAGATAGCCGCAGCATCGTGTTGGGTACATTCACTAACAGTACAAAAGCTATATTGTTTTTGAATTTCAAGTTCTGGGTCAATCAAGTAGATGACACATGTGTGCAGTGACAACTGCATTCTACTACCACCAAAATGAAAACTTTGGATTTCTTCGTTATATTTAACGCAGTAGTTTTCGCTGAAGTCAACGTGAATCACTACCTCTTGTGGAGTAAGATTATTTTTGAGCTCTTTAATATTTCGATACTGAGTCAATATATTAGTGCAGTGTTTCATATACCCCACAAGTGTGTTATCTAATTGGAGTATAATGTTTCGTGGAAAATCATATAATGTTTCTTTTTTTGTAACTAACTTGGTTTTCTCCTCATCTTTTACATAATATTTTTCAGAGCAACTACACCACTGATAATATTTTTTTTTTGTCATTTTGGAATTCGGCGTAATCTAAATTTTTCAATTGACATTTTTCACATGAGCGATTCAAACAATCTTCATTATTAACGTTGCAACATAAGCTTTCTAAAATGCCTGTCCCGTTAGATTCTTTTAGTATTTTATTTGTATTAAGGCATTTTATCAACAAATCCATATTAATATGAACTTTGCAGGCACACGTATTTCTGGTGGACTCTTTTGGGTATAACACCCAAAACGGACGATATTTACAAAGAGTTTGATACGATATCTTGATATTCGAATTATGCGTAAACTTTTTGTATAGATTAGTCATTGTGTCCGTTAAGTATCTTTTTTGTTTTCTTATTTTGTTTTTAGTTAAGTATTCTTTTTTATCAGCTGCAATTCTAGTCACTTCATCATCGTCAAAAAACTCCAAAATTAGTTGCTCTGTCAAGTTTTCACCCTTAACTGTTTTATTTTCTTTTTTATCTCTTACTGTGAATGGTTTTGTTTCTGTCAATAGCTTATATTGTTTGAATTTTTCTTTTTCTGACATATATCATCGAATCGCAAAGCTATGAGAAGGAACTTGAACCTTTGCTCAGATATAGTCAAATATATCGCGTCAACACCAGTGTGTTTTACATGCTCGAATATTTGACTTGTGCTCGAACGGCTAATTTTCCCAATAAAACCTCTTATCTCGATGTCATGTGTTGGTCTAGCATCCCTTTCTCTCACATACTTAGCCTTCATGGGGTCAATTTTTATATTCGTGTTTTTTATCTATTATATTATCATCTAAAAAAAGTGACATACAATCTGCAGGACTAGTTTGCTGACGTGCAATTCCTTTAGGACCAGGAGGCATAAAAACGATATTATGGCTCCTAGTTCTTACCCTATTCAGAGGAGCTGTCTTTGTCCAGACAGTGTTATCCACAACAAGGTAAATATCACCACGCCTTCTGCTCTGAATTGGTTCAATTTCAGATGCCGAACTGTCAGATTCAACCTCACCTGGGATGTCTTGTTCTGATGCTGAGTCAGAAAGCTGCTCCTCAAGATGATCCTCTTCATTATCTAAACTTGAGAAATCGTCATCAAGATCGTCTTGGCTATCATCTTCACCCAGTCATGCCTCAATCTGAGAAACTTGTCTATCCATAATTTTCTTCTAAATTTTAGTGTACAAATTACCTGCAAAAATAAACGAAAACATTAATATACACAATGCAATAAATAATAAGTAAACTGACTAATTTTACAATAAAATCTAAATGTAATACTTGTATAAAATAAAAGTAACAAGTATAGCAAAAATACTTACGTAATGGGTCGCGTGACATACACTCGTAGACCGCGAACTTAACGCTGTTCCTGTTTCACAACCACGCGCAACCAACGCTTGCGCCCAAAGACTACAATATAATATAGGGTATAGACAGGCAACTCTCCCTTTCCTGAATGATAGCACAAAGCGCCATCTAGTTGTCAGCTAACCAAAACTATTACCTATAGCTATGGATATACATAGGTAGGTAACTAGCTATAGAATGATATAGTTGTTACTTTTTGTTATTTGAATTTTTACCTAAGCGTATAAATTATTGTTTTTAATGCTTTTGTAATAATTATGTAATGCATTCTTAAAATTACTTACAAAAATGACAATTATGTTACGCACTCACGCGCAGACAGACATTTGCAATTAAAGTATTACCATTGCAACTACGATAAATTCCCATTGTGTCAACTCTGAAAAAAACCATTCCAGGACCGATAAACAGGACCATAATACTCGGATTTCATTTATTGTTTTTTTTTTCAACATATTATTTAATATTTTCAGAGAATTATCTTATATAAGTGAATGTGTTTCACTCTGTTGCCCGGCCTCATTAATATATATTTTTATATTGCAACACAATATTTTTTTCATCCCACCATCTCGGAAAGAGTATTTTTAATCTTCAATATCTGAGTGGAAAAGCCGTTTTTATTCTCTAGAGGATAAAGTAAATTGAATTTAGAACATCGTGTGCACTAAGTTTGTGAATTAAAAAAAACATTAAACCTATTTACTGCTACCTCTATGGTGCCGAATATATCATACAACTTTTTTTTAATTTGTTAAAAACTCAGACTCGGAACCTTCTTGGTGTTCTTTTTTCAATTTGCTTTGTACGCGGTTCTTTACGCGGCATTTTTTCACGTCATTGTTAAACCTTATATTAAAAACAAGAAACTTGAAAACAAATGAAAAAACTAAAATGAGTGATTCTAGCGACGAGTTAGTTTGCTTGACGCCAACAGAATTGACTGAAACTGTTAATAATGCGCAAATGAGCTTTCTCCCTCAACAATCACGCGAGAAGTATTTAAAACAGTACGATATGTTCAACACGTGGCGACTAGCAAAAGGAGCCAAAACTTTCTCAGAAAACGTTTTGCTGGCATATTTTATAGAATTATCCGAGAACAAGAAAGCAAGCACTCTATGGAGTACGTATTCGATGCTAAAAGCAACAATAAAGATGAAAAAAGACAAACATATCGATACCTATCCTAAATTAGTGGCATTTTTAAAAAGAGCCTCATCTGGTCATCAACCAAAAAAATCGAAGGTTTTCACAGTATCTGATATTGAAAAGTTTCTTAACGAAGCACCCGATTCCGTATATTTGGCGGCAAAAGTAAGTCAGTTGCACATTCAGTATCTACTTAAGTATATTAATCTCAATTAAATAGTATACTTAGTAGATGCTGATAGGCATAATTATGCGTTCATATCAATTTTATTCATTTATCTACTACAATACTCTTTACGTTACAGGTTGTTCTTATTATTGGAATAAACGGAGCATGTCGAACTAATGAACTAACACAACTTAATGTCAAAAACATTGAAAAACATTCAGATGACTTACTATTAATTAATTTACCTAATACAAAGACAAAAAGAGACCGCAACTTCGTCATTCGCAAGGAATACGTAACGATTGTTGAGAAATATCAAGCCTTACGCCCGCCTAACACTCCAATCAATCGATTTTTTCTACAGTATCGCAATGGAAAGTGTGTTAGACAGCCTATGGGTACTAATAAAATTGGCAGTATCCCACGAGAAATAGCAACATTTCTTGAACTTCCAGAACCCCTGTTGTACACGGTTCATTGTTTCCGACGAACTTCAGCCACACTTTTGGCTGATTCCGGAGCTGATCTCCTGTCCCTTAAGCGCCACGGAGGCTGGAAGTCCAATGCAGTTGTAGAGGGATACATAGAGGATTCCATCCAAAATAAGTCTAAAATATGTGAAGGCATCGTAGGAGCCATTACACTGAAAGAGCCTCAATCGGATCCTTGGACTGGCCCTTCTACATCAAAAATAAGCCGTTATGAAACACCTAACCATCTCCCTCTCTCTCCAACATTCACGCCAAGGGAATCCGATGAATCGGTACAACTATTAAGTATGACAGATAGTTTACCGAAAAACAGTACACAAGTGACTAACACCAATATTACAGTACCAAACAAAAATATTACACTCAATTTAAATAACTGTAGCAACGTTACTTTAAAATTTTCTTAATTATACCTTAGTATTATTTTGTTATAATTTAAAGATTATTCTGTAATACTTACCTGTCATAATGTAGTAATTAATACCTAAACTGAAATAAAAGTGTACCTATCTTGTGATTGTAAACGTTTTTTTTTTTGCATTTAGTCATTTCCTCGCTGAGGTGGAATGAAAAGTTACGTGTTGCACTCGAGTGCAAAGATTTTTCACCTCGTGCTCTTTTGATTCCCTCGCTAACGCTCAGGATTCTAATTTTGAATCACTCGCTGCGCTCGTGATTCAATTTTAGAATCCTTCGCTTGCTCGGTCATCAAAATTGAACACGCGGTTAAAAAGCAACTTTGCACTCTTGTATAACAAATAACTATTGTTCGACTAGCTGGAAAAGAGATGGCGCTGAACTCAAAAAATAAAACCAACATTTCCTATGTTCCTAGTTGCCATAGCATGCTTGCGCCGCACTAAGGGGGTGCGTCAACTATTCAACTTAGGGCGAGGCCCCATTAGTACGTTGCGCTGCGTTGCGTCGCGTCGTCGCAACGGAACAACGCACTGTATGCCACACCTGCGTTGCGTTGACGCTGCGACAACGCAACTATGAAACGCAACGAATTACCTAATTGCAAATCAATTATTTACATGCTTAACAATTTTAGTGTCTTTGCGCGGACACAAACTCACATGTTCGTCTAGTAGACGACGTCTACCAACGCCATTTTAAAAAGAATGACAGATGATTTGACGTTTTTATTTTATGCCATAGTCCTAAAACCCAATATAAGTCGCTGTTAAAATATTTCTGTTTTACTATTAAAAACAAAGAGTACAGTTTTTTTTTGTTTCTAATGTACTACGTAAAGAACAGATGTACGCACGAGGATAGGTTGATGTGGTTTTTTTTTTAAATAAAGAATACAACTTACCGTTTTCGTTTATTGTCTGGCAATTGATTCCCAAGCTTGGTCTTGAACATTTCTGTTAAAATAGTCAGACTTGTTGTAATCATAAATAACAGAATGATTCTCAATTAATTCACAAAACTGAATATTAAATGCTAGGTCGTCACGCATTTTTAAGAAAAAAATTATAACAACTCAAAACATGACGCAACCATTCAACCTCAAGACGGTACACGTGTCCACAGAACACATATTACCCTTACGGGAAGAATGTTAACTTCATAGAACGAAAGACTATTTGACTCTACTGCCATCTCTGTGATGCCCAAGTACAACAATCGAGGCGGAAAATTTGAACCAGATCACGTGATTTATAATATATTTGAAGACTAGAAACAATTCTGGCACTCCCAGATTACTTCAGAAAGGTCGCCGAGTACTTTTAAAATTTAGAGGCCTTTCTGGAGTAATCTGGAAGTGCCAGAATTGTTTCTAGTCCCCAATCTTTCAAGATAGAGGGGAGGAGAGTTTAATGAAACAGGTATTTCTTTGATAGTTTTATTAAATTAGCAAATCGTATGTTACTGCTCACAAATCTATTTTAAATTTTAGGAAAAATTGCTTATCAACTTAAATATATGCAAGTTTTCAAAATTCTCGTTAAAATATACTTAAACTTACATAATCAATGCACAGAAAACGACTGTTTTATAAATGTAGGTATTATTGTCTGCAAAACATCTGAATAATGGTACAGATTTGAACAGCAGGATGGATAATTATTGAACAATCTTTCAGAACAAGTAATTTCAGATTTATTAAACAATATTTTAAATGAAACCACTCATTTTATTTTAAACTACCCTTTTTGCATGCGTGCCGTTTTTGTCAAACTGTTAGCAGCAGTGTATCAAATTGTTACAATGGCAGCAAATCTGAACTAATTGTGTTAAAGTTTGTTAATTTATTTACATAATACAGCTCGCCAGTGTCCTTAGCTTTAAAAATGGAGTCACAATTTTTACATGTGCTTTTACGATGTTTCAATAAAAAACCACAAACATATGCACAAGCTTGTAATTCTTCAGAATCAGACACACTTTCTTCAAAAGAATCCTCAATTAACGAAAGCATGTCTGAAACAACTGGATCTTCCGTCTTACTTTCTGTGCAAAGCATGTCTGATACAACTGGATCTTCCGTCTTACTTTCTGTGCATATATTTGTGGCAGTGGATTTAGACAATATTTGTTTGTAATTTGTCATTGTCGTACAGTCATCTTCTGCGCAATTGCCTGACCCCAAGTGAGCAAGGTTGGACAGAATGGCCGTCTTCAACCCAGCGACAAATGGTCCAGTTGTTGGATTATAATTAGCACCACAGTTTCCTCTTATGGTGCCAAACAAATTTTCGAGAGGGTCCTGTTGAAGACGGCGAGTTGCTAGAGCTATAATAGCATGTTTTTTTTTTGAAATTATTAAAAAGGTTTTCTATTCCATTAAGTGTCCATATCCAACCTTGCTTTGATGGCGGCGGGCTTTGACACCCTACAAATTCGTAAGTTGCAAAAAACTAAACATTGTTGCAAAATGTTTTAAGTGTGGTGACACATTTGTTAAATTTGTAGAATATGGTTTTCTTTTCTTTAAATCTGGTGTATCGACTATTACTTCAGCAGTTATTGTTGCTTCTGTAGGTAGCAGCCCTGAAAATTAACAGAATGTAAAATTAATGTACTTATTTGTGGTACAGTGGTAACACTTTGACCTGGAGCTGGCTTTGTCACCTGCTCCATTTAAAAACCCAGTAAGGAACATTTTTGTCAAATTTTTAATTGCAAATAACATTTATTACTTTTACTGTGTGTTACTTCTTTAATACATAAATGACAGATTCCAAATTCAATTGCAATATTTATTTATTTTTAATTGTAACAGTATTTATGGCGAGACTAAGTATTTTGATTTTGGTTTTTAAGAGGTAATTAAACAAGATGTATATACATGCAATATTAAAATAAATTAAAATGTTTATTCCTAAAAAATTACTTTTATCAATAATCTTCAAAATTAATATTAAATATTTTAAAACTTAGTATCTTATCAGGGCAAACCAAAATAATTTTTCTGCTTTCTTGTTAAATTTGCTCCATTGCACTTAATGGGTTTTTAAATGGAGCAGTTGTTGTGTAGTATGGAGTTTCAACAAAATAATAGGCCAGCTTACGCTGGTTACAACTGACGTGCAGGCGACTGTACAATGATTTCGATACAGTTTTAAAATATGTTTACAATAAACTACATTATGTAATTAATCAAAAGTAAAGTTAAAATCGTGATTTTGACTTTACTTTTGATGATTTGATGTTAAAATTGTACCTTGGGATATTCTGGCAAACATTCCAGCAGCCACTGAGTGACTCAGAACTTGAGCAGCAAGATTTACTCGCACTTTTTGCTTATTGTTGGGATTTAAATGGTCCTTCCGTAGTTTTGGAGCAAACACAAATTTTCCGTTATTGTTGTCCACTTCGAAAAAATCTTCAATGTGTTTCCATTTAGCAATGCCTAGAAAATAATGAGAAATGTCTGGGTTAGTACAAATCATTATAGCTTTAAACATTTACCGTCTTACCACAAAAAATTAAACACCCGTTGAACACTTGTCTAAAAAAAATTGACAATGTCAAAACGACATTTCTCCTTGATATAAGGGTCGTTTTGCAGTTACACTTTTTAGACAAGCGTTCAACGGTTGTTTATCTTTTTGTGGTAAGGTGGTTATTATTTAAATATGGTATTGGCTAACAGTACTACATAAAGAAATGAGTAAGTAGTAGTCTTTCCACTACAAAATTGGACGCCCTTCCACTAAATTTTCGATACAAATACATCAAGAGTAAGATCCTCTGTACTAGATGAAACAAAGAAATTACAACAGAATGCACTAAAAATACAAAATTACATATCTGAAAAATATGTAAAAAAGCTTGATGACAAGTTTGACATTTTAATGATCTCAATTTATTCTCCAGACAACCTTTACATTAAATGAAAAAATAGCCCAGTTCCAGTCTAACCACATGCAGCTGAATATCAGTATTAAAATATTGTAAATAGTAGCCACATATTATAGTAGTCACATGGAGCTAATGCTATTCTAACCTCCAGAACTCAGTTCCTATGTAACAAAATACTCTTTGCTAAGATTGATTTTCAGACTGCCAGGCTGTCGGGCTGTTTTTAAGGGTGGTCAGACTTTTATGTTGAATGAAATCGGAAAAATATTTATTGTGCCTACCGCTTTTATGCTTATATAATATATACCAGTGAACACTCTACTTCAGAATAAAAACACTCATCAGAACCACACATTAGAATTAAAAAAAGAAAAAGTATTAAAATGATTACCTTGTCCTTTGCAATTGTTTGATGTTATATTTGTATAACATTTTAAATTATGTTTCAAAAACATGTTTCTGAAACAATTTAGTAAATGTGGTGTATCAAATAATGTGACCACTTCATTATTTGGGTATGACCGCGAAAAATTGTACAGTAACATTCATGACATCATAACACACGTTACGTACATGACTCGATTGTTACGTACATGACCATTATAAAGCTTAGCTCACATCATTACGGTATAGAAATAAAAGTCAACGGTTTTTTGTCAAATTTGTAATTGTAATTATAATTTCAAAAAAACGCTAAAGAAGGCTAAAATAACTTTACTTTCGGAAGTCAGTGCCAAAAAGTCAATGAAATAAACAAAGTCACCGACTTTCGAAAGTAAAGTTTTTTTTAGTGTAGAATAAAAAGTTATTATGGAACCATCATGTCGTTGAAATAGCCCAAGAAGAAGAAATACGTATTAAAGAAAAAAAAAAACAAATTACTAAACCGATTTTGATAAAACTTCGGTGGGACTAATCGGGAAGTATATCCTTTCACATGAAAAAAGAATTTGCTAAATCGGTTCATAAATGACAGAGTTTTAGGAAGTAAAAAAAAAATAATGATAAAAAAGCCGAGTTGAGGGAGGTTCTCAATTCGGCAGTGAAATATTATGCAGGTTTTCAACAGAAATTATTACAGAAATGCTTAAAAATATGTTTGGTTTGCACAATCATCATCTTTTATAAAGTACTCTTTGGAATCAAATTCTAACTCAACTCTTTTTACTATCGAAATTTCAGGTACTAAATCACGATCTTTTTTAGTGGCAATGAATTTAAGTCTGGGTTTATTAATCGTTTTTAAAAACCTTATAGCATAAAATATGCCATTCTCTTCATTATTTATTGTTTCAACGAAACCTACATAATATTTCCACTTATTTCTAAGGTAATATCTTACAATAACACTATCTCCAATGTAATAATAAGGTGTTTCTTTGGTACTTTCTTTAATATTTTCTTCTGCCCCTGTAAATAAATAAAAATATGAATATATTATGTAGCAGTAAAATTTGTTTCGAAAAATGTAGGAGATAACGAATTTATTTTTACCTGCTGAAGAGGTACAATGCTTTTTTTCTTCATTATCTGTTGCAGTCTTAATGTTTTTGGCATCTTCATTCATATTATTCTGAGTAGAATTGTCAGTCTTCTCTTCCATTTCTGTAATATTTTAAATAATTTTATTGTAACATAATAATAGTTAATAAATAAAATCACCATACTCATTGGCACATTACGTAAGATTTGAAATACCTTCTTCAGTATCGGATAACGGCTCTTCATAAAAATCTTCCAATTCCGATTCGTCATGCAATGAATACTGGTCGTCCTCGTCAGTACAGCTGTCATCGGGATTAGTTACAGATACCTTAACTGGTCGCTTTTTTATCGCTGTAGTCCGGTTACTTTGTGTATTCCCTGTTCCTGAAGTAGATGGTACAGGATTGTCGTAATTTATGTTTTCCTTTTCGTGATTTGGGTTTCTGCCGAACAGGTCTAATTTTTTGTCTATTTTCTGCATTTTGTGAAGATTTAATGGTCCAAAATTATGTAAATTGTCATATGCCATGTTCTCTGCCGTGTATCGAACTTCCGATAGGACGGTCACTTTTGCTTTCTTTTTGCCTTTCTCCACTTGATTTGCCTCATCATCTCCACTTTTTAAATTAGATTTATTTGTTTTGTTTTTATCTTTTTTGTTATTAATGACTACAAGCTGGTGATTCTTCACATCAAAGCATTCACAATAACCTCTATGCGAATCGCCACAAAAGCAGCTTAAACATCTAAATCGTATGACGTTAGTTGTTTCAGTGTTGGCTAATTGATGTAAATTCATTGTCTGAGGAACCGGCGTTAAATCTTCTTCTATAGAGTATTTAGCAATGTCATCTTCATCGATGTAGAAAGTCATTACAGATGTGTCAGAGTTTTTAAGAAGTGTATAGGCCGTGTAAGCGTCTGGTATGTCAATGCCATGCTTAACATAGTCATCTAGTCTGCGTTTGAGACCCCCTCCAACTCCGTCAGCAGCTCCCTTTCCATGAGCAGATTCACTAAAATTCCAGGTCGAATAGGGGAATCCCAGATCCTTCATGTACTTCGTAAACAAAAAGAAGTTCTTTTTTTGTTTATATTGGGTGGCTGGTCCATCGGAAAAGTAATGCACTGCATTAACGAGCGGATAATCTTTCCTCACGTAGTCCAATATAGGTTTTAAATGTGCCCAAATTGCCTCAGGGCCATGTTCAGTGGAGGGCGATAGGGAAGCGAATGATTGTGGCTTTTTTTCTTTTACGTACAGAACGCCAGTATGGATGGTTACTTGTGATTTAGATGCACCGAAGTCCATGGACTGCACTTCGGTTGAGAGTTTGCACACGTAATTTTCACTAAAATCGATGTGAATGGCCACTTCAGTAGACTTCAAGTTTTTAATACACGATAAATACTGTGAGTACTGGTGTTTTATATTGAATACATGTTTTCTCATCATTTTGAGTTCGTTATTAAACAATTCTGTCAGTGATTTCAATGTACCCTGAACTTCTTTTTTCGCCATCTTCTTTGTGCTCACCTTTTGGCCATCATTTTTATTAATATATTCATGTGTCTGCATAGCAAATTCATTCCAAGTAACAATTTCATTCATATAACAAGTGTCCCCGTTAAACTTTATGGATTTATTGCTGCACATCGAACATTCTCCATAGGCGCATGTCTTAGAATCCAAATCGCATACCACTTCTAATAAGATTTCATTTATCTCGGTTTTCTTTATCATTCCTAAAGAATGTAACTTCTTAACTTTCATGAAAAAATTTTCATGCTTGACGCACCCACATGTTTCTCTATCAGAAAGTTTCGGTGATACTACATAGAAGGGCTTGTACTTTTGGAAAGATGATTTTTTTGCTCTACCTCCGTTCATTCTGTATTTTTTGTAAAGCTCCTTCAAGGTACCTAGTAGGTATCGCTTTTGTTTTTTAATTTTACCTTTAGTTTTAAATTCTTTTTTCCCAGCTGTTGCTCGGCTCACATCGTCTCCGTTATAGAACTTTATTATTTCGTTTATAATTACATTATTCCTTCTAATTATGTTTCTGCTTTGACGAGCCTGTCCTTTTAATCCAAACACAGATTTCGTAATTTCACTCTTTTTGCAATATTTTTGTATATTATCATTTTTAAGTATTCTTTTTAGAACATTTCGTTCATCGTTTTTCTTGGTCTCCGTGTATGTGTCTTGAACGGCATTTACTAAAACATTATGAGTTAAAAGTTGTCTCCTCACCTTTTCTTTTTCTTCTTCAGAAATGTAGGGCAGATTTTGATCTATGAAACTGTTAGTCTTAGATAAAGGTGTCATTTTATTCTCATCATGATTGATGACACGCGATTCATACGGTGTCATTTCATTGTCAACTGGAAAGACGACTTGTCGTTCAGATGTTTTTAATTTCAGTTCTTCTATAACCCGAATTAGTTGTTTATTCTTCTGCATATAACGCTTACATTTCTTTTTCAGACTTTGAATTTCCAACGCCATTTTCTTTACCGTCTCGTCATATGATTTCTTTTGAACATTCAATCTTCTTTGGAATCTTTTTCTTTCCACGGCTCTTTTGGCATCAATTTCAGCACCATTATCAGTGGTAATATCAGTTTCATGATTTGATGTAGTATCTTTTGCCTTCGTTCTGTGGCGGTTCTGACTATCTCTCCACTGTTTTCTTTTTAATTGTATAATTTCGTTGGAACATTCTTTAATTTTCTTCCGCTTTTTATTCCTCTCCGCATTTTTTGTTTTGATTTCTTCGTATTTCGTGGGATTTTGGATTCGCATCCGCTCACGATATTTTTTTTGCCTTTCGGCATTCGTCAACGCCATCTGTGAGTATATAATTTTGTATGACTAATAAAACGACTTTTTAGATGGTACCTAAATAATGTTTCTCTAGATACCTAATTACTAAGTTATTCATGAATTCGGTCATAACAAATTAACTGAAGTATTTAACTCAAACAAATTACTTTTGTAAATGCATATTTTGATATCATACCTACTATGCATTTCAAATTAGTAGATAATCGTGACGTCACTATTTTCATAGTTTTTTTACCATTATGTACTGAAATGTGTAATTGACAGTTATCTTCTTATTTAAAACACATAGTAGGTACCATTACAAAACCTATTGATCAGTGTAAAATGCAGTTTATTAAAAAAAACAACAAATAAATGAAAACAATATACTCGAAAAACATTACACTCGTTCTGGAGCAGTCGAATAAAAATATGCACTAGTGTATTCTCAGCTTGACAATCGGTCATGACTGTAACGTAACACATTTTGTAACGCACTGTTACAATCATGACGAAAAAACGCGTGGGACATAACCTAAAACTCAAATTGTAACCTAACGCGGATAGCGATATATTGCGTAGTAGTTTTATTATTTTGTGTAATAGTTACCCTCCGTAAACACGGATAATAGTGAGGCTGAATGTACATACTTACCTTGTAATCAAACACTTAAAACACTGCTTTTTTTAAGCACAAATCACTTGTCGACACAGAAATCCGTTTACCTCTAAAAATAATGACGGCTTTTATTTTTTAAATGTTGGCATCATGTTCAATAGTGTTACCACTCAAGAAAATACTAGAAGTGGCCGGATTATTCTTAAAGTGTGGCAGTAATCGATGTTACTTTCATGACGTAACACACTTAGTAAAATTTTGGACATGTTTTTAAAAATTAATAAAAAAATGTTGTTTGCGTTATTTAGTGAAAGCTTTCAATAAAAACGTTGGTTATGTATCACAAAACTTCAACATAACTTAAAAATACAGGATTGTCCTTCCATTTCGTAAGCGTTGCCAGTTTTTGTTACAAGGGCGGTAGTTGGACAAATAATTTTTGTATGGAAATAAAAATAGTACCAAAATTAAAAATAAAGCAAATGTTTAGAGTTATAGTTGATATTTTGTGGAATTATCTGAAACAACAAGCATACTATTCAGTGCGATATACAACAAATCTCATTTATCAAATAATGTTGATGTTATACGTTAAATAAAATGGGGACATGCAAAAAATTACAAATGTACAATTTCGCGGTTTTACCCATTTTCAAAATTAAAATATGGAGTTTCTGTGGAAGCCCCCAAAATATTTAACGCTCGCCTATTGACACCACCCATGTCACATACAGTTGCTGCTATTGTTAGGTTTATTTCAAAACATTTATGTAAAACCTTAAAAACATAAAATAATTGAATACATTTTTTTACATAGATAAATAAATTTTTTGAAGTAAAATACTTCAAAAAAATTATTTAATCTTCTATTAACTTACATTTTTTATGAGTACAGCTAATTTTTCTGCAGTTACATAAGCACTGGAAAGATAAAATGCAACCGGTTGTTTCACTCTCTTTCTTATTCCTGAGACCATAAACACAAGGGCATGACTAGCCTCTTGTGGGGACCTTCCATGTTCACCATGGTCTTGGTACCCATCCACTCTGTCTTCTCTATTATTGTACCATAGGTGCTTTTTGATAGCCATTTCATCAAACATTAAAATGTATTCATTATTTGATGGCTCTTGGCTTTATGTGCGTTCCGTCTTCTTTATCATGTTTGTGTCTGTGCGCTTAGTTGCTTGCCTGCATACATTGTGTATTGTGAATATAATACTTATAATATGGTTGCCCACTGTTATGTTATTGAGAGGGTCAGAGAGCCGTAAAAAAGGTGTTTCGTCTGTGTCCATTCTTGCTGATTCATGTGTTGGTTTGTTAGCAAAAGCAACCTTCACTAATTGTTCGTGCATTAAAACGATAGAATTTATGCACGCAAATTTCTTATCTGGATTCAAATCTATTTTTGGTTTCTTTGCATCTTCGAGTGGCTTTAAGGTATCCGGGTCTACTAGTATGTCCTCTGCCTTGCGTTTCAAACTTGGTTCAGAAGAAGTTGTTGCCATTTTGAGTGGATCGAGTTTTTGTCTTTGTTACTTAAAATTTTGATAATGTAAAGGATCTGTTCATACTTTCATGCTTTCCACATGGGTTTTCAAACTTTTAAAAATCTTGTCATTTAGACCCACATTAAGCTGAAATTTCCCTAACATTTTTTTTTAAAGTGCTTGGTGCTGGTAGACACCAAAGTCTTCTTAAGAGACGATAGCATGATGGTGACCTTTTATATAATCGCAGTGCTATAATTTTTTGTTCAGAAGTCCACCGTCTACCTTTATATTTTCTCTTTGTATTTTTTAACTCTCCTTGCAGAATGAGAGCAAATGCAGGAGTTAAATGAGCACTCAATTTCTGGACTGCATTATTTTCACACAGAACATTTAAAATGTTCTTACTTTTCATATTTTTTATCGTAATTTTGAGTTCACATATTTTCTTTAAATATTTTGTGCATTTCTTTTCACTAACAGCAATTGTCTGCAATAAAAAAACAAAATTAAACTCTGGTTTGGATGCTATTAACTTATAAAACTCAATATACTTTGTCCAATTTACTAAAACATGAATAGTACACAACTTGTATTTACCTTTTCATGCTGTTTTTCTGTGCTCTTAATTGGTACCTTTGATGGGCCAGGCTGTGACATTGTTACATAGTCTTTGGAGGTGTCCAAAGGAATTTTACACACAAGGTCTTCAGGAACATATAATTGATAATTTTATACTATAACAAAATATTTGAATATCAGAAAATAAATTTAGTGTTCTAATAGTCGCTACTTTTACCATGATTACCAAACCAATAACAACTTAAATGAGTTATGTTATGACACATATCACTATTAAATCAAAATCCATCAAAATTGGATGTACTGTGGCTGTCTATAGGTTTTTTGTCAAAAATTAAAATTACCGGCTGAATATTTGTGATATCCATTAATTTTCGCGATGGCCCAGGAATAGGGCTTGAGGGATGACGTGATGGTCCAGGCTGTACAACAGTAATCAATTGCGTCCATAGTCGATTGATTCTGAAACATTATTATTATTATAAATAAATGTTAACTTTAGTGGGTTGCGTTTGACCACTATCTCGCCTAATGGTAAGCGATGATGTGGTCGACAGTGAAGCATGCTTGCCTAGAAGTAACTTATTCAATCTTGACTTGAAGACCCCAAGTTTGTAGCTATCAGAAAACAAAGACTGGCAGGGAATTCCACTTCTTAGCTGTGCCCACAATAAAAGTGTTTGCAAAAAGCTTTTTACTATAATTCCAATAACTTACATAGGGTAATGTGGTAAAAGTAGTAATATTGGTTGGAATTCTCTCTCTTGTTCAGCGTCAGGAACGGCATGTCTGTTCAGCTTCTTTTCAGCATAATCAGTAAATGATGATATTTGAAAGTGTAAATTACACAACATTCTGTGTTCAGAATACAACTTCCGCTGAAAGTCTACAGAAGACCATGCTCCCTCAGGGAAACAGAATTTGGCCCACAATTCACATCTGAAAATAAATGAAGACTTGTTAAATCGATTGATGTTATAATCAAACAGATTTTAAGGTTATGTTAAGATTGATTTATGTTCATTTACCGTTGTGTATTTGTTGGTCCAGGATTAGGTAATCGGTACAATTTAATGTTGGGGTCTACACAAGGTGAGCTCCCACATTTGAGACATTTACGTCTCAGATTATCTCCCATGATTGGAAATTCACCCACACACGGAAAACAAAGTGTCTATAACACAAATAGCAACGACGATACCACTTTTAATTAGACGCGGTTACGGAGGAGAACGTGCTCAACTCGACGTAAAAGCGGAAAAGAAATGGCAAATCGTAAAACTACAAAAAGCTAAACAGCACGTCAGTCGTAAACAACAAACGGCGGCCATAATGTAAACTTGTAAGGCGCGTTTCCATTATGCAAGTGTTTGCATACATGTATGACGTCAGACTTGTGTGCAAGTGATTTGAATTGGAAACACGATTTTGTTCAACTTGCAGCTTGCATACAAGATTTTAGTGGTATACAAGTTAGTTCTAGTTGTACAGTGTTTATCATGGGTAGAAGACGTGCTGTGCTTGTCGCTGCATGCAGAGTTGTATTCGCAATAATTATACACGTATTAAATAACAAAAAAAAGCATCGACGTCGACCAGTTCAGTGGGTTAGAAAATGGATTCACAGAAGAGATGCTTACGGTACGTCGAATAATCTGTTAACAGAATTGGCTACAGAAGATCCTAAACGGTACCATACTCATCTCAGAATGAAAGAAGAACTATTTTTAAATTTATTGGATAAGATTTCGTCCAGAATATCTAAGCAAGACACTATTTTTAGACCCGCTCTGCCTGCAAAATTGAAATTGCAAGTGACGCTTAAATATCGGGTACTAGTCTTGGAACATTGGAAGAATTGTATCGTGTGCCTAAATGTAGTATTTCTAAATTCCTGCCCCATGTCTGCGACGCAATTTATGAGTCACTTCAAGAATATATAAAGGTAAGTAAAACAATGTATAAGATCAATGTTCAACATATTTTTATTATAATTAATCTTAACATTAAAGAGGACTGATCGGCGGCTATTTTCAATCTGTGAAACAACTTTAAACTCACGAATCACGAAAGTTAGTGGGTCGAAAACTCAAATCCTAATCATCGTCATCAGATTCCAATGAACCCATAGCGCGAACAGCACGACCTAATAAATCTTCTTTGCTACTGTCCGATGGTCCTGGTTCATCACGCTTACTCTCGGTGTCAATGTAATCCACTAAATCAAGATTTATATCATCAGGTATAGAAATTACAAGTGCTTCTTGTTATGCCTTTTCTTTTAAGGATTTTATTCGCTGCTCTTTTAAAACTTTCATAATAAGTTCTTGAGTTTCTAGAGCGTACTCTAACGGCAGTTTTTGAAGTTGAAGACTAACGTTTTGACCAAAAACATCAAAATCATTTTCCGATTCTACGCTCTTATTTATTTTTCTCAATTCTTGAAGTGCGGTATCTATGGGATCATATCTTGCATTTCGAATCGATTGTCGAAAGTTGGATGAGGATTGACTCTGTGTTTGAGATGAGCTTCGAGAACCACTGGCTCTGGCTGGCGTATTTTCTCTGCTATCTGTTGAAGTATTTTCTGATTCAACCTAAAACATAATTCATTCAATAAATTTAAAAATAAATAAAATAAAACATTTCTTTAATGTTTTTTATTTCTTTCAGTTTCCGATTACTAGTGAAGAGTGGAATGAAATTTGTAAAGGATTCGAAGAACGTTGCAATTTTCCACGATGCATTGGAGCAATTGATGGAAAGCATGTCATCTTGAGATGCCCAAATGGGAGTGGTTCTTTATATTATGACTATAAAGGACATTTTAGCATAGTCTTGTTTGCATTATGCGATAGTAACTTAAGGGTCTATAGTAGGTCAGATGGCTTAGCATGATCCTCCGTTATGCCGAAAATACTGCAGCATTAATTTTGAAATAAATATACGGCAAAGTTGAGGATTAATGCTAGGTCCTATGTTTGACGAAAACACGATTCCATAAAATTTTCTCGATAGAAAAAAATTCCAAAGTTACCTCCAAACCGAACGATAAACCGCTGGTATTCAAAAAATACATAAAATTAGATCATGAAACTTGGCATACTAACTGAACTACCTATAAAGCAGGTCTTATGTTTGTTATTTTTTTTAAATTCCTGTTATTTTCAGCTTAAAAAGAAAATACCTAAACTATCGGCGTCTTGAAGTTGGTTCTCTGCCGCCCGCCACCCGCGCTCAGTCTCGCTTCGGCTTTCGAACGGGAGAGCTGTGCCGCTTGCGCTCAGAACACACATTACGCAACAATACGACGTAAAATTAAAATTTATGTACTTAGGTTTATAGTGTGGCGCAATGGGAAATAACGGTTGGCGTAAAGAAGCAGGCAAACATAAATATGATAAACTTAATTAAATAAGTATCTATTCACCTATCTACTATTTATATACAAACATATAGGTAGACAGCATACGACACGTTTGGTGCAGTGGCTAAGCGATTGGCTGCTGCGCTACGAGTCGCAGGTGTTTCTGCATGTGAAGATTTGTGTTTGTAAGTTTCAATCACAAATGCATCGTCCACGATTCAGGAGAAATCCAGTGTGGGGCAACTTTTATAAAAAATAAAAAGATAAAAATTACCTATATAGTTTTGTTTTTGTTTTGACAATATATGTATATTACAACAAAATATAGGTATCTACAGTAAGTACTTAGTAATTGTTTTTTATAATGTTGTCCCACTCCAGGATTTCTCCTGAATCGGAGACGGTGCGATTACAAACACAAATCTTCACAACTATCGTTAGGCTATAAAAATATTTCTTCCGTGCGGGAATCGAACCCGCGACCCGCAGTGCAGCAGCCAAGCGCTTAGAAATACCTAATAAAAATATAGGTATGTTCGGAAAGTACCTACCTATCTAACTACAAGAAACAAAACTGTAACTTACTTATCCGACTGTAGTGCTACCTACCACATACATAAAATGTATGAACTTACTGACGTACCTTGGTAGTTTAGCTAAATAATTATAATGTATCTTTCTAGAAGACGTCGATTACACAGTACTGAAAACGATGGTGATAAAGATGATGTTCCGGTAAATTCGTCAGTATCTTCTACCTACCTAAAAATGTAACTGATCTGTTATTCGTACCCACGGCTACATAATTATCAAACTATACATTTCCAGTATAAGCTGATCTCACATTGTATAGGCATTCCGTACAATGAGAGGTCAGCTTATACTGGAAAAGTATAGCTTCATATGTAGTAGCACACATCCGCATTTCTTAAAACAGAACGTACTACCCGATCAATTATAAACCTTATCCCATCAATCACAGCGTGTATTATACCATGCACCGTACAACTTACCCACACAAAAACATCGGTTGCTATCGTTGTGCTGTGCAAAAGCAATTTATTTTACATATACGCTAGTGATTGACTAAATCGGAAATTTATCGAATCTTACGTTTATTATTGTACAAAAAAAGATTGGGTCCTCAAAATAAAATAAATAATAAACTGCATGTCCAGAAAATATTATAATAAAAATAAACGATATGTAGCTAAAAAAAATATTATTAAGTAAATTAACACAATCAAAAATCCGGTTACGTTGGTTTAAGCTGTCATAGCGTATTGAAATTGAAACAGTAGGTATTGTTGAACCCTGCTATGGTGTTTACTCACTGACCTGTAAAGTGGAAGTATTTGTGCAGCACTTGCCGCTTTGACTGGGGTGGCACATTTTGTCAAATAGTGTACTCTTAAATTCATATATTTTTCCATGACAGATTTGATAAGAAATAATTTATGTCATTCAATGGGAACTGCTCAAATTGGTAAAACGTAATATTATCAAAGAGATCTAATCCTATCGATCGATCGATAGCCTACGTTAGTCGATCTGCACAAGCACATCACTAACTTGCTGCATGACGCCACGGCTGCGATGCATCCACTTAATAAAGTATCGTTTTGTGATGTTTACATTGCTTGTCCAGTCACTTAGCGGCAAACTTAGGTAGTGGTTAAGGGGCAATGTATTTGTTGCAAAAATAGTACAGTCGCTGTGATATTTGAAAACAAAAATAACATAGTAAGAGCAAGAAATATTTTACGATTTGTTGTTTTTCATGATTTTAAAGACAAATATAGTAAAATACTTGTACTAACACATGGTAAGTGATTCCATTTTGACGTTAGTAGGTACATTGAAACTAAATTTGCGATGTACAATTTTATGTTCATATAATGACAAGTTAATATTAAATTATGATTGATAATTTTATTAAGTACTTAGTACTCGTCCGATAATAGTGTAGTTTACTCTAACAAAATCGCTTCGACTTCGTGTGCCCGCGCGCGTCACCGCGAGCTGTGTGCGATCGCGCCGATCGCGATAACAGAGTGAGGTGGCGCGGTGAAGTGGGGGCCAAATTAGAATTTGAGCTGAGGTTATATAGACTCTTAAACTTTCGATACATTAATGTTGGACATTATGGGAAAACATCAGACGGAACAATATTCTCTCATTCAACTCTTCAGTCAATATTAGAAAATGGTAGCTCAAATATACCGCCTAATTCAGTGGTATTAGGAGATGAAGCATTTCCACTTAAAAAATATTTAATGAAGCCATATCCTCGAACCCAAGGATTAACTAAAGAAAAGAAAATATTTAACTACCGACTGTCGAGAGCAAGACGAGTGGTTGAAAATGCGTTTGGTTTATTGGTATCGAAGTGGAGAATTTTTGAGCGACCTATTGCTGTTGAGATGAATACAGTTGATAAAATAATAAAATCATGCTGTGCACTGCACAATTGGTTGAGACATACTTCTAGTACATATATTACACCTAATTTTGTTGATCGAGAAAATTCAATAACAGGACATAGTGAAGGCATGTTCAATGACGTGAATATGAGAGCATTTCAGCAATTACGCCCGGCACAACCGTCAAGCAGTCCCAAAACAGCGGTCGAAATAAGAGATGACTTTGCTAACTACTTTGCTACAGATGGTGCTGTAACATGGCAAGAAAGAATGATTTTTAAAAAAAATAAAAGAATTGGTACTTACAGTGGTGCTTTCTTCATTCCTTCTTAATTCGGTTGACGTCAGCAAAAAATTCATTGTGTTAAACCAGCTTAATTTTGGTGTGTACATGTTACTTGTTCTACTACCTATTGTTTTGGATTTTTCGATGTTTGCTAATTCAGCAAAAAATGTGGTACGCAGTGATCGTATTTTATTTTTCACTTCTTTTACGGTCATAACAATACCATCATAATTCATCACTTCGATTAGTTTTCTATATGCTGATTCGCGTGCGTCTCGATTTTTGTAAAGATTGTTTTTTGGTTCCCAAAGACAATCATGTCTATGATATTCCTCAATAAACATTATTGTTTTCTCCGTATCCCATTTAGCAGTCATTTTTACAAAGTAATAAAGTCATAAACAAAGTAATCCTCTATGCACGACCGCATGCGCTTGCAACTTGCGTGCAAATGTGCCGACTTGATTATTGTGCGTACAAGTTTAAACCTAATTGCATACAAGTTGCAACTTGTTTGCAAGTTGTTGTTTCCACTATACAATTTGCATGCAACTTGCAACTAGTATGCAAATCACTTGCATAATGGAAACGCGCCTGTAAAGTCATTGGTAATTGACATACGTAGATCAGTGTTGCTATAAAAATAAAAGCCATTAGTTTTGTTGGCAACACATAACAATCCCCAGTAGGTATAATCGCAATGCCCAAGAAGTTGACCGGGCCTGCACGTGTCTGTGCGAGCGAGCGAGACCAGCCGCGTGCGCGCCCCGTCTCTCCTGTGTGTTTTGAACAAAATGCGCAGACGTAAAAGCGTTGCGCCCAAAATGTTAAACGAAAAATTCAGAACCCCGATTTTAAATCGTCGTTTTTGCAGCGGAGTCATGGCCATCATGTCCGGCAACACACTCTTGAGGAAACAAAGATCTAATTCTGAATCTGCTGAATCAGTTTTCTTATTTAATTTCTGTTGTCTGTGGACATCTTTTAGTGTAGGTGGTTTTTTCATTGGTGTGGCTGAAGTTGATGGCATATAATCTGTTGCTGGTGAAGCAGAATTCCATTCTGTAGGTTTTGGAAGTGAACTATTTGACTCAACATACGAGGTATTATTGTCATCATCGGATAATGTGATTAACTCTTTCGGTGCTTTAATATTACTTTTAGAAGGTCGAGATTTCATAAAATTATCCAGGAATCGTAAATGTGGCCCCAGATAATATTCCTTGATTTTAGTTGTTGCTGATCCCGATGGCAGAACTTGTGCTTTGAGTACTTTTGCATATCTTCCGCGGATATTCTTCCATCGTTCCTTGCAGTCAGTAGCTGAAAAATTAAAAATAGCTATTATATTCATAAAATAACATTGTACACTTGTAAATACAAATAGTGATTTAATACAAAGTTATATTAAATATAGTGTTGTTTGAGAATATTTATATTTATTGATGTTTTATTCATTACAGGTACTTTGCAGATGGGTGTTCATTTAAATCGATTTCCATTTATTTCCTAAAAGGGAAATCTACCGTTCGTAATTGTTTATGAAACATGTCAAATGTTGTGGGAAAAATTGCAGCCAGAATATATGCCACGACCAACTATAGAGAAATGGGTCGAAAATGCTCACCGGTACTATTCACTATGGAATTTACCAAATTGTGTTGGAAGCGTAGATGGGAAACACATTCGGATTAGAAAACCACCAAACTCAGTGTCTGCAATCAGGTCAGCTTGATTTACCTAACCCTGCTCCATTGCCTGGAGAAACACAAAATATACCATATTACTTCTTGGCAGATGAAGCATTCCCCCTTTTAAAGAATTTAATGACACCTTATAAACGGCTTGAATTGACAAATGACAAAAGAATTTTCAATAATAGATTATCAAGGGGACGTAAATCTGTGGAATGTGCATTTGGTATGACAAGAACAAAATTCCAAGCACTAAGTACAGTCGTATGCTTCGATTCGTCAAAAGTTGACGCGATGACACGATGATCACTAAGTGACATTTTGACCCAAAATGAGATTTTGCTACTTTTGCTTCTTTATAGAGAAAATCTACGATATGGAAAAATCACGAAGTGCGTATTGTGCTCCCTAACAAAACTGTGAAGTGAAAAAAGTCTTTAGCTCCAAATCTTCTGTAATCCCTTTGCAGGTAAAACTCATTTGGCACTTAATTAATTTTGCCAGAAATCTTCGTTCAGGCAGTCTAAAATTATGTTTGGCATGAAAAACTCACTATTTCGCGAATGAACTTTACCTGGCAACTGTACCGTGACATTTGTCACTTGCGAATTGACATTTGGTTTGGAGGCAAAATTGAATGTTGGCGGCAGATACAATATTGCACAGTTTGTTCCGATTTTACATTATATTTCAAATGAAAAACGGTTTTAATTGTTAAAATGAGTGATTATCGAAACAAGAGGGGTAAAGATCTAGTTGCTCTCGCATTGACGGATTTCATTGCACAACGGAAACTTGTAAGTTTTTTTAGATGTTAGTTTAGCTTGGTTTCCCAATAAAATGTAATTAATCTATAGCTAACATTGATTACAACATTACAGAACTGCCGCAGTATACTGGAAGCGCAGCGTGACTTATTTGAAAGTAATACCGAGCATGTTCAATTGGATGGTCAAAGAGATGCTGAAGTCGAAACTCTAAATAAATCAGAATGTACTATAGAGGTAAATCTGAGTAACTAACTATGTAATACTTGCCTACTGCATTATTATGAACATGGGACAAAATTTCTCATTCACGTGTTTTAAATACAGGAACAAATTGAAAATGTTCAAAAGTGCAACATGGAAAATGTTCATCCAGGGGATATTAATATAACGTCAGTCAGTCAATCTTGCAATCCAGAGGGACTCAATAATGAAGATGTAAGCATCTACACTTAGCATACCTATATTAGTAATTATTTTTTTGCTGATCGGACAGTTTTGTAGCTGGTCTGCCTGATGTTACCCTTTAGTCTTACCTTTTAGTTTTGATTATTGTAATACGTGATTTGTATTTCAACAGATTGTAACAAAGAACAGTGTCATGGAGTATGGCAATGATAATGTTCCCAACACAGAAATTGACCTAATGGAGTCCGAAGTTGAAGCCCCAATTATTTCAGAGTGCAGTTATAATCAAAATGTTTGTATTTAAGTTTTATTAGTTTAAATTATTTCTATGTTTTTCTGTTGGGTACACTTTTCTACTTCAAGTTGCAATAATACAATGACTTATTTTTTTTATTTCAGACAGTTATTTCAAAACATAACAGAACAAAGCTCGTGGATTATCCTTTAGAAACTGATGATGAGATGGGTGACTTCAGTGCATCAGATGAGGATCCTTGTTACTAGCCACCTCAAGAAACAGAAGATAAAATATCTGACATTTCTGATTATGAGATAGAAGAGGGTAATGTTAGCAATTTAACCAGATGTAGAAAACGAAATACAGCAAATTGGAAAACCAATGTGACAAAAAAACAGCGAGCAGAATGTCTGCCATATAAAAACAAGAAAAATGAATGTGAAGCTAAACGCCCAAAACCAGTTGACTGCACAAAATGTAGATTTCAGTGTACACTGTTTTTTACAGAAGAAGATAGAATAGCATTATGTAAAACTTATTGGGGATTTGCAGATTACAATAGACAGAAAGATTTTATAATAAAATATGTGGTTGTGGTGACACCTAAACGTAGAAGAAAAGAAAGGTCAAGTGAAAATCGTACTTTATCTAAAATTTATTATTTAGAAAATGCTGGTGGTAAGCATAGAGTATGTGCTAATTTCTTTGAAAAGACTCTAAACATTTCAAATGGGCCTATAAATACGGCCATAAAGGGCGCAGGTCCAACAGGATGTTTCTCTGGATCAGACAAGAGAGGAAGAAAAGTGCCAGGAAACAAGACCAGTGAAGAAGATGTGTCATTAGTGAAGGAGCACATTAAGAGCTTTCCCGTAATGGAAAGTCATTACGTTAGGAAACAAAGTCAAAAATTGTACCTTGAAAGTGGCCTATCTATTCTTAAAATGTATATCAATCATTTTGTTTGGAAAGGAATGCAACACCTGTAAAGCAATGTACGTACAGGCGCATATTTTGTAACAATTTTAACTTCTCCTTCTTCAAGCCAAAGAAGGATTTATGTGCTACTTGTTCCAAGTACAAAGAAGCCAGTTCTGAAGTAAAGGGTGACATGGAAATTGATTATTCTTTACATCTTATAAGAAAAACAGAATGTCAGGAAGCAAAAGCCAAGGACAAGATAAAAGCCAGCGAAGATCCAACATTTGTAACAGCCACATTTGATTTGCAAAGTGTTTTACAATTGCCATATTCTAATGTTTCTCTATTTTACTATTCAAAGAAAATCTGCGTGTATAATTTGACAATTTATTTGGCTAGTGGAGAAGCTCATTGTTATACTTGGAATGAGATAAATGGAAAGAGGGGAAGCAACGAAATTGGATCAATATTAAATAAATATCGCTGGACATTACACACAGCGCCATCTAGTGCCACACTAAGCAACGAGGCTTGTGTCGTGGACACCAGATAGTTTATATACTACGTAGTTACTTTTTGTTTGTAAATACATACTTATTATACATATAGACATCCATGACTTGGAAACAAATGTCTATGCTCATCACACTAACATTTGCTCCTACCGGGATTCGAACCCGGAACCCTATGAACGTAAGGCAGCCTCACTACCGCTGCGCCATTTGGGTCGTCCATATTGTTAATGTTTTCGCTACCTGCTACAGTAATAAGTGTTTTCTTTTTTTGTGATACTTGCGGTGGACACAACCGTAACCAGCAAGTGGCCGCCGTGTTGTATATATAATATGACAATCCGCTCCTATCCGCTCACACCCGCGTCCCGCACACCGTAACCCGGGGGCTCGCGTGGGTGGGGTTGAGCTACAGTAAAATAGGCAAAATTCTGATCAATTTTACGCGGGAAAATTGTATGAAGGAAAGTAGATATTTCATGCAATTGATTCATTGTCAGATCAAAAATGGATTATATACAACATGTAACATAATTAACGCACATCCTAAAAGTAGTTTGTTCAGAATCGTTTACTGAATCGATTTCTATCATTTTTAATATAGGTAATTTTTTATCCCAACAATAATTAAAACTACGTAAATTACAGTCACACTACCTACCCGTGTACAGTCAAAACAAACTGAAAAGGACCGTAACACAAGGCAATAACACTTTTAAAAGTGCAGTTTTATTTGTATTACTACAAATTCCGTCATTCAATCCAAAATACAGAAAAATTAACCTTATTTCAAGGAACTTAAAGTCCTTACAAATACAGTTATGTCAAATTAACGATTGTATCGCACTGTTATAACCGGGTTCCGAATTTGGGTTTTAAAAAAAGAAATTACTTTAGGCTAAAATAAACTTGTATATTAAAACAATAAAAAACACGAGTGCAAGATACATGTGCACGGGAAGACGGTTGGGAGACGACTGGAGGTGTCAGAACATGATGAGGGGGAGAGAGGAAGAAGAGGATGCTGCGTCAGCAGCAGGAATGCAGCGTAGGCTGCTGAGTAGACCAAAAGGGGTACAGGTGAAGGATGTAACAGCCCCCCGATTAGGAAGAAACTTACGGGTGGAAGGTAAGTTGACGCCAGAAGGAAAAGTAAGTTTTCCGGGTTTTAGGTTATTCGGAGGCGAGGAGCAGGAATATCTTCGACATCTGTAGATGCCATTTCTACGGGAATAACAGGTAAAGGGGTACATCTAGATTTCTTAATTAACTTACAATAACAATACAATTTATAGGAAATAACTGAGATTATAACTAGGCTTATAATAACAGTTGTATAGGAATAATAGTTACCGTAAAGGACAATATGAGGTTTTTCAATTACTGAATTAAGGTTTGTTTTAATTTGATCAGTTACTTTATTATAATTTGAGAAGAGAGAGTCTAAATTATTAATGTTTTTCAAATTAACGTAAGGAAGTTTAATATTTTCTTTTAAATATGTGGCGGAACTACAACAAGTATCATTAATTAATTCGAAATGCAATACTATTGGCTTTAATTTTATTTCAATGCTATGTTTAGGTATTAGCTTATTATCGTTGCAATAGGCAATACAGTTGTCTGGTATAATTAGTATACCAGTGCCAGAAATAGAAGATTCAAATAAATCTTGATTATTACATTCTATTGTTATTTTAGAATTTTGACTGATTATGTATATCCACTGATTACTGTGTAATTTATGAAAGGTTTCAAAATTACCATTTATGAATTCGGTCCTGCAGAGAGACGGAACGGAAGTCAAAGCTTTTGAAATAACCTCAGTTTCACATATTGGTACGGCTACGGCTGATGTAGAGTATACATTGGAAATTTCACAAATATGATATTGCGTATTTACAATTTTACAGGTGGTAAGTGAATTTAATTTACAATAAGATGATTTATCTTTAGTTATGCCCAAATATTTAGTGGATGGTATTATTGTAGAGTACAATGTTTTGTTTACATTTTTCAGGGCAATAGGATAAGGTGTAGTATGATACAAATCGAATTCTTTAGTATTTACTAAAGGTATTTGTAATACAAATATTATTTTGTTATTTGCATAATAACTGGATACATCGGATATATTTTCTAGAATATGGATATTGTCTAAGATTAAAGGTACAGGTAATTGCTTAGGACTAGGGAGAAATCTATAATTACTTACAAGGTCTGTAAACAATTGTTTAGGAGTAATAATAGATGGATATAGAATATTGGACTTACTAAACATAATAGCATTAATTATATCTTCTAACTTAAATGATAGGGTTAATAAACTACTTTCTAAAATATTCGACAGTCCCGATATTTTAGACCTAATTAATAGCTTATTGGAAACTAATGTTACAAAAATACAAAATACAAAAATATTTATTACTTCTCAAACATTGTGTCATACATAAACTGAGGCAGCCCCAGTAAGTTACAATAGTACTTGTGTCGGAGCTGTCTCGCTCTTCCCGTAAGTGGTATCCTAACAATGAAAATGAAGTTAAAGAACAAAATAAAATACAATTAAAAAGGAAAACAAACTAAAAATTAGAAATAAAGATGTGAAATTAAACTAAATAAATAATAGTTATTTGAGCAACTCTCGATGTGTGATGAGTGATGTGAATAGGTGCGTGTTTTGTGCGTGCGTGTGTATTTGTGTGCGTGCGTGAGTGTGTGTGTTTGTGCGTGCGTGTGTGTATGTATAATTATCCAGCATGTTAGCCTACCCTGATCAGAATGTTTTCTGTTTCTTCATATGTTAGAGATCTTAACCAATCAACAACAGTTCTTTTACAGTCGTATAACCGCATGGGATATATTTTACACTTAAGGTTCAATTTATTATAGATGTAGGTGGATTGAGTAACATATTGACGTCTAGCAAAAACCGATCTAACCCCTGGAGAGTGGGCCACAATATCTCTGCGCCTTCTGCTCTGAGTATCTGGGTCAAAAGGAAGACATTTATGCAGGGTTAAGGTCACATTTAAAACATAAAGTTTTCTAATTGAAAGCAAGTTGCTGACTTTATAGAGGTCTGTTGTGGGGAACCTAAATGGTTTAAAATACATCACTTTGATAAGTGATCGCTGAGCTCTTTCCAGATCGAGGAATTTCATTTTAGAGGCTCCACCCCATATCGGAATGCAGTAAGTTATTATGGATTGCGCCAGAGCTATGTAGATCTTGTTTATAAGTTGGGCGGACATAACATGACGTAAAGTTTTGAAGACCCAAATGAACTTCCTGATCCTTTTCATGAGGATCTCAATGTGAGGGTGCCACGACAGTCTTTGGTCAACAAGTATACCTAAATATTTTGTGGATCTGACTTGTTGTATATTCTGGCAACCACAGTTACTTATATAGTTATGGGGGGAATAATTTGGACAAACATGAATGGTAATGCCAAAGTCAGTTCCAGGTTGTGATCTTTGGCTTGGGGAAAAACAAATAAAATTTGTTTTGTTGGTATTAAGGGTTAAAAGGTTTGCTCCAAGCCAGTCAGCTATCTTAATCAGACCCTGTTCAGCAACTGTTTTCACAAGGTTCCATGAGTTTCCCGAAAAAACAACCGCAGTGTCGTCTGCGTATGAGAAGATTCTTCCTCCAGTTATCTGCATGTCGCAAAGGCTGTTAATATAAATTAAAAACATTGTAGGACCCAAAACGCTCCCCTGTGGAACTCCGTAGTAAACTTCCTCCTCGTCACTACACAAGACACCAATCTTTACCATTTGCTGTCTCCCTTTGAGATAGCTCTCAAAAAGGGATAGAGCCGTGCCTCTTATACCTATGCTTTCTAACCTGCGCAGAAGGATTGGGACGGAAACGGTGTCAAAAGCTTTTTTCAAATCTAAGAAAACTGTTAAGCATTTATGACCCCTATCCACCCTATCAACAATTTCAGATGTCAAAGCCGAGATAGCGTCTTGAGTTGAACGTCCTTGTCTAAACCCATATTGTGCGTTTGATAGAATATTTAATTTTTGTAAATAGTTGATTAGTCTCTTGTTTATTATTTTTTCTAAAATTTTTGAAATTGCTGGCAGAACTGATATGGGACGATAGTTATTGACATCGTTTACGTCCCCGCCCTTGTACACAGGAGTGACCACTGATCGCTTTAAATCTTTCGGGAAAACACCAGTTTTAAAACATAAGTTAGCTAACTGGCTTATGAGTGGAACCACAAAATCCCTTGATCGTTTTAAATATTTTGTAGGAATACCGTCCCAACCTGGTGCACTCTCAGAATCAAGACTCATTAGAATAGAGTCTACTTCCTGCGGGTCAGTCTCTAACAACACAAACGAGGAAGACCTAGAATCATTGCAGCAACTTGTCACAACTGGCATTCCAGTTTGAGCTACGATGTTTTCTGCTAATGATTTACCTATAGTGATAAAGAACAAGTTAACTCTATTTAGTGAGTTTAGAGGGTGTGTGGAAATATCTAGGAGATGAGTATTTGAAGTTTTGGGTGGTTTAAACTGTGTGATTTCGTTAATTGTAGACCAAAGATGTCTCGGACTTTTAGTTGATTCTTCTATTTGTTTTTTATAATACTGTCTCTTTGTCTTTTTTATCAAATTGGAACAAAAGTTGCGGAAGCGTTTAAAGGTTATGATTAAAATTAAGTTAAAAGGGTCTAATCTTGTTTGGTGCTGCATTTTGTTTCTGAGTCTTATGCACCGCAGAGTTCCCGCAGTGATCCAGGGCTTCAGTGTTCTTTTGCCACAGGAGGCGTATCTAGTTTTAGAATTATTTGTGAGGGACGCTCGAATCACCTCCAGCAGTTTAGTTGCAAAGCTATCCGGGACCGTGTAAGTATCAAAAATTGATATATCTATATTTATAAGGTACTTATAGGCATTTTCAAAATCTGTAATGGTTGTGGTTTTTGAATAAGTTCTTTGTCTTTTACTTGAGCAGGTTAATTTTAAGAGAACCATAGCATGATCCGTGATTGTTGTATTAAGCACTGCCACAAATGCTGAGGTTTTAGTTTTATCAAACTTCAGGACGACATGGTCAAGGCAATTTTGTTCTCTAGTGGGGAGGCAGTGTCCCGGAAGGAGGCCGTGCAGCGATAGCATATTCAGGTAATTTAATCTATTTGATCTTTGTTGTGTTATTTCTGTAGATTTATCGATTAAATTAATATTAATGTCACCCATGACAATAATATTTTTGTGTGTACTACAAGCTTCAAGATGGCTGTCTAACGAGTTAATGAAATGGTCAGCACAAGTATGAGACGGGGATCGGTATATACCAATAATAGTGAAATTAGACAAGCTAATTTGGAGAGCAGACGCATGTGATAGGGTTAGTTCCGTAACAAGAGCCATATGTTTGTTGCTTATGTAGGCAACCACGCCATCATTTTGATTTAATTGAATTGAGGTAAAATAAGAGGTGTAGTTATTAAGTAGTGGTATTTGTTTATCTTTATTTAATCTACACTCAGTAAGAATAAGAACATCCACGTCGAACTTCATGAGAGCCAAATTCATCTGCAAATCGTCAAAATTACTATAAATACTCCTCATGTTTTGAGTTACCACTGTCAAGCATGTATTTTCGAGTTTTACCAACGTGGACATATCTTCGATGTTTACTAAAGCCGAGTTCGCAATTTCAATCTCGTCTAATTCATCAAGTGTATTTAAGTTACTATCCATTTTCGTATGAAAAGTCTAGTAAACATAACTCACGGGGTATTGTTAAAAATAAAAGTCGATGTAAATCGATATTGATCAGAATTATTACACGAAAATGCAGAGATTTTGGTTCGTAGAGCATGGGTGTATGTGTGAGTGTGATAAGTATGCGAGAAATTGATGAGTGTTTGGTAGAAAGTTCGTATGAGGTGTTGTGTGTTGTTAGTTGATGAGTATGCTTTACAGTAAAAATATTACATAAAAAATTAAATCTAAAAGTTTTTAAAATGTTATTTAAAAAATTAAATCTAAAAGTTTTTTAAATGTTACTTAATAAATTAAATCTTAAAGTTTTTAAAAGGCCATAGGAAATGTACCCTAACAGTAGACAAACAAATGAAATAACTGTAATTAGTCATGCACTTTGAAGTAAGCTATGCACCTGTGATTCACTCTTCACTAGAACCACCTTAGCATCCTCGTCTTTCTTCAGAAATACTCGTCCAAATGTAGTCCAGCAGAATTTATACTGTTTTGATTTAGCTAGGTCCCGGGCTAAGAAAAATAGCCGGGCGTTGCGTGGAGTGAGCTGTTCTGAGATAAATACAGGAGTGTCGCCGTTGTTAGTGATAGCAAGATGCTTAGCTTGAAGTTTTGTTTTGTTTTTTATGTTAAAGGACTTTGTGTGCTTCAACAGGTCCTGTTTTAGAATGGCGGAGTCCAGTTCCACTACGATAGGGGGGCTATTTACCCCGTCCTTCTTCCCTTGAGATCTGAAGATGTCCTTGATATCCCGCTTACTCATATCAAGATTGATATTCTTAGCCAAACTGAGTACCATATTTATCAAATCATCTCTAGTTTCCTGGTTTTTCCTAGGTACATTCTTTATTTCGACATTATTCTTGCGAGAGCATCGTTGCAGGTCCTCAATTCTATCCTCCAATACAATGATATAATCTTTGTCTTTCTTTGCCTGTAGTTCTAACTGAGTTATCTTATTTTGGAACTCATCATTTTGTTTAGACAAAAACGCAATAGATGTTTCGATGTTTGTGTTTGTTAGTTGAATCTCTTTCAGATTAGCAGTGATGTTTTTCAATTCGGATTGCTGGGTTTTTATGAAGGACTGAAATAACTCTCTCATTTCCTCCTTGAATTTGCTAAATTCCGAGGGTAGATCTTCTTCCCTCAATCTTTTGCGCTGGGCGACGAAGTTAGGAGGTGTGACATCCAAGCTCATTTCACAGTCACGAATGTTTCCGTCAGAAATGGATTTGTTCATATTGATATTAGCGTAGTTCCGAGTTACCAGGATATGATGAGTGTCAAAGATTACTTGCTAATTAGCTAAAAATGCGTCGGGGCAGATGGGCTGGCTATGCGACCTATTTCGTTCAATGGCAGCAAAGTGGGTGGGGCCCGGGGGCGTGACCTCTGGTCATTTGGCGAATAGCGCAGGTGAAAGGTCGGTGTGCGCGTGCGCCTCCGCTGATTTGTCGAAAGCTGTCGTCAGCTACCAGGGCAGCACGTTAAGTAGGAGTAAGTTTGCCTCGCCGGTATATTGATGACACAGATAATGAGTGAATTGTACTCACGTATTTGTTTCCGTACAAACACCTCCTCTGTGCTTATGCTGTCCTATTTTATACTTATATTTAATTTGTAAAAATTGACTTTAATTAATTTAAAATTTAAAACAATACAGACTTCTACACGTCTACACCGTACGGCGGTCCGGGGGGAAGGGGGGATGTTAAATTTGTCATTTCTTGGTTTAGGATATCAATGGCATAACTAAGGCTAGCTTCATTTGCATTAATTTTATCAATAACTTCTTTAAGGGACAATAGTGTGGATGTTGTAACCATCATGTTTTCTTTCATGAGGGTTGCCAATTTAGTTTGATCATTCTCTAAGGTCTGAATAGCATTACTATATTTTTCGGCATCATTTTGGTCCATATTTCCAAACAGTTGTTTAATTACTGAGCCGATTCCACCAAACCAGGCGGATCTTTTATATGATTTAGATATAAGATGGGAAATGGAATCAAAGTCTCTAACTATATCAGAATAACGGGATGACAATGGTTGGAACAAATAGTGACATTCGCCTTCATAGTATGCATTGCTTTGATTACATAGGAATTGAGAAGTTCTTAGGATATCCCTTATGTTATCTAAATGTGGTTGAATAAAAGAAATGTCTATGGGGATGATAATATCTAAAGTGTTATCGGTTATTTTTAGGGAGCCAATAGGGTCAAAATATATGCCTGCGTCACCTGATGCTGGCTGGATATATCCTTGACTGTTTGACGCCAGGGTAGGATAAATGTAACCAATTCTGTAAGGAAAGGTAATCTAAATTAACTGAATTGTATATTAAATAAGGTACTATGGTTCATTACTAGTTGCTATTTTAAATTCGTCAAAATGGTGTTTGACGTGACGTCTGTTAATTAATAGTGACGCGGTATTGTTGCCATGGATTTTCACGATTTTAAACGGGCCTTTCCATATTGGTGAAAGAGCTTTTCTAAGGCGTAAGTGATTTTTAAGGTAAACAAGGTCACCGACTTTATATTTAATTGGCCTTGTGTGAATGTCATAATAAGTTTTGGAATTGGTCTTTGATTTTTGTATATGTTCTATTGCTTTTGTTCGGCAATACTTGAGCCTATTTTGGAGTATGCGGACATATTCAGGGTAAGTTGCGCCTGCAGTTTCCTCGTAGATGGAATTCGGTATATAGGGTTTGTTTCCAAATACAAGCTCATAGGGAGAGAAATGAGTGGTT
Source organism: Standfussiana lucernea (assembly GCA_964057025.1). NCBI lineage: Eukaryota > Metazoa > Arthropoda > Insecta > Lepidoptera > Noctuidae > Standfussiana > Standfussiana lucernea. Next base: position 11,919,475 of record OZ059798.1, on the reverse strand, counting down.
GAGTGAATGGCTGTGTTGTACGCAAGCATAGCTGTGTACACAAAACGGGGCCAGTTGTTTTGTTGCTCGTTTACATAAGATTTTAGGTACTCTTTTAAGGTGGAGTGACTTCTTTCGAGAGCACCCTGAGTCTGAGGGTGATACGGGTGGACCATAATTGTTTTATTTTTAATAAATTACATGTTTCTTTAAATAGCTCGGCCGTGAAGTTGGTGCCTTGGTCTGTTAGAATTGTTTTGGGTATTCCGAATAAAGTAATGAAGTGAACCAAACATTCGCATGTTTCCGCAGCAGTAGTGTTGGTAATTGGATAAGCGGCTGAGAATTTGGTGAGATCATCTTGGAGAGTCAATATGTATTTATATTTATCGTCACCGGCTTCTGGTAGTGGTCCTACTATATCGAAAGCTACACGTTCAAAGGGTCGTGTGGAAAGAGATGTGATTTGCATAGGGGCACGATTGGTTCTTCTAAGGGCTTTATTAATTTGGCATTGTGGACATTTCTTTACGTAGTTTTCGACGTCTACTCTCATGTTTTTCCAGTAGTATTTTTCTTGGATGCGTTTCAGCATTCTACCAGAACCTAAGTGACCGGCTATAGGGAGATCATGATTTTCTTTCATGATTTTAGGGACTTCACTCTGTGATGGATAGATAATAGTATTTTTATAAATGTGTATAGTCATTTCTGAGTTGTGAAATAAATATAGGATCATATTATATAGTTTGATATACTGATGAGTGTCGAAAGGATTATTAAAATCAGCTATAGCTATTTAAGGGTTATTTTGCCCTGTGAGGCTGACAACTAACTCATTTCTTACGGATTTAAGACACTTGTAGATATCTTCATATGTGCAAGTGTCAAAGTGATTGACCTTGGTGAAAATGAAATAGTAAACTTTATCTTCGGATTCATATTTAAGGAAGGAATGTAATGTTCTTTCTAGTAAGGAAAATTCGCTCAAATTAGGAATATTAGATATGATTTCTTGAGTATATGGGACGGATTCGTCCATATATATAGATGTAGGGATAATGATATATTTTTTATCAGTTTTGGATAGGCTTTCATTGTGTTCTATTATGGTTACGTTAGGATTAAAACCCTTAGCAGTAGTTTTAAGGAAGTCTGAGTAATTGCCATCTGGGGTACTGGAGTTACTACGGCTCGGGACATCAGGTGGTGATATTGGATTTGGATGATATGTGGAAGGTGAGGGTAAGTTTTCATCTATTATATTATCTAGATCATCAAGGTTGCCTAACTCTGGTAAGCTTGTAGGTTGGATAAGGGGGTCTGTAAGATCTTCAAGTTGGATTAGATCGTCCGGAGAGATAGCTGGAAGGACATCTGGATTCGATGTTTCGTCATAATTAGGTGAGTTTAAATTCTCATTAGAAGTATTAGGTATAGGATTTATAGGATTGACGGATTTAGTTATAGGATAACGGGATAATGCATCAGCGGCATTATTTAGTTTTCCTTTTCTATATATTATTTCATACTCATATTCCTCCAATTTTAATCTCCATCTCTGAAGTTTACTACTGGGGTCCAGAGTGGTTGAATAGCCAACGTAAAGGACGATGGTCGGTAATTATTGTGAACTTTCTACCATATAGGTAAGGACGGAAGGTCTTACAGCCGAAAAGAATTACAAGTAATTCTTTTTCAGTTGTACTATAATTGCACTCATTTTTGTTGAGTGTACGGGAGGCATAGGCGATGGGCTTGTCTTTGCCTATTTCGCCTTGGGAAAGAATAGCGCTGATTGCATAATTGGATGCATCGCAGCTGAGAAGGAATGGTTTCGAGAAATCAGGATATGATAATAGCGGAGCTGTAGTTAATTTATTTTTTAGGATTTCAAAGGATAACTGGTGTTCATTTGACCAGACGAACTCTACATTCTTTTTCAGTAGATTTGTTAAAGGTTTTGCAATGCTAGAAAAATCGGAGATGAACCTGCGATAGTAAGAGACAAAACCGAGGAATGATTTGATGTTGGTATAGGGAATTCGTGAACTGCTCTTAGCTTTTCAGGATTTGGTTTTACGCCTTTGTCAGTAATGACGTGGCCTAAATATGAAACTTCTTTTCTTAAAAATTCACATTTATCCGGTTGTAGTTTCAAACTGAATTGACGGAGTCTATAAAATACGTTAGTTAGGTTATCTATATTCCAAACATAGCCGAAATCCTAGATCAATTAGGCAAGTGCAAATACTTTAGCACATTAGACCTAGCTTCCGGTTTTCATCAAATAAACATGTCTCCTGATGATTCTCCCAAAACAGCATTTTCAATCCCAACAGGGCATTACGAGTTCACTCGTATGCCATTTGGATTAAAGAATGCACCGTCCACCTTTCAGAGATTAATGAATTCCGCTTTATCTGGTCTCCAAGGCATCCAATGCTTCGTTTACCTTGATGATATCGTAATTTACTCATTTGATATCCCTTCTGATAGGAATCGCCGATGGTCACGTCGTTAAGTTTACGGTAATCGATTACAACGCGCCATTTTCTTTGACCGGAAGCATCGAGCTTTTTGGGTACTACCCAAATTGGTGAGGACCATGGAGACATAGAGGGTTTTATTATACCCTGTTTCAGCATTTTCTCAACTTGAGAATCTACCTCTTTCTTATGGCATTCGGGAAATCTGTATGTCTTAACATGAATGGGGTTATCAGACGTGGTTTTGATTTTATGTTCTACTGCATCAGTGCAGGTTAACTGATCGTCGGGTAGATGGAAAATGTCTGAAAACTGAGAACAAACAGAGTATAATGCCTCAGTTTCTTCTGGATTAAGATGGGACACACGAAGCTGCTTTAGAACTTCTTCTGTGCGTTCATGAGTATGAGGTTCGTCTAAAGTACCGATAAAGATTGAAGCCTTCAGTTCGAAAGGCTTTAAATATAATCTAAGATCAGACGGAATAGTTACAGGTTCTTCTGAGGTGTTAACAACGGAAATATTAACACGATTGTTATTCTTTACTTGTACTAAACAGTTTGCTACTAGTAGATTTTGGGAAATATGTTGGTCGATTATTAAGCCTTCTTTGATTTCTGGATTTGCTACAGTACATTCGATTACAGTTTCACTGCGTGGGGTAATAGTATAAACGGGTTCATTGAAATGCATTTTAAGCTTAATATCTTTTAAATACAACACACCTTCATCATAGTTAATTTTGCCACTCATGGAATTGAATAAGTCGTTGCCGATAATACCATCGTAGGACATACTTAATTCATTAACTATGTTGAATATATGTGTTAGGTGTTTACAGTCACTATGAGATTTATCATGTGTATAGATGGTTATAGGGATTTGTCCTAATGTGCATAGAGGATTATCAATGGTTGAATCGATACCTTTGATTTTAAATTTAATCGATTCGTCAATAACAGGCATGTCGTCAATGACTGATTTTTTAATTAAACTTATAGATGCGCCAGTATCGACGAGAAGGGATAGGTCTCTAAAAGACACGGGAGAATTAACTTCTATATAAGGTAAGTATTTATTTGGTATGTTTGATGTGAATTCGTATATTTCTTCATTAATATGTTTTTCATTTTCAGGATTTTGGATGAAGTCTACGGTTTGGGACTGGTTACCCTGTTGCTTGACTCGGATGGAATGACCTCGAGTTTGGGGCTGGTTACCCTGTCCATGGGTCATGAAGGATTTAGAGTCTACGATTTGGGGCTGATTACCCTGTTGCTTGACTCGGATGGAATGACCTCGAGTTTGGGGCTGGTTACCCTGTCCATGGGTCATGAAGGATTTAGAGTCTACGATTTGGGGCTGATTACCCTGTTGCTTGACTCGGATGGAATGACCTCGAGTTTGGGGCTGGTTACCCTGTCCATGGGTCATGAAGGATTTAGAGCCTACGATTTGGGGCTGGTTACCCTGCTGCTTGACTCCAATTGGATGACCACGAGTTTGGGGCTGGTTACCCTGTCCTGGGTCATGGAAGATTTAGCGTCGTCTATTATGGAATTGATCTGTCCCGTGCGACGCTTATTCGGGACATTATTTAGTTTAAATTGTTGTCAACGGTATCATAACTTTCAACTTCAGTTACCGCATTAATACGGGGTTTGAAAGTAGATGTGCTTGGCTGCGCACTTGAAGGGGAGAATCTATTTTGATTATTGAATCTTTTATTATTATATTCGCGGAGTTGGCATTTTTCTAGAACATGCCCTGATTTCTTGCAATATCTGCAGAATGGATCATTTGAAGAGGGTTGTTGAAAGGTAGGTTTTTGTGATTGATAATTATTATTAAAGTTATTGGGTCTATTAGACCTAATTGTTGGATCATTTTGACGAAGTGATTTCACGGCTAAGTTTTGTTTGTAGGAATATTGCTGCAATTTTTCCTCGGAAATCGCGTAATTTATGGCGTCATTGAGGTTTTTGGGGTTCCTACATCTAACGATGTTTGCGATACGAGGGGTAAGGCCCATCGTGAACGTGTGGAGGGCTAAGTCCTCCATTGCAGCTACTCTGCCAGATATTTCACCTTTCTTGTGACCTGATATAGAAATTTCTGTAAGCAATTGTGATAAACAGGTTTCTATCCTAAGTGAGAATTGGCTAACATTCTCCTGAGCACCTTGTCTGCAATCCTGGAGTTCTGCAAGGAGATGAGCGTAATGTTTACGCTCCCCAAATTGGTTCTGAAGGAACTCTTTAAGGGATGGCCACGAATCAAATTCCTTGATTGAACAAGCAATCTCGGCTTTACGTTGGCTAATTATATACTTGAAGACGATGTCGGCTTCGTTAGAAGAGGCTAGGGAAATGGCGTTATCGCAATTATTAATAAATGCATTTAATTTTTCTCTACTGCCATCAAAGGGCTTTATGAATTTTAGGATGACACTTAGGGGTATGTTTCCCGAAGACTCTTCTTTTACGGCTTTGTTACCTTGGGACATGGTTGACAACAACTTATAATACTAAAAGAATAACTAGATATAATAAGTCTGGAAACAAGATTAGTTATTGGAATTAGTCCGACAGTGTGTTCTTATCGCTTATGCAGTGTGCTGAGTCTGGATCTGCGACGAGCACCGAGACATAACATCCGTTGATAAGCCGTTGAAGAATGTTATAACTGTCGAACTGAACTTTTTGTACTTGATCACTGTACTTATAGGAAAATATGTTCACGACTCACAGTATTATTGCGTACATGTTTTTCATGGTTTCGCAGGATCTGGAACTGGAACTGGAGCTGGAACTGGAGTGACCTTGGATTAGGTCAGTACCGGGTTTTACCGGTATGATGAGTCGTCTCTGGAACTCAGGAACTGGAGTGACCTTGAATTAGGCCAATACCGGGTTTAACCGGTGTGATGAGTCGTCTCTGGAACTTTTCAGGAATTGAAGCACTTTCACTTTTAAATTAGGCACTGAATTTAGCACTTTCAGCTAGGATTCCTAGGATTTATAATCCCTTTTACGCTGCCACCAATGTTATAACCGGGTTCCGAATTTGGGTTTTAAAAAAAGAAATTACTTTAGGCTAAAATAAACTTGTATATTAAAACAATAAAAAACACGAGTGCAAGATACATGTGCACGGGAAGACGGTTGGGAGACGACTGGAGGTGTCAGAACATGATGAGGGGGAGAGAGGAAGGAGAGGATGCTGCGTCAGCAGCAGGAATGCAGCGTAGGCTGCTGAGTAGACCAAAAGGGGTACAGGTGAAGGATGTAACAGCACGCACACACTAACAGGCACTGGACAAAAGACACAATAGATAAACCAACAAAATACAATATATGACATTTTTGTTTTCGTTCCCTTTCTCCTGCAAACTAAAAACCGGGATAGAGCGAGATAGCCACGATAATACCGGCGCGGGCGCTTGCGCGGTGACGATGAAAGTTAACATAAATGTAAACAATATTAGTCACGCGCGGACATTTAAGTGGAAATTACGTAGAGTGTTTGCAAATAATATTTCGCGCGCGATGTCTTTCCAATACACAAATGTGCAGTACACCGAAATGGTGAGGGCTTTGGCATGGTGTGGTGATAATGTGGCTCTAGCTTGCAGAACATTCAACCAAAGGTATGGTACAAGAGTAGACCCGAGGACTATGTTAGCTGCTCCTCAGCGGCTTCGCGACCACGGAACGTTCCGTCCGAACACGGCCATCGACAGGGGAGCCAATGTGCGTACACGTACTCGTCTTCAAAACGAAATACTGGACTATTTTGATGAGAATCCCCATGCCAGTACCCGAGAAGCAGCGCCACGCTTTGAGTGTAGTCACATGCATGTGTGGAGAACACTTCGTGGTAATAGCGAACATCCGTTCCACCTCAGAAGATGTCAGGAGTTGACTCCAAACGATTACGCACCACGCTTGCAGTTCAACCGCTGGTTATTAGAAAATTGGCAGCTAAACATAATTTGGACAGATGAAAGTACATTCACACGTGTGGGGATGTACAATCAACACAACACACATTTATGGATGCACGAAAATCCTCACGCATGCAGAGTGGATTCCTTCCAACACCGTTTCTCCGTTAATGTCTGGGCCGGTGTCATTGGTACATACATACTGGGGCCTGTGTTCTTACAAAGGTTGACAGGAGACGCATATTTACTGTTTTTACGAGAAACTACCTACGCTGCTAGGAGACATCCCCCTACATAATTTACAAGAGGTATACTACCAACAACAAACCACCAACTATACTATACTTGGTATACTACCAACTGGATCGGTCGCGGCGGCCCTGTCCAGTGGCCTCCCAGATCAGCTGATTTGACGCCTCTTGACTTTTTTTTTGTGGGGACGTATTAAATCCTTAGTTTATTTTAGTGAGACAACAAGTGCCGAGGACTCAAAAAACAGGATAGTGAACGCTTATGAAATAGTGAAAAATGACACTGAAGTGCTTTCTAAATTAAAACACCAATTAAGAAAACGGGCATTAAAATGTATTGAACAAGGTGGTGAACATTTTGAAAGTGTTTTAAAAAGACAACGTCGTATGAGTGTTTAAGCAATCAGTAATTTATTTAATTTTTTTAATTACTGTAAATATTTTGATTCACTTCTAAACACGCCGTCTTTGAATAATGTTATCGTACCTATCGCCTCTTATTTTTAGCAGTTCGTTGTTATTTACACTAACATACTTAACATTTTGTAACGAATATTGCCTATAATAAATAAACAAAATTATTCAGAGTCGACAGTCCAAAGCCTGAAAAGTGTGAAAGATGCAATCAATGTTTACTAGACATTAAACAACTCGGAGTTCGGACATCGTTTATTGTTCATATTTTTTTACGTAAACAATCGTGTATTGTCGGCACTGATACCTACAGTTGTGTCGAGCGGCGCGCGGCGGCGCGGCGGCGCGCGGCGTTAACTCGTCTCGAACGCGAGCGACAGACAGTATATAATCACTACGTTTAAAAGACGGGACTTCCATACTAGCCAATAGAATCAATTTACATGGCATTCCAATACCAACATACCCATCAAATACCACAAAGATGTCAAGCAACATCAGGAGTACCAACCTAACAAACCAAATAGTGCTTAACAAATAGCTTTTTATCAATATCGATAAACTATGCAGGGTAGAAACCGAGGTTACTACTATGAATATTTTTATTTATTTTAGGTAAGTGTCGAATCCGTATTTGAGTCCAGTGTTGATAAGGGGATTTTTTGGTACGAATACAAGATTGGACTTAAATGCGGACCCGAAATAAAATAAAAAACTGTTTCTTTTTAAATTTTTATTATTATTTTGCGATACCCTGTTGCTGTGATCTTTTAATAATGTCGGCAGTTGAGTCTTCAGCTTTAACAAACGAAAGATTTGTATGATGGCATTCATTCCTTATCAAAAGATTACTCAGACGAACCAGTAACATATGGAGCAGACGATCTTTGTGGTCATCACATATCCACAACAAATTGTCACATTTTGACAACATCATCGTAACGGCTTGCTGAGAAATATTTCTTTCATGAAGAATAGGTTTAACTTGAATTTCTAAGCATGATGTAACAATGTCGACTAATTTGCACAGATTTAATGTGGGATATGTTCTCAATTTCGTGAGTGGTGGCAAGATAAATGGAGTCTTCTCCATTTATCTTGCCACCACTCACGAAATTGTATGTAGCTATACATTGATGACTCACATCGTTCTGGGTCTTTTATTTTTAAGCTTTGCTCACAACTCTCACATTGCCACCGCAGTTTTTTTAGCACCATTAAGGACATTAAGGATTTTTTTTAAGGGGGGGTTTTTTTATTACCCTGCAACATATACAGTAGGCTGCTTTTCGAACGATTCGAACAAATTATTTTCCATGTGAACATGTTCCACATCATCGTCTGGAAATTCGAAATCGTCAGGCAGGAAAGCATCATTAACTTCGGGTAGGTGTAGAACGGAAATTCCAGCATATTGTTCCAAAAGTTTTTCAGGAGACCGGTTTTCAAATCGAACGGCTTTTGAATTTTCAATTTGCCTAAAGAAATCTTCGAAATCAATGATTGCTTCACAATTATCTTCTTCACAGTTTGCCCCTCTACCAACTGGCGAACTTAATTTCGTCAAAATGTTGGATTTTAAAGCAGCTGTGAAATGATGACACGTCGAGTTATTGCTTGTAGGACAATGTTGTCGTATCATGCCAAAAAGGTTTTCTAAACAATCTTGATTCAACTGCCGAAGATTTATGTATTTGAACCCTTTCGACTCAACATACTTCCAAATATCTTCTTAATAGGGTTCACGTGTAGGGCTGTCAATTTTTTAAAGTGTAATGTACTTTGATCTTTTTCTGCCACATCTAGCAAGTGACACCACTTTCCTTTTTTTCCATTTATTACAATTTCTCCCCCATTATGAAAATTGTTTCGGAGCGATTTAAATAAATGTGGAATATCAAACATTATAAAGATCTTCATGTCATTTAATAAGAAATAATTGGAGGTACTTGGGATGCCACACCAATTCTTTAGTTTGAAACTGCCAATATTTGTGGGCCCTTGGTCACATACTGTGGTAATCATGGTAATTCCAACATCAGTAACAGCCTTAATTACATCTTTAATAAGAACAGCCTGGCTTTGGGTTGATACTGTACACAAAGTAATAAGCTATTGGTTGCTTCATTTTTTTGTGTAGACCTTGAAGCATGAATACCAAAGCGTGATCAGCTATTTCTGAAGATCTGCGCTGATTTTCACCTAAGTCTACAAATCCATTAACTTTTTCTGTCCTTGGATTGAAGATAAGGCGCTTTTTTAAAGCTATCTCATCGAAGCAAAGCACATAACCTGTCTTTTTAATTTAATTTTGCAACTTTCTTTTTAAGGTGATCCATGATAGTTGGACTGATACCTGGTTCTAACTCGATGCTTTGAAGAAGAGTTTGCAAGGTTCTTACGCTTGGTAATGCCATTAGATGTTGTAGATGTCTGTATGTGTAAGGTGACTTCTTATATATAGCAAAAGCCAATGCTTTTTCTAAAGGAGTCCATCGTTTTCCTCCAGGTTTTCTGTCATGGTTGCGTATACATATATGCTTTAATCAGAGTTTTTAGTGCTAATGACTTGATACGTGGCATTATATTTCCTTCTCGTAAAACATTTATTTCGCGCTTGTACGAATTTATCTTTTTTATCAGCTTTCTTTTTCGAGGTATCACTTCTAAATCTGCAATTGAATGAAATATTTAATGACTTAAAATAAATACATGTCACCTCACGCACAGTGTTCTATAGTTTTGTTCCTCTTAATTTCAAATCAATCCAACTACATAAAGTGGGTGGAAATCAAACAAACATACAAACATTGAAAGTTAAATAAAAGCTTGTAAAAAATCAAAAAGAAACAGTTTTGGATAGGTGCACCATAAGAATTTCTTTCTTGTCACTTGATTCTGGAGCCAACAGCTGCTGTCCTGCTGTACAAGAATCTGGAACAAATTGCAACATAAAAATAGAACCAAAATCCTATAAGTATTAAAGTTCTAAAAAGTTCAGCTGCCAAACAAAATTGAGAAAAAGAGATTGTACCTGAGTCACTAGGTCCGGCCTGGAATAATGAATCTTCATTGTCGTTTATCCCTTGAGACGTGTTTGTAGTTGTAACGTCAATGTTTGAATAAATGTGACAGAGAAATTCAAGCAACATTTCATCAGGAAGTGGACCAGCTTTCAAATGTTTTGTTGGTATGGCCCAATTTTTAAGGCGATTTTTTTTTTTATTAAATGCTCTTTTGTCAAATTGGTTTCCAAATACATATTTTAATGTATGCAACTTTTCAATGGGAACACATATTAAATCTTCTTTGCCCACAAACTTGACCCACTGTTTGCATCTGAATTTTTTTTTAAATTAAAATTAAGTCAATGTTTCTTGGTTAAAATCATATATATTATTTTATATCGTTGTTATCGATATGTGGATATTACAATTGCAGTACATCACTAGCACACAAATTTAAATGAGATAAATTTGGCTGCAAAGTATCATATTAAAGTGCTTACCAGGCTTCATCTATAGGAAATCTCGCCATAAACATCCTTTTTTCTTGATTCGAACGACTTGCTCGATTTTCACAAGTAATAAACCGTCTTTTCGGTGGCATTTTGATTCAAAGTACACCTCTGATCACCCGTCACTAATTTTGATGAGAAATTACACTTTAAAAAGTTAAAATCCACAATCAAACAAGCATAAATTACATTCAAAACACACGGCACGACACGAAGTTTTGACAAATAACATGGAACATGGCTGACACTTGACGGAAGAAAGAGAAACCGGACTGAGGGAGTGTGATAGCAATATCCACCATTATTTGCCACATAAAGTCCATAGAAAAGTTTTTTTGTTCCTAGTTTCACTAGACTGGCGAGCGAATACCTACTAGGCTAGCAAGACCCTCACTCATCTACGTGTGCGACTGTGTGCGTTCGTGGATTTGTACTGTGACCACAACGTTCTTCCGAAATTAGTATAACTAATTTAATAAATAACTAATGTCTATACATACTTAACTAAAAATCCAATGTATGTATTATGATTTTATCATAATATTCTAATTGGAGTGTTTGAGGGTGTGCGTTAATTATGTTACATGTTGTATAAAAAATCGTTGAATAAGTAAACGTAAATTAAAATAAAACTATTTTGTATAAATATCGTTTCTCTCTGATTTTCGAAAACTTTAACGTCTTTGTGGCAGAACTTCTAATTATTATTTTTAAATAATATTTGGTAGTTGTAATCGATAGGTGCCAGAGCATCTATCCTGCATACCGCGACAAGGAAATTCAATTAAAAAAAAAACTCCATACAAGAGCGAACCACCCTACTGCGTAGGCCCTTAATGATTAATATAATGAAATGGGAGAGACCTTTGCCAAGCAGTAGGACAATACAGAATGATAAAAAAAATGTTTTGAAAAAGAACATAACTAATCAAACATTTATAATTGACTATGCCACTCTTCAAAACAAATAGCACATAGTGCAGGCTTCTCTTCACATCCTTTGCATCGTATACTGGTTTCTTTTCTTATCTTCTTTTTGGAGCACATTTTGCACTTCATGTAATATGAAGTCTTATTCGAGTTAGTTCGTACGGGAATCTTTTCCGGCCAGTGGCCAAAATTGTCACGGTTTTCAACGTCTCTTGATGGCACAACGTCAGCCCTTTCTTTCAGCCGGTTGTCGAATTTATTTCTATTTATTAGTTTGTCGGGTTTTAGATTCAGAGGCAGCTGTATGAGTGTTTTTATTAAATCTTCTCTAAAGGTCAAAAAACTATATCTGTTGCTATTATTCTTGCAATACTTTTTGTATATAAAGAAGCTATTCCACACTGAGAGATCCAGTAAATGAAAGAATACCTTCTTGTACCACCTCAAAGTCTTACGGGGTGTGGAATAGTATGAAATCATTTGGTCTGCCCGATCGATTCCCGACATAAATTGATTGTATATGGTCACTTCCTGTGGTTTCATACGTTTTTGTCCACGTCTGTTAGTAATTTCTACGAGTTTGGGATGATTTGACGTAGTTACCATAAGCACAGACCTTTTGTCTTGCCATTTGGCTACATATACTTTATTTTTGCGTACCCAAATATGTTCATTTTTGTTTAATTTCTTTGTTGTTAATTCTTTTGGGTTGTCTTTTCTGTTAGTCCGTAGAGTCCCTGTAGAATGAGTTTTTAAATCCAATAATTTTTGAGATAACGTAACTGAGTTGTAGTAGTTGTCCGTGAATAAGTAATGCCCTTTTAGTAAATACGGTCTCATTAGTCTCATAACTATTTTTTCTGTCTTTTTTCCAGTTTCGTTATCATCGTGATCATTTTTTCCTGCATACATAATCAAATTGAGAACGTACCCATCAGATGTTGTCAATTCGTAAAATTTTATCCCATAGCGAGCCTTTTTAGATTTTATATATTGTCGAAAAGACAGGCGTCCCCTAAAGAGTAACATTGATTCATCTAATGACAGTTCTTTTGTAGGCTTGTAGCATTCACGAAAATTCTTCGAAACCGCGTCTATAAATTTAATATTTTTTTCTTTTCCTGTAGCTCCTAACTGGGACACATATAAACATCTCAAAATTTGTTCAAACCTACGCGCAGACAACGTATACTGAAAAATCGGATGAAAATATAAGGGATCACTGTATGTAAAAAGTTTACTTTTTTTTGGAATGCTTACTTGTCCCATCAGAAGACATAATCCTAAAAACTTTAGGATTTCGTCGCGGTCTACTTCTTTATAACGGTAGCGTCGTGAATGTGTAGTGGTCGGTCTATTTGTGGAGCACAGTGCTCTTCCATAATTATTTGTGCTTGTAACTATATAATCTACAATATGAGGAGGAAACATTTTGTTGAAGACGTCGATAACTGATGTATTTGAATCGATTTGAAACTGGACACCGACAGAACTGTTGTCAAAATCAAATTCTGGTATATCTGATATAGAGTTTGTCCAATCTGCTACTGGAGACGGTGTTCGGTATCTTCGCTGCCGTCGCGCGGTGTGTGTATCTCGAGCACGACCGAGAGATGGGCCTGGTGTTGGGTTGTCCTCTATCGTAGCAGATGGACGGAAGACAGGAGAAGAAGGCAATGGTGGCTCAGGAATTGTTGGATTGCCGGGGTTGCTCTCTGTGTCTAGAAGCGGTGGGTCTGGATTTCCCGGGTTGCCTTCTATGTTTAGAAGCGGTAGTGGCTCAGGATTTTCCGGGTTACCTTCTATGTCTAGAAGCGGTAGTGGCTCAGGATTTCCCGGGTTGCCTTCTATGTCTAAAAGCTGTGGTGGCTCGGGATTTCCAAATCTACCTTCTATGTCTAGACGGGGCAGCAGCTCGAGAATTACGGGGTTTCTCCCTATATCTAGAAGCGGCAGTGGATTAGGCATTTCGAGGTTACCCTCTATATCTAGTAGTGGTGGCGGGTCACGACTTTCAGGATCGTTCTCTTGACGCGACTGAGGCTCAGGTGAGCTCATTGTTTCCGTATCGCGATCAGCACTATTGGAATGCTCTGACATAGTTCTAGGCCGTTTTGATGTTCTAATGTCAAAAATACTTTCAGAACTTGCACTGTGATCTGAAGTCTCGGAACTGGACTGTTCGGAATCTAAACGCTTATCCTTGATTCTTGCTCGTGGTCTTCCGTGAAATAGTAATTCATTACTTACTGAACCATCGCCTCCATCTGACCCTCCTGGCTCCGGGTCATAATCTGCATCAGATCCATGTTCACCATCGTCACTGAAAGGATCTGGAGTAGTTTCCCGTGACGCCGATGCCTCATCAAAAATCCTCATCGATCTCTGTTTACCTTGTTTTTTATCCATCTAAAACAATAAGTACCCTTTATATCAATAAATTGGTAACGTACGATTTACATACCTACATAATAATACCTATATTTATCATAATGAAAACATGATTATACTTATTATTTTTACAAATATAGACGCAAACAATAAGCATAAATAACTTTACGATAAAGATCTACACAAAATAATAAATACTTACGATAATTCGAAGGCGTAATTTCGCAAAACCACGGCCGCAGCACTGCAATAATTGAATACTCTCCCGCTCACGGCGCACGGAACGACTGAAGTATGGGAGCGGGGGCATCGAGGGACGTATTACGACGTTGCGAATGTATGCGTAATTAGAATGTATGTGTGCGAGTAGCCTTATAAAGTGCACAAAAAAACTAACTTGAAGTGGCGCTAGCAGTCCCAAAATTTAAAGTGATACGGCGCAATGACGTAGCTTGAAGGAATTTGTATAAGCCTCAGCCGTTTATACACGTTCTTTGAAGAAAGACATATTTTTTACTGACGTGATTAAACGTTGTGTCAATTAATAGCGTTTATCAAATTTTACGTGTTATAACGTTGCTCAGCTCAAAGTGTTAACTTACACAGTTCACGAGCGCAACTGATTGACAGGATATTTTGTTCGTTTGTGCGAATAAGCAAGACGTACCGCTCAGGTAAAGAGTGAGCGAGACAGACAACACTACTATTGCTCTTGTATCACATGCTTAGCGACAACAGGAATACGTTTAAATTCCAAACATAGGAAAAGGAGAAGTTGCAACTTCCATAAAAAATTACCTCACGTTCGACAGCTGGGACAAATATCTCAAAAAAAGATAAAAATGAGTATTAATAAAATTGCATACTTCCGATTGTCATCCTTACTGGCTATCATACTTAGAAATTGCTCTAAATATTCTTCTAGGTAGACTTGTGTGCCGGGGCTTTGTTTCATCACACCTGTTCGTTCTACGTAGGGCTAATGAACGAGTGCTACTGAACTTTCCTTTGCCTGAGTCACCATGTGAAGCTCTTCTGTGGCCAGCTTGGAGCGCTGAAGATTAAGTTGGATGAACTTTAATCTTGCTTTCGGCCTTGTTGTGTTTTTAAGGGTGATTTGTTGGCTGGTTGTTGCGTTTTCTTGGTCGCCTTTAACAATAAGAAACGCGCGACCTCGCTATTTCATCCCATTTTTGGCGTTCCTGGCAGTCTTCGCTGAACGCTGTGTGTGCCAGGTCGTGGGCTAGCTTGCAATTAATGCAGGTGGGCTGTTTCCCGTCAGCCCGAGTGAGGCAGTCCCTAACATTATGTGCTCCGATGCAGTAGCTGCATGCTTCTTTACCAGTCTTAATGAACCTGTTGTGTCCATACCCAAGACACTTTGAGCACTGCACTAGCGGGGACTGGTCCTCAATCGAGCATCGCTTGATGCCCACGTGCACCTTTTGCACCTGCGTGTAGCACTTCCAGAGCTCCGGGGAGAGCTCCAGAACTGGGTGGCACTCATGGGGGTTCCTCGCACAGTTCCTATAGCGCACCCTTATAGTGTGTCCATCCACAGCGACGTTCTGCAAAAGGTTTTTGTTCTGCGCTTTTAGGAGATCGACGATCGCCCCGTCTCTGTAGCTGGACATCACTCCCTTGATTCAGACGAGGGGGTTTTGAGGTTTCTGCTCCTGGACCTTGAGCCCTGCGTTCGACTTGAATTGATCCCTGATCGTATTCAACTCCGACTTGCTGGCGCACCTCAGGACCACTTTCTGGTTCCGCGCCTTCCGAACTGTGTCGACTCGTGCTCCGCTTGTTTTGAGGTCCAGGGCAGTGATCCCCTCGATCACGTTGTCTTCAGTGTGCTTGGGGTCCGTGGACGAGGCGATCAGGGTGTGATTTGGTTGTTGGTGTATTTGTAGCTTGGGTGTTCTGGCGACCTGGGCAAAGGTTTTGGGGCTTTAATGTTGTGTGAAGCGGCTTATCCGCTTTGCCCAATTCCGCCACCCCCTTCTCTATGTTTTGGAGGGTCTTTTTGACCTCCCCGACAGTGAGCTCTGCTTCAAGATTCAGTGCCGGGGGCGCCTGTATCGTCGGTTCCTCGTCGCGCTATTCGCGGAGGTCGGCTGAGACTATCTCCAGACTTTCTGTTATTGCTTTCAGATGGTGTGTTATGTTGAGTAGTGGTGGTGGTAGTGGGGGGGGGGGGGAGACTACAGGCCTGTTGGCGATGGCCTGTAATTATGAATGCATTTTTTCTAATTCCTCTTTGAATTCTGTAGTCGTGAGTAGGCTCGCCTCGAGCTCTCGGCTCCGGCTGCATGTTTCTGGGCTGGGTGAGATCTTCCTTGAGCCTTTCCAAAGCCTTCCGGAGCACGTCCAGCTGGTCCGAAATGCTGGTTACATTAGTGTCAAGGCGTGAGAGACCGGCCCCCATAGTATCCCGCTTGGGATCCCCCGGGGCTCTCCTGCCTTGTTTTCTCGTGCTCTTTCTGGTTTTTTAGGCTCGCCGTTGTGACCTCGTTTTTCACCTCGTTGATGCCGTTGAAGGCTTCAAGGGTCTCGTGTCCCAGCCATTCCCGGATACCTTTTGCCTCTTTTTTTGTTTCCGTGACGTCTGTCCGCATGATGGAGAGCTCGACCTTCAATGATATCAGCTCTCGAGTATGAGCTCTCTCGACCCGCACAAGCTCTTGTGCGTGTCGAGAGCGCCCCTTCTCGAGGTTGTATTTGTGTTGCGCTCTCAAGTCCGCCGGTGACAGGGCCGTCTCGTAGAGGCCCTGAAGGCATTCGTGAGCGGTGGCCTTGCACTCCTTCTTCATGTTGCCCGCAGCTTCCAGGGCCTCCTTCCCTTTTTGGAGAAGGTCGTTTGTTTCCCGTGTGGCCAGGTCCATCTCCACCCCTGTGGCCCTTCTCGGTGTTCGGTATAAAAAGCTCGGCCGCCCGCTCGTAGGGGCTTGGCCCCAGGCCCAGTCAACAGTGTATAGGTGACGTTGGACTCGACGGGGGGCCTAATCTATGACAAGAACAGCGAGTGTTGATTGTTGTCGACTCTGTCCAACAGGCTGTCATGCATTACACACACATCAAAAGTATCTAGGGATCAACATATATTTTTGCAATAACTTTTCTCCTGATTGATATTAATTAAAATTTTCTTTAAGGATTCATCAAATAAAGTGTTTTCGTTTGTCACAGTAACGATAAACCAAGTCACCTTTGCATTAATAAAGAAATTTGCCATTTTCCTAATAAAGGGATTTTTGACATTTGAACCACTAACATTAAAGTTCGAAAAAAAGACTGAAATAACAGTTTTCTTTAAAATTTTATTGGGTAACACCGCTAGAGCGCCGCTGGCACAAAAATGTGCCACCAAACCCCGACCAAATTAAAACTCTATTTGTAGTAAAATAAGTCTTAAAATCGTTTGAGACGAAGCTTATACTTATCTATCGACGGTGCTCTAGAGGTTAAACAATTAATAATCCGTGTTTCTACCGCGAACACTAACAACACAAGAACATCGGTTTGGCATACTCAAAATGAGTTCATCCAAATCACGCTGTGGAATGGCCGCCCATGTTCGTTGCAACAACAAAAAAAGGTCTTCTTGCGACTGGATACCCTCCATATTCGGCAGAGCTCTTCTCTGTAGCATATCCCATGCATGCTCAATCGGGTTCAAGTCTGGCGACTGAGCAGGCCAGGGCAGGACATTGATGTTAGCTGCGGCGAGAGTCTGTCTTACAACTCTTGCGGTGTGCGGTCGTGCATTATCATGCATTAACTGAAATAAGGGACCGATTTGCACTTGTAGAGGAACGATGACGTCTGATACAATCGTCTCAGCATAAATTTGAGCGTTGAGGTTGCCTCTGATCCAAATCAACTCAGTTCTTCCGCCGATCCAAATACCCGCCCATACCATGATGGTTCCACCACTATAAGGATGGACTTCCTGGCAGGATTTTAATCGCTGTTGGCGTCCAGGGGTTCTCCAGTGTCGTATACGTCTTGTATCCGGTCTCATACCAAAACGAGACTCATCAGAAAAGCACACGAAACGCCATTGTTCTTCTGCCCAATTTCTGTGTTCAAGAGCCCATTGATATCGAATCCTACGATTGTGCATTGCTATAGGTGGTACCCGTAGCGGTCTTCGGGAATGAAGGTTCACTTCATGCAAGCGGTTTCTGACTGTTTGGTCGCTAATTAAGTTCCCTGAAGAGTGATGAAGCCTCACAGCTAACATCATGGCGGTTATTGTTGGAGCTCTTCGAGTTAAGATTTGAATGTATCGGTCTTGTCTCCGTGTGGTGCAGCGATACCGTCCTCCATGGCGCTCAGCCACGGTACCAGTGCTTCGGTAACGTGTCCAAAGTCGACTGATAACACTCTGACTTGTATTCAGAGCTAAAGCCACAGTACGTTGCCGGGAACCAGCTTCTATCATTCCCACGGCTCTGAGCATTTCTTCCCTGCTTAAATGACGTCGCCGCTCCATAATAACGTTGGTTTTAATCAGTAGTAGGGAAACAGTAGCACTAATAATGTCTTCAATGCGTTGTATGTTTTTATAGGGAAAATATTGACAGCTTATTTTCATCTTTTACTCGAATTTGATTGAGAGTTCCTGATTCAAATTATGCAATGCACCAAAAAGGATCCATATAAATTTATAAAATCATAAATTTATTACAAAGCCACATCTCAATCTCAAGAAATCCGCATAAAAATGCTTGATCCCTAGACACTTTTGATGTGTGTATAATGTTACTATGTAAAATAAAGTGCAGTATCGATGTGCTATAAAAGCGTTTTCTTCAATATATGCAGCATAAAAATAGCAATCTAATGTTTTTTCGTTCATTTAATTAAATTTAAAACTTTATTTATAAAAAATAGATGGATATAATCAGTTTCGAAATTATAAATAGACTCTCGTTGGTAGTTTGCTATGGCAACACCACAAGATAAATGTCTTCCTTTGAGGTTGGTCGTTTTTTCTTGTGATTTAGTTTCTATTGTGCTATTAAAACGTTGAGTCGAGCATCCTGTTCCTCCGTTCCATTGTCAAGTGTTAGAAAGTCTAACGAGGTAGTGACTCTTATTGAGATAGTGACTCTTTTGAGAATCGTGTTTCGCGATGAAGGAAAACATTAAGTGTGGGTCTTCATCTTCACAAGATGCAAGCATAACGTAACGGAAACCGATTTATTTGGTGTTACTCTTAACAAGTTTAGAAGATCAGTTAGAGAGAGAGAGAGAAGAGTAGATTACCTACTTGATTTGCCTTTAAACAATTTACTTCAGCCCAACTAGTTACTATCACAACTGAAAATAAAAATCTTTAGATATCGCATTCCTGATACATATCATGATAATTCATTTCATTTAGTTTTAAGTAAAATTTATATTGTATTCACTTTGTATGATGTATATTAGTATTAGAGAACTTTATGTTGTTGTCACTATGGCGAATGCTGCGTATACCTGTAATAGGCATACATACCAGTACTTTTATATATTTTTTTTATAAATAAATAAATAACGTTACACCGTTTTCCAAAACCAGGCAGCACCAATAGTCTTCGGTATGTGTTGGTATTACATTACTTGTTGCTTTTTGAGTGAATATCTGGTTGTACACTCAATGTAAGTTTTTGTATGAAACTAAGTTTTTCACCTTCTTTCAGTTGTGAATTATTGGCGAAATCTGCTGCCCGAATGAACCATGGTCATCACCTGAATTCCAAAGAAAACTTTTTTCTCAACATAAAATGCTGTGCAGTAAACATTTCTTAACCCTTAAATGCATGAAATTATTTATTTTATAAAAAAAAATATATTATGTTCAGGCTAATGAGTAAATTCATGGAAAAATAGTAAAAAAAATCAGTATGCAGATTTTCATATATTTTTAATTAAAAAAAGTCCTATATCAAAAATGAAACACTATGCATTACGCGCACTTAAAATATGATTACAAATTAAAAGTTACTTGTTTTACTATTAAACTTGTATTTACTTATTCTAAAGGTATTATTTGTTATGAAATAAAGAAAAACAGTCAGATTTTCCCGGATTTCATTCGTGGATCTTTAACAGTTGTTACGGGTCACCCAAAGCCCTAAAGTCTGACAACCAATCTTAACAAAGGGGTATTGTATTACCCAGTAACTGGATTGTGGAGGTCAGATAGGCAGTCGTTCCATGTAAAATACTGGTATTCAGCTACATCCGATTAGACTGGAAGCCGAGCCCAACATAGTTGGGAAAAGGCTAGGCAGATGATGACCTAACTATACTCTTAATTTGTGTTACAGGTATTGCTAAATGGAGCTACATTAAAAAAAATTATGAGCTGGACAACAGTAACCCCAATTTTGTGTTTGCACCATTGCTTAAACCAGATCACCTTAATCCGAACACAAAACAAAAAATGAAAGTTAAGCTTGCTGCTCAAGTTAAAAAGTCACTCAGTAGCAGCAGGCATGTACGCAAAAATAGCAGAAGGTAGGGATCATTTACATTTTATCATTTGATTCATTTACCAAGTGTTTTACTTAGCAATAATACCTTTCGATAGCTTCGAAGCTTTTGGATTCTTCATGTTAGTATGATCATAATGGCCCAACACATGATGGTATACTTTGCTTTGGTTGAGTCAAGGCTCAGATTAGTATTGAGGTTTGGGGCAACAGCTACCAGTACAATGTCTACTCGGCATTTGTAAAGAGACAGGACAATGAACAGAAATGGAAAGGACAATGCTGTGATTGATAATTGTTTCGTTCAACAGTTTACACACACGACACATGCCGATCATGCCGTGATCTTGATAAAAAGATTAACCAGTCAGTAGGTTGGTAGTCAGACTGACTGCCCAGGGTATGCTGGACGATCATTTTAATTGTGTCGTGACCCATGAAGGCCTTTCAATGCATCTTTGCATTCAGATTGTGTTAAATTGTTATCGTAAATTATAAGGTTTTTCTTTTTCAGGAGAATTATCATGTGATGCAACAACCACAGCAAATGTAATTGCGAACATGGACAAAATTATTTGATAGTGTGAATGCGTACACACCAGATCTTAGAAGGGGGAAAACAATGTCTACAAACTTAAAGGACAGTACAAACCACATTAAACTTTTTAAGGAAATGAAGGTATTTTTTAGAAATTTAACTTTTTTGGGGTGCAAAAGTTCTCCCCCGTCCAAGGAAGGTTGGGTCTGGAGTTTGAATGGGCTGGAAAAACTATGGAAAAATCTTAAAGAAAAACACAAAGCAATTAAAAGCTTGCCAACAAGAAGAATCCAGCAGGACCCATTGGAAAATCTGTTTGGCTGCATTCGCAGTAATTGTGGAGCTAACACAAACCCAACTACTGGGCAGTTTGTTGCTGGTTTAAAAACCGCTATCCTGAGTAATTTATCTCACATTGGGACAGGAAATTGTGAGGTTGATGAAAATGACGTCTTCCTAACAAATTTCAAAATTCTTGACTCCAGTTACAGGCATAGGCACAGCTGATACTGCTACATTGGAAAATGCTATAGAAATAAATGAAGTAGAGGAAACTATGGAAGAAAAAACTGGCGAAATGCAGGCTTGTGCCTATGTCTGTGGATTTATTGTAAAAAATAATCCCAATAATAGTTGTGAAAATTGTAAAAAAGTGTTTGTCTCACTAACGCACGAGGAAGTCCACAATTTTATAGAATTTAAAAGATATGAAGGAATAAAAAAATCCCTCACATACGCCTCAAAGGATTTAATTCTTTGTATTGAAAAAAGTGCTACATTAGTAAATAAATTCCTAGAAAAAGAGCCGTATAAAAGGAAATTAAAATCTGCTACTATGGGATTATTAAAACAATCTATTAAATGGGATTTCCTCAATAAATTTGATGAACACAAACAGCATAATATTGCATATGTAATAAACAGCGTATTTCATAAATGTATAAAAAAATTTTATATGTTAAAAAATCGACAGTTCGCAGAAGAAACAAATAGGGCTTCTCTAAAGAGAAAAAATGGATATTCTTCAACACAAATAATTAAATATGCGTCAGGTAAAAGATAAATAGAACTAGTGATTAGAAAAAAACATCAGTAGTTTCATCATGGAACTGTTAATGGTACTAGTGGCAACGAACCGAATTTTTAATTGTGATTAATTTAATTATGTAATCTTTAATAATAATATAATTTAATCTGAATTTATTTTAATTAGACTTACCTACGTTAATTGTTTTTCATTTTTCTTTCTCTTTAAATTTTTCTAATTCAGATTAAATTATGTTTATATAGTATAAAATGAAGTCGCTTCCGCTGTCTGTTCGCTTAGATCTTTAAAACTACTAAACGGATTTTAATGCAGATCAGCAATAGATAGAGTGATTCAAGAGGAAGGTTTAGTAAAGAAAAACCAAAATATTCAAAGATTTAAATCCTTGATTGAGTAGTTTAAAAGATCTAAGCGAATAGACAGTGGAAGCGACTTCACTTTTACTATGTAAAGATTATTTACATAGTATTGAAGACTTGTGATCACCAGTGATCGGAGTAGGTAGATTGATTTTTGGTACTTGTATCATAAATGCACACAGAAAGAATAACATGGATAAGCCATTTTCCCGGGAAGTAATTCCGGTATTTCCGGATTCAATTAAATATTGTTAATGTTGGTAGTGATATTATTCCTACTCAATTCAAAATTTAAAGGAAGGTGTCAAAACTAAATTAATTCATTATTTATCTGTTGAATAATAAAAACAATCGAATTCCGATCGAAGCTTTAATTTTTATTTTTTTATTTTTAGCCTTTTATGGCTAGAACTTTTATAGATAGACATAAATTGTTGCACTTAAATTTAAATATTGTCATAGTGGTCATGGTAATTTGCATTAAGGGTAGAATAAATGACGGGGCCCCATAGAGGTCCAATGCCTGCTGGGGTCGTGAGACTGTTCTAAGGATGCACCACGACTCTGAAACGTAAAGGGCATACGAAGGAACAGGTTGATTTTAGTCAGATTTTAGGACCAAAAAAAAAGGGGTAGAATAAAGAAAAAAGATAAAAATCAACATTGTTTATTGTTAAATATGTACATTTTACATTTATTCACATTTTTTATCTTCATCGATTACAATGTCAGCATCCTGGTAATCCTGATCTTTACAATTAAAATATATAACTATGAGTTTCTCTATATTTTCTATTTTCAACCTATTTCTTTTAACATCTAAAGTCCATTTATAAATGGAAAAAGACCGTTCTACATCTGACGATGTCAAAGGAGCAAATTTTAAAAAAGGTATTAAATTATGTGCTTCATTTTTTTCAATGGCCTCACTATATTCTCTAAGTTTGTCTAAATCTGGGTTTCGTTCCATAACACGTTCTATTTTATTTTTTATATTTTCTGAATTGCACTGATTTATAGCATCTCTGACGTTGTCAAATGCTAAAAGTGAATCTGTCAACGATAAATTATGCTTTTGCAATTCTTTTAAAGACAAATGAATTATAAAATAATTGTCTTTAATGTAATTTAAATCTTCTTTTAAATTTTCTTTTTCTATAATATTTTTTGCCTCTCGAATAGATACCGCATCAGAGCTGCTTAAACAAGATAATACTTCTTTTATTTATTCAAAGTTTTGAGCGTAATAAAATGCTGCCTCTAACCAAGTGCCCCATCTTGTAACAACTGGTTGGGGAGGTAGCGGCAAATCTGGATATTTTTCTTTTAAAATTTTAACTCTACTTGGGGCTTTCAAAAATACCTTTTTAACATTTGCTATTAAAATGTTAACATCGTGATATTCTAACCTAATTTGCTCAGATACGCGATGAAGAGAGTGCGCCAAACATGTTACGTGCTTCATTTCAGGTAAGTATTGTTTTAAATTTCGTCCTGCAGACAGCATATATGCAACGCTATCAGTGCAGAGGACAAGAATGTTACCTACCTTCGATTCAAAAGAATCTTCCCAAAAGTTTTCCAAACATTCTAACACAAATTGCGTGATTGTTTGTCCATTAACTACAGTTAGCATTTTACATGCAACCAAATAAGGTCTAGTCAAATTGCTAGGATGTAATGGTTTTATTAAAAAATGGACTATATAGCGACCTAAAAAGTCTGTCGTTTCATCTAATGATATCCATAGTTTCTCATTTTTATAATTTTGCCGAATCGAATTGATTTTATTCTTAAAAAACTTGTCCAAGTAAACTTTCCGTAACTGTGATTCATCTGGCAGAGTACGATTAGTACACGTACAACAACAGGTACTACACATATATTTTTTAAAGAAATCTTGAAAAGTAGTATTTTTCATCTGAGACCACGGAATATTGCACAAAATGAGAAATTTTATAAGATCGAAATAAAATTCCTCTTCGGGCCGCTTAAACTTTCCCTGGTGTACTGCTCCTTCGATATGTCTTTTAACGTTTCCTTTATTTATGGTTTTCAAATGGCTTTCACATTTTGAACAGTATATTGTACCACTAGCGTGATCGTAAAGTAGTTCGGAATTACCGGATATCCATTTTTCTACAGTTTCAGCCTTGACGTTTGCCATATCTGAACTCTGTTGTAGAGATGGAACCTCGTATATATCACCTAAAACAAAGACATGAAAAAATTACATTTTATTTAGTTTATTTAGCTTACTCCGTTTGTTTTATTTTTCGTGGATCAAATTTAGTCATTGAAATTTCACCCTCTTCCTGTCAACCGATTGATCTAAAATTTGGTATTCGCCTTTGATTCTGGTGACAATACAATTATGTATATTCAATATTATTGTCAATCCAAAATGGCTGCCGCTACAAGATGGCGGACAACTTAGTTTTTTTTCAATCCCATCAATATGGGTATCAAATGAAAGGGCTTGTTACGTAGAATATTTTGTAGAGAAGTAGATAAGGCCTATAGTAATTTATTTTACCAATACATTGCAAGAGGACACAGGGCATTCAAATTATATACGGATTCCAGTAAAATGTCGGTTAATAGTGGAGTTAGCTGAATTGCGACTACATTACTCGCAAAATCGCAGTATTGTGCACTCGCAGCGTACAGACGTGCTCATTAGCAATATTTAAATAATACACACATCAAAAGTGTCTAGGGATCAAGCATTTTTATGCGGATTTCTTGAGATTGAGATGTGGCTTTGTAATAAATTTATGATTTTATAAATTTATATGGATCCTTTTTGGTGCATTTCATAATTTGAATCAGGAACTCTCAATCAAATTCGAGTAAAAGATGAAAATAAGCTGTCAATATTTTCCCTATAAAAACATACAACGCATTGAAGACATTATTAGTGCTACTGTTTCCCTACTACTGATTAAAACCAACGTTATTATGGAGCGGCGACGTCATTTAAGCAGGGAAGAAATGCTCAGAGCCGTGGGAATGATAGAAGCTGGTTCCCGGCAACGTACTGTGGCTTTAGCTCTGAATACAAGTCAGAGTGTTATCAGTCGACTTTGGACACGTTACCGAAGCACTGGTACCGTGGCTGAGCGCCATGGAGGACGGTATCGCTGCACCACACGGAGACAAGGCCGATACATTCAAATCTTAACTCGAAGAGCTCCAACAATAACCGCCATGATGTTAGCCGTGAGGCTTCATCACTCTTCAGGGAACTTAATTAGCGACCAAACAGTCAGAAACCGCTTGCATGAAGTGAACCTTCATTCCCGAAGACCGCTACGGGTACCACCTATAGCAATGCACAATCGTAGGATTCGATATCAATGGGCTCTTGAACACAGAAATTGGGCAGAAGAACAATGGCGTTTCGTGTGCTTTTCTGATGAGTCTCGTTTTGGTATGAGACCGGATACAAGACGTATACGACACTGGAGAACCCCTGGACGCCAACAGCGATTAAAATCCTGCCAGGAAGCCCATCCTTATAGTGGTGGAACCATCATGGTATGGGCGGGTATTTGGATCGGCGGAAGAACTGAGTTGATTTGGATCAGAGGCAACCTCAACGCTCAAATTTATGCTGAGACGATTGTATCAGACGTCATCGTTCCTCTACAAGTGCAAATCGGTCCCTTATTTCAGTTAATGCATGATAATGCACGACCGCACACCGCAAGAGTTG
Organism: Standfussiana lucernea; assembly: GCA_964057025.1. Lineage (NCBI taxonomy): Eukaryota > Metazoa > Arthropoda > Insecta > Lepidoptera > Noctuidae > Standfussiana > Standfussiana lucernea. Next base: position 11,893,413 of record OZ059798.1, on the reverse strand, counting down.
TAAGACAGACTCTCGCCGCAGCTAACATCAATGTCCTGCCCTGGCCTGCTCAGTCGCCAGACTTGAACCCGATTGAGCATGCATGGGATATGCTACAGAGAAGAGCTCTGCCGAATATGGAGGGTATCCAGCCGCAAGAAGACCTTTTTTTGTTGTTGCAACGAACATGGGCGGCCATTCCACAGCGTGATTTGGATGAACTCATTTTGAGTATGCCAAACCGATGTTCTTGTGTTGTTAGTGTTCGCGGTAGAAACACGGATTATTAATTGTTTAAGTTACCCAATAAAATTTTAAAGAAAACTGTTATTTCAGTCTTTTTTTCGAACTTTAATGTTAGTGGTTCAAATGTCAAAAATCCCTTTATTAGGAAAATGGCAAATTTCTTTATTAATGCAAAGGTGACTTGGTTTATCGTTACTGTGACAAACGAAAACACTTTATTTGATGAATCCTTAAAGAAAATTTTAATTAATATCAATCAGGAGAAAAGTTATTGCAAAAATATATGTTGATCCCTAGATACTTTTGATGTGTGTACCTCCATTAATAATAGTGACCTCCTTTAGTGTATTACTATCGTAATGCATAAAGTAAACTTGCTTAGTGTGTAGTTTTAGTGAATAATGGACACGAAATAGTGAACTTTAAATAAAACTAACAAAATGGAAAACAGCCCCAGTAATCCAAGGGGGCCAGCGCAACCCTTCGACTCGCCGTCGCAGTCGGCCACGACCGAAGTTATTGTTTCAACGCCTGAAATTCAACGATGGATGGCCACCATCCAGCAGTACTTGAACGAAGTTTGCTCAACTGCCGCGGATGGGAAACTCAACACCGAGCAGAAAATGAAGATTACGAACCTTTGCCGTAAAGTCGAATCGGGTACGTCGCAAATGGCAGTCCTATACCAGTCGCTGAAGCAAAAAGCTATTCGCGCGGATAACATGATAGAGACCCTCAAACAACAGCGCGACTTGACAGAACATATTTCGGAGCTCAAGCAGACGATACGGGACTCTAGTTCTGCGGGAAATGCTTCTTTCGCCGATATGGTGAAAAAGGGATCTAACCATTTCATTCGTCCAAATAACTTAAGCTCTGTCGCCATTTATCCCAATGATAAATTGAAAACAAGTGACGAAACAAAAGAACTAGTTCAAAAAGTCATACGGCCCCAGCAAATGAAGCTTCAAGTACGTGGTGTTCGAAAAACGAAAAATGGTGGCGTAATAATAAGTACCGAGACGAAACATGACGCTGATAAACTGAAGAACGCAGTCCAGCTCTCTACATCTGGACTTACCGCCGACGAACCCAAAAAGCGCAAACCCCGGATCGTAGTTGTAGGAGTGCCGACTTCCTTGGCTGAAAATGAGGTCTTCAAGTGCATTTTCGAACAAAATGTAGCCGAGAAGTTTCCAGAGATGACCTTGGAATCCTTCCTGTCCGCCGTAAAATTAAGCCATAAATCTGGGAAGAGAGATGCTGCGACCTGCAATTACGTTATTGAAGTTTCAGCCAATATACGTAAAACCCTAATCCCTCAATCAAGGATTTTCATAAATTGGTCGTCCTGTCCTGTCAGGGACTTCACATTAGTAACGAGGTGTTATAAATGTCAACAGTACGGCCATGCAGCAAAATCTTGCAGAGAGATCAACTCTACGTGTAGTCACTGTGGTGAAGAAAGTCATGTGATGTCCGAATGCGCGAAGAAATCTGAAACTCCGAAATGCGCGACTTGTTCACGCTTTAAAAAACCCAGTGACCATAAAACCGGAGACACTGAATGCCCTGCTAGGAAAATAGCTGAGCACAGATATATCAACTCCATCGATTATGACGGCGCCTAGTGCATCATAAAAAACCAGCCTTCCGTTTCTGTCTTTTTTCCTGACTCAACGATACCTATGCGAGACAACCTGCCCTACTTACCATCGAATTGTTGCTGTCTAAGCAAATTCTTGACCGCTATATAAAAATATCATGACAATGATTTTTGCAATTTTTACTTGACCGAGTCTAACTTGTTTATGAATTCTGCTGAAACTATTGTAATAGTGTAACTAATTAAGCGCAAAATTGTACATAGCTTTAATCTACATGTTTAAGACCTTTCTTCTTTTTTTCATTGTCATTTTGTTCTCATCTAATAAATAATAGAGTTAAAGTAAATTAGGTTAATATTATTATCATAACAATTTTTTTCACTAATTTCAAAAAAAACCTCGTATGTTAAATATTGTTTAAAAATTTGCTGTCCAAATATGTACTTAGTATTAGAACACATCGCCTGTGATACAGGTTTATCCTAGTACAGGCATCTAACTCTGTTTTACCTACATTATTTCTAAGACTTATGTTGTATTGTAAAAAAATTAACTTTGAATAAATTGAATTGAATTGAATTGAATTACTAGAATATCATAATTTTGTTTCGCACTAAGCTCACTGGTTCATACTCTATTAAAGATTTAACAATATTAAGACTCATGGTATGTTCAGCAGGTTAAGCGAACAAACACAATACTAAAAATATTCTTATAGTACATCCAAACATGCTTTATACTCCTTGTAACTAGTAAAATATTACTTACCAAAGCTTGGTTTAAATATGTAGATCCAATTCAATAGTGAAAAATCTGAGTCCGTATATTCGAGCCAAATCGTGGTTTAGAGCAGATTCCAGAAGTCAGTGTTAGGACTTCGTCTGCAGAAGCGATTGCGTTTCCCTGATGCTAATATTTGCAACCCTGGGATTCCGAATGACGAGAAAAAGGAATAAACACTAACCTGGGCAGGCAGGGATCGGAGCTAGGTACCCGCTTCACTCGGGACTTCTTGGCCGGCCGGCGTAACGAGTGTCCAATATTAGGTTTTTCCTTGATTCTACTTCACAGGATGGTTACAAACACTAAACAGTCAATCAGCTTCTAGCGAAGGGTTTTTTATGTATTTTTACAACATTTTATTAGCGGAGATGCGCGGGAACGGCGTCGACCACACTTCGCGGGTTTTGCAAGGGGGTTGGTTCTCACTGTCGCCGCAGTGAGGCGCTAGCGTTGCACGTTGCGCGCCAGTGTGGCGCCAATTTTGAATTTGGAGGGGAACGAATTGGATAGGATAGTAATGAAGGATTGGCTTGATGTTTATCCAGTTAGTATGTACACAAGCCAGGGTCAAGTAACGTTTTCACAACACAGTAACAAACAAAGATGCGCACTCTACGAACCGAAGTAAACGAGTGAGCTACCTGGCATGTCGTCGGCGGGCGTACGCATTGTTCTGATAACCGGTTATTGTACCACCCATGATCCTTTGTTCTGATTGGTCGTTGGGTTTTGTCAAATCGTGACTGTGTGCCGTTAAAAAAAAATATGAAGAATAATAAAGAATAATATTGCTCATTTTATTACAATTCCTACCTTTTTTTGAGGATGGCAAATCATCAAATGACTCCTTCCACTCTGGCAGAATAAAATTCCTACATAAGTTCCGGTTTTTTTTTAATAATCCACCAATTCCGGAGGAATGTCCATATTAATATATACGTTTCGGATCAATGACCCCATTTCAATCTACCTACTCCGATCACTGGTGATCACCTATTGTAACTTTCCTTGGAAATTTACGTCGTTGGTGTGCCTTTATTCATGTAAAAACAGCCATAACATATATGTTGCATAAATAAATTAAAATTGCTACCATGCACTAATATTTGTTTTCCCGCCCTTGCTTCCACTCTTTAGTTTTCGGGGGGTGGCCACTAGATGGCGCGGGCGGGTAAGGAAAAAAATTCTTGTAAAATTTGTATGGAGTCGTTCTTCTTCCGCTTTAGTGGTATATATGTTCTGTACTTGGCCCGCAGAGGAGACCACCTAGCTTTCTTCGTCCGAGATGATCTGGCCGGAGGGGAGGGGGAGATACCGCATTGTTCCCAATTGATGACAATTTCAGCTACCCTGCGATCAGAGGGAGAGAGTTTTAGGGGCTTTTGCGGCCTCCGTGGTTACTTTACGGCAGGTGGTGGACTGCTTGGTAGACATTTTGGAATTAACTTGCAGTTATATAGAGAAAATGGGATGATAGTCTTGTTTTTACAACTTAAAGTTACAATTATTTAAAGGTTTTACAATTTAAACTACAATTGAATTAAAAATTAAGTGGACTCACGACTGGTGGAGAGGAAGGCGTTGGGGGTCGAGAGGTGCTGGTGGCTCGGGTCTCTGACAGAAAAGTGGGGTGGGAGGGTGATGGGGGGAGTGAGGTGAGACGAGGGTAGGGGCAAAGGGATGAGGGGCCTTTGACGGCTCGAAGAAGATCCTTGATTCCCAAGTCGAATGAGCCCAATCTCGGGGGAGTTAGGACAAAGGGTTTAGGAGTTCCCTCAGGGCTTATCTGGTTGCGAGCCATGGAGTCGTGGTATGTGGTCTGCAGGCAGATTCCTCGAACGGTTTCGGAGTCTTCAGAAATGGCTGGGATGACTGGTTTTGCGTCACGCCTCGGGTCGGAAAAACACTTGGGCAAATGTAAGGTTGTTTTTGCTCAAAAAACCACGTGTATTGACGTTTCTCGAATCTTAATAACTCCCAAGTCCCTGCCCCGATTTTGCTGATTCAGGCGTCGCACATAGGGGATAAAAAAAGTTGATCGAAACCCTTTACTTTTTATATTAATATGTCAGTAACTTTTTTTAGTGTTAGAAACTTAAATGAAACTAAAAATTAATTGAAAACTGGATGTTTATTAAAAAATAATATTATGCTACACTAAAAAATATTCTGATTCGTCACACGAGCTCTCTTCATTTGGTTCATCGTCTTCATTTTCACTTACTGAACTTTCTTGATTTGAAGTTGTTGCAGATTTGGATGGCAGTAGAAGATCGATCGTTTCTTTCGAAAACGGCCTCGTTGATTTTCTTGGCAATGGACGTATACTTGTTAAAAGAGGGTCTGAGCTCAAAAGTAATCTGTGTATAACGTCTTTATTGCATGCCTCTGGGGAAAATTTTTTCGTGAACCCAAGCCTGTATGAGCGAAAGTACTTATTCCGAGCTTCGGCATTCTCCTCTGATAGTTGCCCGATTGGTAACAAGGTATGTGAAATAATTTGACTACCATGCACTAAAATTTTGTGCATGGTTGGAGTCAATGAATTCCAGCTATATAAACTTATGTATAATTGAGCTGTTTCGCATGTAAAGTTTTCAAATTTAGCAACATCAATCTCATGGCCACTTGATATAACCTCCAATATAATGGTCAATCAGTAAATTAAGGTTTCGTCAACTCCAGTAATTTCACTTGTCAATTTAGAGTTTTGGAAAAATCTTCGGGCAGAATTCCCATCGTTCGTGCTTCCGAACCCAGCTTTTGGAATATCTACTAAAAGACCCATTTCCTGTCTGAATTTATCTTGAATTAGTTTTTTAGTCTTTTTATCTTAAATAATTACGATAAAAATTAATTAAATAAAGCATTTAACAATAGCAAGCAAATCTGGAAGCACATAAAAAACGTCACCTACATGACTAAACAACGTGAATCAAATTCGAGGTTACTGCTTACTAATCCTTCACCTCTCATATCCGCTAACAAAACAAAAAATTACTTTTTTGTTAATGTTGGGAAAAATTTGGCTGAACATATTCCGAAACATTGTGCCCAAACATATTTCCAAAAAGTAAACAACAGCTGTAATCTGAAATCATTTGCTATGTTGGATACTGACGAGGACGAAATAACCCGAATCATTTCGGGCCTTAAAGATGACTGTGCAGTGGGATGGGATAATATAAGCAATAAGATCCTTGAAACGATTTAAGCATGTATTGGTACCTCCCTTAACGCATTTGTTTCGAATCTGTCTTACCAGAAGTATCTTCCCTAATTGTCTAAAGAAGGCAGTTGTTATATCTATCTATAAATCTGGAGACCGGGACCTGGCTAATAACTATAGGCCAATATCGTTACTCCCTCAATCTCAAAAATACTTGAGAAAAATATAAACAACAGACTAGTTAGCTACCTAGAAAAAAACAACTTCCTGTCACGTGCGCAATTTGGCTTCAGAGCCAATTTATCCACAGCCGATGCGGTGCACAGCCTGACCGATTATGTCTCAGAAGAGCTTGGCAGAGGAAACCAGGTCCTGGGAGTCTTCCTTGATTTAGCGAAAGCCTTTGACACTGTCTCTATTTCTGTGCTTCTAAGCAAATTAGAGGCCATAGGAATAAGGGGAACGCCTCTAACATTACTTGCTAACTACTTAGACGACCGATGCCAATGTGTTAGAATTGATAATTTTACGAGTAGAAAAATACTGGATTTGGTGTTCCCCAGGGGAGTGTTTTCGGCCCTACCCTATTCCTGGTTTATATTAACGACTTGAGTAATCTAAATATCAAGCACAATCATATCATATGCTGATGACACGGCGCTAATATTAACTGCTAAAAACTGTAGCGAACTGTTTGAAAACCGCGAATACGCTGTCTTTATTTTTATGTAAGTTTTAATTTTAGTACTTTATTTTTCACTTAATGTTAATTTTATTTATTTTAAGTAGATGTCTACTTGCACTTTGTAGCCTGAGTGAGACACAGGTTCAACCTAGTTCAGGCAAATAAGCAACTGTGCTCTATTTTAATTGTTATGATGTTTTATTGTAAGTGTGCACCTTTTTATAAATAAACGATTATGATTAAACGAATCTTCTTCAGATCTAGTTTGCCATTTTCTACTTGGAATCTTGTATGACAAGTGAAGGATTGACTCGAACAACCGTCATTAAAACTTTTTGAAGTCAGCCCACACAAGTAGCACCGCATTGTAGATGCTGTGTTAGTAGCCGCGTTGCATATTTTCCCATCTGCCATGGTAAATAAAAGTTTGTGTCCCACTTCAAGATCAGTTCCAGTTTTAAAAGGTACTCTACTCTTTTGTTGATCTTTTATTTGACTGTCCACATAGTTGATTTCATCCTTGGTCACATCCTTAGTTTCATGAATAAACCTGATTCTTGTGGGCCTACAATATCGGGGGGAGGATGGCACTGGATTTTGCTACAATATTTTGCCCTCTTTAGTTTGTAATCTGAGTCTGTTGTGTTTTCACACTTCTGTTTGAACTGACTCTCCTGGGATCCATCACAGCCCCATTTGTGAATAAGTTCTAAGTTAGATCGTTCTTCTTCACTGCATTCTTCAAAAACTTCGTCCAGGGTATTGGCATAAACGTGAACAAGTGTGTGTGCTCCAGAACATCTTGCAATTTCACTTCTGCACATGTGGATATTACACGAAATGCATCAGGTTTCGGATAGCATTGCTGCTTTGCCTTTTCTTGTAATGAGTAACAAGGAAAGCGCTGTTTGTCAACATTTATCACATATATATACATCCGTTATCTATACGGGGAGGTCACATAAGCGTTTCCGCAGAGACGGTCAAGAACAATCGGGCTATGAAGTTCTTAAAGACGAACTAGCCGCCATGCTCACCACTATGCTATCCAGTTGGAAAAAGGACCAGGACGTAATTCTAAACAAACTGCTCACTGATTTGACTGAGCTCAAATCGCAAAACTTAAGCATCCAATCGACTAACGACGCTTTGGAAAAATCACTCAAATTCATGTCTTCGCAATATGAAGATATAAAGCAAAAACTCGTTGACACGGAATGCGAACGAAAAGAAAACTTGAAGTACATATCCACCTTAGAAAACAACATCCACGAGTTGCAAAAAAGATCCAAGTTCACAGTCATCGAATTCAAAAACTTAACTTCGCCACTTGAACAGATAAAGTCCGAGTCACAACAAGACCTATGCGAACTTGTAAAAAAAACATGTAACGCGGTTAAAACCCAAATACATTCATCTGAGATAAAGGATATTTACAGGATCAAAACAAAAACTGGCGTATCCACCATTGTAACAGAGCTAACCACAGTTCTATCCAAAAACAGGATCCTGAATGGAGTGAAGGAATTCAACAAGCTGAATCCTCTCAATAAACTCTCCTCCTTAACCATTGGCCACCCGGGAACCAAAATTCCCATTTATGTAGCTGAAAGCCTCACTAGCAAAGACAGAAAATTGTTTGGAATGACTCGCGATAAAGCAAAATTTCTGGAATATAAATACTGTTGGATTAATAACGGCCGCATATTCATCAAGAAAGCGGATGGCGACACTCGAATTCAAATTAAAAATGAAGCGGATTTGGCAACTCTAAAGAAAATGATATGACTAGGTACTTTATTTACTTTTTACGTTATTCTTTTTGTTGAATGTATTAATAGTTGTCTCATCAAATTTACTTGTTGTACTCTTTGTGTCACCTGCCTAATAAGGTATGTCACAAATGTTATCATGTACTATTTTTTAAGTCTACCTACTTACCATAATTATAAATCATATCCATATCTTAAGAACAAAACGTATCTATCTACCTCACACTCACAATTATACTATTACAACACACAAGTTTTATTAAAAACTATCGCAAATCTACACACAACATACAACAAATACGACACACTTAGCACATCCTCTCACAAAAACACCTGGGAGTCTAGCCTACTAACAACACTGTTTTTACATATACATTTGTATGATCATTATTTATTGTATTATGTACTTTACGTTGGGATAATTATATTAGAACGCAGAAGAGCCTTTCATGACTCAAAGAACTGCCCCGTTATATTATATCAACACAACATTATCGTAGTTATTATCAAATCAATGCGTGTTTTGTCTATGAAATCTCAAATCTGCCAACTTAGACTATTTGAAGTGTATGGAGAAATCGGTGAATTAAACGACGTCCGGTTTAATACTTCTATATTATGAAAGTTTCTACACTTCCTTTTATTACAATAACTTAAGACGACGGAGGACAATTTACTTGACATGTATAAAATAGGTCTAGGTCTATGAAGTAAGTCTAGATTTAGTAGCGAGTTCGAGTGCGTACTGATCAAGAGGCCCGAACGAGTACTAGCTAAGATGACAATGCTAAATTGCTTTATAGCAAGTCATATTCTCCGACGGAGGCCGAGTCTAGCCGAGCGCACCCGAAGTTGCGTTCGGAAAGGTGGCGACCAGCATATTACAATGTTTGATTATATTTTGTACAGTGTAAATATTTATTAATATTGGTAGATTTGTAAATAGGTTTTTTATGTGATATAAGTATAGCGATTAAATAAATGTGTAGATATATTTCTGTCAATAAATGTAAGTTTTTATCCAAAGACAATGATCGTGTTTTGAGTTTGATGTCTATGGTAATTTGACATTAGTTCGTATTTGACAGGTCTGTGTAACGGGTGAATAACATGTACTGTGAAGTGTTTACAATTATTATGATTTTAAGTTTAAAATTAACATTTAAATGCCGGTGTAGCAATGACCGCTACACTACTCCCCCCTTGAGACCGTAGCTACGGGCGATAGTAGTCCGGGAAACGAACAGTGCGGCCGGAGCGTGTTTTTTTCTCAACGGCGACGGTGGGTAGCGGAGCTGTGTTTGCGACCGTTGTTGCACCGGGGGGACTGCAGTCTGCGTTGTTGAGGTAAGCGGGTTTCAACCGATCTATGGTTACTGTGGTTTCCCTTCCGTTTACCTCAATACGGTACGTTTTGTCGCCTCTTTGCAGGACTCTGTAGGGCCCGGTGTACGGCGGGTCTAGTGGCCGGCGCACGGCGTCATGTCGCAAGAATACGTGACACGCAGTTGCCAAGCTGTCGGGAATGTAGAACGGCTTATTGCCGTGTCGACTCGCCGGTTCTGGAGATAGCTTCGTCATGTGATGCCGGAGCCTTGACGCGAAGTCGGTGTAGTCGACTGAGCTGGTGAGTGTGGGGGCGATGAACTCGCCTGGGAGCCTTAGGGGCTCGCCGTAGACGAGCTCTGCTGACGATGCTTTGATGTCTTCCTTCCAGGCGCTGCGGATGCCGAGAAGCACCAGGGGTAGTGCCTCGGACCAGTTGGTATTGGTATGGCACCGGATGGCCGCCTTCAGCTGGCGGTGTAGGCGTTCCACCATGCCGTTGCAGGCAGGGTGGTACGCCGTGGTTGGCCGGTGCTGGCTACCGAGGGTAGCTGCGATGGTGTGGAACAGCTTGCTCTCAAACTGTTTGCCCCTGTCGGTAGTGATGCGATGGGGGCAGCCGAAGCGGGACACCCAGCCAGTGATGAAGGCGCGGGTGCATGTCTCCGCTGTGATGTCTTCGATGGGGTATGCCTCTGGCCAGCGTGTAAAACGGTCAATCACTGTAAGTATGTACCTGTAATTAGATGAGACGGTCAGTGGCCCTACTATGTCCATGTGGACATGGGAAAAACGTTGTGATGGGACAGGGAAGGCAGAGGTGGGACTGGATGTGTGCCGCGTGATTTTGTTCTTCTGGCACTCAACGCACTCTCTGGTCCAGGCCTTGCAGTCCTTCTTCAGACCAGGCCAAACAAAACGCGTGGAAATTAGTTTGACCGTGGCCTGTCTGCCGGGGTGACTCAGCTGGTGAAGTTTCCGGAACACCTGCCTCCTAAAAGGTTCTGTAACATAAGGACGGGTGTTACCGGTGGAGACATCGCAGTAAAGTTCTGTGCCTGTGTCTGCGAAGTGCACTTTATGCAGATTGAGTGACGTGCTGTTGTTGTTTAACAGCCCCTGCAGCTCGAGGTCTTTATTTTGTGAGTGTGCAAGTGCTGCGTAATTACACGCCGGTACTGCCACTGACTCCACACGTGACAGCGCGTCTGCTACAACATTGTCCCTGCCTGCTACAAACCGGATATCTGTGGTGAATTGAGCAATGTAATCTAAGTACCGGTATTGCCTCGGTGAACAATTGTCACGGTTGTGTGCAAACGCATATGACAGGGGTTTGTGATCCGTGTAAATGGTGAAGTGCCTTCCTTCAACCATGTGCCGAAAGTACCTTACTGCGTCGTAGATGGCTAAGAGCTCCCTGTCATACGGGCTGTACTTCTTCTGTGACGCTGACAGACGCCTGGAGAAAAATGCTAGCGGGTTCCATGTGTCACCTGCCTTCTGCTGTAATACTGCGCCCATTGAGGTGTCTGAAGCGTCTGTGAATATCGCTAGCTCGGCGTTGAGTTCTGGGTGAGCAAGCAGAGCTGCCCTAGACAAGCTACCCTTACAAGCGTTAAAAGCGTCTAGCATTTCTTGCGAGAGAGTAATAGCTTGTGTTCCCTTTGTTTTAGGCCCTGCCAGAACGATGTTGAGAGGCGATTGCAAGCGAGCGGCATCCGGAACGAAACGGCGGTAAAAGTTAAACATACCCAGGAAGCGACGCATCTCCTTGACGGTCTTGGGAGCTGGGAAGTCCTGAATTGCCTGCACCTTCTCTGGCAGCGGGCGAACACCTACTGCAGATACTTCGTGTCCTAGGAAAGTGATGGTAGTACGGCCAAACTCACACTTTGCCGAGTTAATAATAATTCCATACTGGGATAGCCGCTTCAGGAGCTGATGTAGGTGTTCGGTGTGCTGGGCTGCTGTCTCTGAGAACAGAAGAATGTCATCTAAATAGCAGTAGCAGAATGGCAGACCACGTAGCACCTCATCCATGAACCGTTGGAACGTTTGCGCGGCATTCCTTAGGCCAAAGGTCATGAATGGAAATTCGAATAGTCCGAATGGTGTGGTGATTGCTGTCTTGTGGATGTCAGCTGACTGGACTGGTATTTGATTGTATGCCTTAATGAGGTCAATTTTGCTGTATATTTTACTGCCAGCCAGCTGATGTGAGAAGTCCTGTATGTGCGGGATAGGGTATCTATCTGGAACAGTGCGGGCATTGAGTGCCCTGTAGTCACCGCATGGCCGCCAGCTGTTGTCCTTCTTAGGAGCGAGGTGGAGAGGGGACGACCACGAACTCTCTGACGGCCGTGCCGTGCCATTAGCCAGCATGGCCTCAAACTCCTTCTGCGCAACTTTTAGCTTGTCTGGGGCAAGACGGCGAGGTCGGCCGGTGATGGGCGGACCAGGTGTGGTGCGAATGTGATGCACGGTACCATGACTAACCTGTCTCTGTGTTCCCGCAGGCCGCGTGACTTCCGGGTACTGGCGAAGTACCTCGTGGTACTCCGTGTTGCCTCCTACGGACTTCACTGAGGCGATTACTGCTGCTGATCCGGCCGCAGACGACGCTGGCGAAGACAGCTGGGTCAGCCCATCAATAAGCTGGTAATTTTTAAGGTCGATAAGGATGTTGTAGTGTGCCAAGAAGTCGGCGCCTATGATAGCCTTGGTGACGTCAGCGACCACGAACTTCCACGTGTACGCGCGGCGAAGCCCTAAATTCAAGTGGAGCTCCACCCAACCGTACGTGTCGATGGCAGTCCCGTTTGCCGCGTACAACTGGTAGGCCGTCCTGCTGCGCCGCTGTCGTAGTGCTGCACGTGGGAACACGCAGAGATCGGACCCTGTGTCGACTAAAAACGTGGTTTTAGAGTCGCGATCTGTCACGAATAGGCGGCGTGGTTTGCTAGGGCAGCCATTTGCCGCTATTTCCGGCTGCCGGCGGCGTTTCCCGCGTACGTACATGGCGACTTGCACCGCGTGGCCCTGTCACCGAAATTGTTATGGTACCAGCAGTGAGCATCGTTCCACGTGCTGCTGGAGCGCGAGCGACTGCGGTGTCGGCCTGGGGTCGGCTCTGTGCCACCATGCCGGTACCTTTCTGTAGGGCGCGAACGATGGTGTACCTGACCTTGCCTCTGTAGAGCCGCTACTTGAAGAGTCAACTCTGCTATGCACTGTTTCAGCTCCGTCATGTCACTGCTGGTGCTCGTGCTCGCCACGGCGAGAGGTGTCGTGAGCGCTGGGGCGGGCGTTGGCGCGATCTCGTGCACGCGGTCGGCCAAATCTGCGACAGACTGAAGCGGGAGATTAGGTTGGGAAGCTATTACCGTCTGTATGTTTGTCGGCAATCTGCTCGCCCACAACGTGGCCAGAAATGTGTCTGGGACATGCGGTCCAGCCAAAGTCTGCAGGTGGCGCAAGAATTGCGATGGCTTCCGGTCGCCGAGCTCCTCTTGAGTGAGGATTTGCTGAACCCTTTTTTCACGTGAGTCGGATAGCCGACGTATGAGCTCAGCCTTCAGCTTGGCGTATTTGTCCTGTGCAGGTGGGTTCTCTATGATGTCCCGAGCTTCTACCATGTAGCGATGGTCTAGCTGACCCACGACTGTGTAAAATTTAGTGGTGTCGGCAGTAATGCCGGCTATCGTAAACTGACCTTCTATTTGGGCAAACCAAAGTGTCGGCTCCTCAGGCCAAAATGGCGGCAACTTCACGCCGACTCTGCACACGTCTTGCTTGTCCTCTGCTGCGCCTGCCCCTGTTCCGGTAGACATCTTGGATACACGTGGCCTCTGTGCTCCTTGTCGGGGTCACCAATGAAGTGTATGGAGAAATCGGTGAATTAAACGACGTCCGGTTTAATACTTCTATATTATGAAAGTTTCTACACTTCCTTTTATTACAATAACTTAAGACGACGGAGGACAATTTACTTGACATGTATAAAATAGGTCTAGGTCTATGAAGTAAGTCTAGATTTAGTAGCGAGTTCGAGTGCGTACTGATCAAGAGGCCCGAACGAGTACTAGCTAAGATGACAATGCTAAATTGCTTTATAGCAAGTCATATTCTCCGACGGAGGCCGAGTCTAGCCGAGCGCACCCGAAGTTGCGTTCGGAAAGGTGGCGACCAGCATATTACAATGTTTGATTATATTTTGTACAGTGTAAATATTTATTAATATTGGTAGATTTGTAAATAGGTTTTTTATGTGATATAAGTATAGCGATTAAATAAATGTGTAGATATATTTCTGTCAATAAATGTAAGTTTTTATCCAAAGACAATGATCGTGTTTTGAGTTTGATGTCTATGGTAATTTGACATTAGTTCGTATTTGACAGGTCTGTGTAACGGGTGAATAACATGTACTGTGAAGTGTTTACAATTATTATGATTTTAAGTTTAAAATTAACATTTAAATGCCGGTGTAGCAATGACCGCTACATATTCTTAGTTATAATTCGCAGCCCTTAATGACGTGCTATCCGACTTAGATAATATTTCTTTTTGTGAATCCGTTTTGTGTGACCCTCACGAATGTTCCTTACTGCTTCCTGAAAATAATAACATTCGTGTGCTATGTCAAAACATCCGTAGTATAAAAGCTAATTTCTCCGGGTTACTAACACTATTAGAACGAATCAACACAGATTGCGACATATTAGTGCTCTCGGAATGCTGGCTTTCCTGCAATCCTATTATACCAATCCTTAATGGTTACAACTCTTTTTCTACTTTAAACAATCATAACCAAAATGATGGAGTAATTGTGTTTATTAAATCAAAGTTATCTAATATAAAAATAAAGGAACCCGGGATACTTGAATCAAGTTGCTTAGTGATCACCATAGGTTCTGACTTGGCTATTATTGCACTGTATAGACCTTATGCGTTTAAAGACCCATCCAATTTCATACACTCCTTAGACAAAGTCCTCAGCGAACTTAAATCGTATAAAAATATATTCCTGGTGGGTGACATAAATATTGATATTGGTCAAGAAAATAAATCTACATATACTCTAGACTACCTAGATCTTCTCATGCACTACGGTTTATATCCGGGGCATACCCTTCCAACACACGGGTCCACATGTTTGGATCACGTTAATATTAAGACCTCTTTGCCTACTAAGGTTTTGGTATTGCAGACTACTATCACAGACCATTATGCAGTCCTGGTAGCTATATCGTTGAGGAAGCCAACTACTGCTCAGCGCTCTTTTATTACCAAGGTAGATGAAGATAACTTAAAAATTGATATGGAAAAATTGAATTTTGATAACGTCTTCATGACACATGACCCCAATATTGCTGCTAAATTGTTAATAGAGCCTATTATTTTTGCTTTATCTGCAAATACCTCCACTATCGCATTATCTCGAAGACGTAGGCCAATTAAAGCGTGGATTACCCCGGGATTACTAAAATGTATGCGCCATAGAGATAATCTTAATAAGTTATTTCTAAAAAACCCCAAAAATGATGTTATCAAGGTATCTTACAAAAGGTATAATAACTACTGCATTTCTCTTTTACGAAAGGCCAAAAATAATTATGAAAAGAAGGAATTTCTAAAGGCAGGCAAAAACTCCAAACAGTTATGGAAAGTCATTAAATCTGTTACAAACACTAGTAAAACAAAGGACACTGCGTCTGCTTTATTAGAATCCAACGTGGATAAACAGGACTCAGTGAATAACATTAACTCGTACTTTGCAAATGTGGGAAAACAGCTAGCTGAAAAGATAAATGAAACTCCGTGTCTCCCTGTTTCGGTAGATTCAGTGACGGATTCCTTTGTTATGCTCGAAACAGATGACACGGAGGTAAATGCGCTGTTGATGTCACTAAAAAACGACTGTGCAGTTGGTTATGACGGCATCTCTTCAGGGTTCCTAAAGAAGTATAGCACGACTATTGTACCCCCGCTCACCTATATATGCAATTTAAGTTTGAGAACTGGCATCTTCCCCGACTTATTTAAAAAAGCCCTCCTTCACCCTATCTTTAAATCAGGGGATCGCAACTGTGTTGAAAATTATAGACCTATTTCGGTGTTACCAGCTTTTTCAAAAATTTTGGAAAATGTTATTAAAACAAGACTTGTAGATTATTTAGAATCACACAAACTCTTATCAACTCATCAATTTGGCTTCCGTAAAAAAACATCAACGGCTGATGCAGTGCATCACCTGGTGGACCATATAGTCAGAAAGCTTGATAAAAACAAAAAATGTGTCGCTCTATTCCTGGATCTAGCAAAGGCATTCGACACGGTTTCGATCCAAATCCTGTTAAAAAAGTTGGAGAATATGGGGATTAGGGGCACTCAGTTGTCCCTTTTCCAGAGCTATCTCAGCAAAAGAACTCAATGCGTAAAAATAGGGCCGCACATTAGTTCTGAGATGCCAGTTGATTACGGGGTTCCTCAGGGCAGCATCCTTGGACCGAGCCTCTTTTTATGCTATATAAATGATTTGTGTGATCTTATCATTGAAAACGGAACGATATTTTCATATGCGGATGATACAGTACTTGTTTTCTCCTCGAACAATTGGGCAGAAACGTATCGCCTTGCACAGAGAGGTTTTGATACCGTTAGTGACTGGCTTAACAAAAATCTACTCACTCTGAACGTTTCCAAGACCAAGTTGCTAAACTTTTCCATCCGCAGTACCGCAATTTCATCTGATGAACTCCTTCAAATTACTACTTCTGATAATACAAACAGTATAGATAAAGTCACACACGTAAAGTATCTCGGCGTCGTGATAGACAGTAATCTCAATTTCAAAAAATATATTGATCACCTCTCGAACCGTGTACGCAAGCTCATTTATATATTTAATAAATTGCGCGAATCTGCAGATGCACACATTATGAAGATGGTCTATCAGGCCCTGTGTCAATCGATTCTGAACTATTGCAACACGACCTGGGGAGGTGCTGCCAAATCTAACCTGATAAAAGTCGAGCGCGCCCAAAGAGCGGTCCTTAAGGTTTGCTGCTTCAAACCCCGCCTGTTTCCCACAGTTGAACTGTACGAATTCTGCCAAGTACTGACTGTAAGGCAATTATTTATCCTGGCCACAGTTATAAAGCAACACTCTCTGTCACCGTACACTCCTGGGCCAATGCGTCGAAGCCGCCTTGTTGCCACATCTGTCCCAACCAAAACATCATTCAGCCGTCGCTTCTTTATTTTCCTCGGACCATATCTTTATAATAAAATTCACAAAATTCTATCTGTGCACCAACTAAACCAATACGATCTCAAAGTAACTGTCCAAGATTGGCTACAACATCAGTCATATACTGCAACAGAGGGTCTGTTGCAGGTTTTAGCTTAACTAACCTTATCACTTACAGGCACATTATCATACACACATACATACTTACACACACTCATGTACATGAACACACATGCACAACCACATGCGCACACACACACACACACACACACACACACACACACTACCACACACCTTCACCATGAAAGTAATTCGTAAGTCGTTTTGTTTTTTTGTGTTATTTCTTATTTTTAAATCTTTTAGTTTGTTAGCCAACTTCTAATATTGGTACATAACAATGATAATTGTAAAATGACTTCTGAGTGGAAGCCTGGTGACCTGTAATACAGGTGTTTCACTACCTACCACAGGCACCAGTGATTCACAATCATGTAAACTTGTTTATGCCAATAAATAAAATTTATTATTATTATTATTATTATTTCTTACGATATTTTATTGTAATATCGCTGTTTAATAATATTGCTGTTTTCAACAAAATGTGCTGTTACGGCAACATACTGATGATGAGGGGCAGAAGTCCAGGCATCCGTAGTTAGGGCAACATATTCCGCATGTTCTAGTAATTTCGTCACATCTTCTCTTACGATGTTATAAAATTCAAGTAATAACGCTTTTGATAACATCTTTCTTGATGGAGCAACATACGAAGGACACAATTCTTTTATAAATGCTATAAATGAATCGCTTTCGACGATTGTAAAAGGCAAATAATTTTTGACAATCATTTGTAGGAGCAACTTATTAATAGTTTCCGTTTTCTTTAATGACAGCGGTTTTGCAAAACATCGATTGATTTGATAATTTTGATTACAAACTAGAGGACGACGATTCGGAATGGGAGTTGCTGGTACAAATTGAGTAGAACCATCGGGGCAGGAGGAAGATGACTCACCTTGAGACGTAGATGAAATTGCAAATGAAAGAGGTGTAACAACACTAGTATCCTTATTTATAGCTATACGATCTTCCTGAATCCCAGCTAGGACAAGGGGATGAGCGGATTTTAAATGTCTGGTTAAATTATAGGGGCCTGCACCCCTGTGCGACATAATTTTCATGTAAATTGTACATTTGGCCTTACATTCTCCCAAATCCTTGAAAAAGTCCCAGGTTTTCGATTTTATTACCGTTGGAGTCATAATCCCGCTAATAAATGGTAAAGGTAAAACCAAAACCGCTAATAAATAGTAAAGGTTGATTGATTTGGATGCCACCGAGGAGCTTTTAAATAAACTTGAGCGGTTGCAAAATATTTGTATTCGTTTTGTTTTTAACCTTAAAAAGTATGATCATGTTTCCAACTTTCGCAAAATACTCAAGTGGCTCCCAATTCGACTTCGCAGGAACTCTCGGATATTGTGTCTGCTATTTAATATCCTTCACAACCCTAAAACACCATCCTATTTGCGGGAACGCTTTTCCTACTCCCGTCCTTCTGATGCACCTTGCAGGTCGCATCTTAGGAACCTCCTTAAGTCCCCTCCACACTCTACCGATTTCTACTCCTACTCCTTCACTGTGCACGCCGTGCGGTTGTGGAATTCACTTCCTCCTGACATTAGGGACTGCCAAACCATTGCAGTTTTCAAAAGAAGAGTGAAAGAACATTATCTTTCCATTTCGTCATAGTTGCATAAGTATCTATTATTATTTATTATATTGTATTTATAGGATTGTTGTATGTATCTTTGTATTTATATGTATGTAAGTATATTCTTATATTGTATATTATATTTAAAATAGTTATCTGATTTATGTTTTATGTCTTCCATTTTCTCTTTTTCTTTTACACACTTTGTCTACATCTCTTTTTTTAGTATCTCCTTTCGCAGGTTTGCTGGAAGAGATTTCATTAGAAATAAGCAATACCTTTGTACTCTCTTTTCTGTTCCTTTCTTGATTTCTGTATTTAGTGTGTACATAAATTGTTAAATAAATAATAAATAAATAAATAAAGGTAAAAAAAGGGCATATCTGCAACATGCATGAAATTATCATTAGTTTCTTCAACGTTTTTATAAAAGTGTAGGGATGGTATATTCTCCATAGTGTTTTGTCAGTAGTGCAACAACATCCTTGATTTTTGCAGAGTTGATTTTGTTTCCTCTAGGGATTACAGATGGTTCCATTTCAGAGCAGATCTTGCCTTTTTTTGTGACATGTTTAGGTGCACCAACCTCATGTTTATAATTTTCTTCACCTTGGATGCTCACGTTTTGTCTTCCTCGTTTCAAAATAAATCTTTTAGTCAAATTAAACTTAAAGTGCCAATTTCCTGGTGGTTTGAATGTCTTAGAAACTTCTTTCCAGTCATGAACATCAATATCCTGCGTAAGATTGTATACACTGCCATGTCTTTTAAATATATTCACATATGACTGTGGATCACTTATCACAGACATTGTTTTAATCTCTTTTCGCAAATATTCTGTCTGGTGGCAAGAAAGAGTGGCCTGCCATGGGGAAAATTATATTTATCTCCTTTATTTGAGGTGGTGCACTAGACATTAGCCATTTACAGCACATGCCTATTACAGTACTATTTTTATTTTGTCCACCGCAGCCGTCCGCAAAAAGTCTTATCACTGTTTAAACAAACATACTGTATATGGATCGCGTACGATTAATACTACAATGAATACTCACAGTTTGCGTCTCTTGACTTCCCTTCTCCAGTTATTTTTGTCAACACATCGTTTCCTTGCTTTATTCGGAGGAACCTGTTTGATATTCCGAGATAAATCGGTCATTATTTATAGGAGAAAACAATAAAAAATCACAACACGAAAACACCAAAGAGTTCATGAAGACGCCATTAATCGCCATGACAGTTTTGCAATAATTCTCTGCTCTGATTGGTCGGTATACATATGGCGGCGTTTGAAAAAGTCCCGTCATGGACGTGGCGGGTTTTGAATTAAATTACTGTTTTTTTTTTTGCTATTTTAGTAGGGATCCGGCGTAGTTTGCTTGTAAAAAGTATAGTAGACACATACAGGTCAAGATTGACTATACCATAGAGTAAAAATATTTATTTTTCTTAAAACTGGATCTAGCGGTGTTTGAAATTAGA
Source organism: Standfussiana lucernea (assembly GCA_964057025.1). Taxonomy (NCBI): domain Eukaryota; kingdom Metazoa; phylum Arthropoda; class Insecta; order Lepidoptera; family Noctuidae; genus Standfussiana; species Standfussiana lucernea. The sequence continues at coordinate 11,873,395 of OZ059798.1, read as the reverse complement.
CGACACAGTTACCCATCACTACCTAATACAGTCCAATCCAATGTCACTGCACTTATTCACTAACACTCACAACTTACCGTCACTTCACTTTATTACGCACTCAACTTTATGCACTTTATTTTTATCTGGCTCGAAGGACCAAATGTTTAATGATACGACACTATACTTGTCTTGTGGAAGAAACTATATTAATAGCTCACTAGAACTCGCTACGCCCCTGCATGGAGGCGCGGCTGGCGGGGTATGGACATGCTCCTTGGGCCCGCAGTTTCAAATGGTGTGCCCGTGACGACGAGCACCCTCATTACGTTGGCCTTGTAGGCCTAGCCGAGAGGCAAGCGCACGCAACTTGCCTATGTGTAGTTGCCAGAAATGTCCGGTAGGAGGCGCTACGGCGCTATAAGTAGCGCCGCTTTCTTCACGCCACCTCGGCGGTCTGTCACCGCCAGGTGAGACCTCCGGTTAGGTACCCGGAGGAGGCCTAGCGGGTGACGACCAGCGACGGAGGTGAAGCGGCGCTTCCTACCGCGGCTGTTGGCCCCCGCCTGACACGCTCTCAGGTCTGGCCGATTATGCGGCAGGCAGAGGGGCCGTGGTGTGTTAGTATGAGCGGTAATGTACTTGTGTAACACCGCTCATGTAGGCGATAGAATAGCGAGCCCCCGCCGCACATTCATCGCGTGAGTTTGGTCGCATGTGGAGTCATGATTGAGTAGTCGGCGTGTGTCATGCCTATATTAACCTAGAACATGACACGTACCGGGTGTATGTAGTGTGTGTGGAGTCTTCTTGTTAAAGTAGGCCGCGTCTGGAGGGGTGCGGCTTACTCGGGTGCGTCAAGGCGGGGGGGGGGGGGGGGGTTAGCCGCGTCCGCCGGCAAGAGGTCGCGCGGTAGGCTCCTCGCGTCAGATGGCCGCGCGTGCCATGGCGCTGTGTGCTTGACGTGAGGCCAGGCAGAAGCGTCGGCACGCGCGAACATTGTGGACGCGAGGCGGCGGCAGAAGTCGTCCAGGCTCTCCACGTTGAGGTCCTGTTGGATGGTCGACTATCCTCCGCAGCGACAAGTTCTGTTGTGCGCGGAGGAGCTTCCTGGTGCTCTCGCTAGTGAGGGCGAGCCAGGCTGGGGCGGCGTACGTGAGGAGCGGGCGGATGTACGACTTGTACACGCCCAGCTTGGCACGCAACGGGAGGCGGGAAGAGAGCACTGGGCGGAGCAGGGCGCGGGCCGTTCTGCTCTTGGCGACGACCGTGCGGACGTGACTTACCATAGAGAGCCGACGATCGATGGTGACCCCGAGGAACTTCACCTGGGATGACCACGCGATGTGGGCTCCCTGCAGCTTCAGGGGTGGCGGGAGAGTGGTGCCGCCGGCGACCAGCGCCTGCGTCTTGCCTACGTTCACCGACAATCTCCATTTTGACAGCCAGTCAGGCAGCGCGCGCTCGACCTGCTTTGCTACCTCGCTCGACGCTCGCGTCGAGCGAGGTAGCAAAGTACGCGGCGTCGTCGGCGTACAGTGCGAGCGTGTTGTCAAGCGTGTTGGGGATGTCGTCGGAGAAGCAGGAGTAGCATAGCGGTGAGACGCAGCTGCCTTGCGGCACACCCGCTGCAATCGGGCGGGCGCTCGATAGCGCGCCGTCGACCGCCACCCTGAATGACCTGTTGGTGAGAAACGAGGAGACCAACTGTATCAATCGACAAGACGCGCCTGTCTGTGACAGCTTGTACAGCAGACCGGCATGCCAGACTCGATCGAATGCCTTTGCCATGTCGAGGAATACTGCAACTGCACGCTCTTTCTTGTTTAGCGTTGCCGCCAGCAGGTGCAGTACCCTCGACAGCTGGAGCGTCGTCGAGTGTTCGGAGCGAAACCGGAACTGTTCCGGGCGAGGCGTTACGTGCTGGGAGAGGTGTCGCAGTAGGAGTTGCTCAAACACCTTGGAGATGGTCGACAGGAGAATGAAGGACCGATAGCGCTCCAGCTTTGTGACGTCCTTGTGCGCCTTGGGCAGCTTAATGACGCGCTCTTCCTTCCACGAGGCCGAGAAGGCCCCTGTGCGCAGTATGCCCGTAAACAGGCGCGCCAGTGCCGCTACCGTGCGGTATGGCAGGTGGCGCAGCGCTGTGTTGGTCACACCGTCCGCTCCGGGGGCCTTTCTCGGCTTGGTTTTCAGGATGGCGCGTCTGACTGCACAAGGTGAGAAGAAGATTGGGTCCTCTTCGGGAGCTATCGGCGTCGCGAAGTACTCCCCAAGGTGCCTCTCGACTGCTGCGATGTGGTCGGTGTCAACAGTCGGGTTTAGCTCGAATTGACGCTCCAGGTGCTCGGCGAAGATCTTCGCACGGTCTGCTGCGTTGTACCTCGGCGCCCCGTCGCTGTGGCGTAGTGGGCGCACCGGAGACGGGGTGTTCGCAAGCTGTCTGCACAGCTTGTGTATCGACGTCCAGTCATCCTCTGCGGCGTCGATACGTTCCTCCCAGCTCGCGGTGTTGAGCTCCTGTAGCTTGGCCCTCACCTTCTCCGCGAGACGGTTGAGGTCAGACTTCATCCTAGGGCATCCCGTGAATTGCCACCGCCTGCGAAGGCGCTTCCTCTGGGCGACCATTTGCTTGAGGTGGGTGGGCAGAGGCTTGTATACAAGCCCCTGTGACTGCGGTAGTGTTGTTGTCGCCCCTACGAGGGCGCGCTGGATGCAGGCGGTGACCTCCTCTGCTAGACCGTCACCGTCTGCGGCGGTCTCGATGGGCCAAGTAGGAGTGGTGTTCTCCATCGTTTCCTCGAACTTCTTCCAGTCCGTGCTTCGACGTGGCGCTGGAGGAGAAAGTCGTGTCGGCATCTCTGATAGGACGACGAGTACAGGTTGATGGTCCGACTGTAACTCGTCGTCAATCACCTCTTGGGTGAGCTGGCAACTCAGGCCTCTGTGGACCACGATGTCCAGCACGTCCGGTGCGTGCGCGTGGCCATCTGGGTAGTGGGTCGGGGTATCAGGGCCGGCCTCTGCTTCCGCTAAGAGCCGTCTCCCTCCGGTATTCGTGGCCCGGCTGTTCCACGCCGGGTGTTTGACGTTCATGTCGCCTGCCAGGAGTGTCGCGTGCGGCGACTGGTGCAGCAACGCCCGCAGCTCAGAGGGAATGAGTGGGGTATTGGGTGCGCGGTAACACGCGTAGATGTTTATGTCCTCGCCGTCGACGTGCAGCTGGGTACCCAGCGCGTAAAAATAGGCCAGTGACGTCAGAGGGAGTGGCTGGAGGACGACTCTTCGGCTTACCAGCACCGCCAGTCCGCGGTAAGTGATGCCGAGCGGAGACTTCTCGTCCTTCCTCTATAGGTGATATCCCGGGAACCTGGCTCTATCTACAGGCCCCAAGAGTGTCTCGCTATTGAGCGCCACGTCTATCCTTTGTTCCTTGAGGAGGAGGCGGAGTGGGGCAACCTTTCTTCGTAGGCCGCGGGCATTCCAGTGTAGTATCCTCAACGAACTAGCCATCGTAGAGCGTGAGGAGTTCGGCCAGTCCGTCGAGGATTACTAGCTCCGCGTCTTGCCCCTGTCTGATGGCCTTGATTAAGTCCATCAACGGTTTGATGGCGCAGGCAGTAAACTCCTTTTTTTCTAGTTTTAGTTTGGGGAATTTGGGCAAATAAATCTAATATCCTTTTTGTTTTTTTGCTTTTACGGAATGGTTTTGTGTTTTTTTAAGGTGGTTTGGGTTATATGTATATAGTTTCCTTACTGAAAGTAGACCACTTATTTGGTATAAGCTTTGGGTGGAGAATCTTTTATTTTTAAAATAAATTATTTTCATTAATGCACGTTGTGCTCGTTCTACATTTATAAATTTTGTTTTTGCGGCACCACCCCAAATTGGTATACAGTATAGTAGTACAGACTGGGCCAGAGCTACATATATTTCATTGAGGAGATTTCTGAGGCGGTTTTTGCAGTTCAGAATTTTGTTTGGAACAATATGTCTGAGGGTTTTGATGATCCAACTGAGTTTCCTTATTCTCGCAGAAGTTTGCTCAAGTTGGGGGTACCAGGACAGTGCTTGATCCACCATAACACCTAGATATTTAGTCTCAGTGACCCTCTCAATCAATGAGCAGTTACAGCTTGAAGCAGGCTTGTTTCCACATGTGTGCACTTTTAAATCTATTTGAAATTTTTGTGGATACAACCCAGGGATTTGGGATTTTATCATTTCGAACAAAACTACTAGGAACGACTGTGTACGATTGCTCTTTCCTATCAGACATTAAAGCATACACAAATGGAACGACTGCAGTTTTGCAGTCGTGGATCTTATATCTCCGTGAATAGAGTATAACTGGGCGAAAGGTGCAGGGCAACTAATAAGTCCCTTCTCCGAAAAATTCTTGAACGTGTTTAATGTTATTTCTATTTTCTGTAGAGAGAAAATAATATAATGCGACAGTTATCATTGGAATAATCAGAGAGTAGAAAGTCCTGTTCAAATTTTCAAGGAATAGCCACCTCTGATGGCGTCTTAAAATTAGTCCTTTTGCGGCTTGCGTATAGAGCTGTTTTTATATTGCTAAGTGTAGGAATTGGTGTCACAAAATGAAGGCTTTTACTTTTCATCCTCTTTTTGGTCTCTTTTCATCCCCTTTTCGGTCTCATTTAATGGTCATTAAATGTACGGAACAGTTTAGTTCCTGAACTGTACACTATAACTGTTTGATTGTTAAGTAGTGAGTGTGTCCAACATGTAAAAATCTTCACGTAGTAACCCAAAAGTTTATTTATTAAAATTGTCGTACACCGTAATAAAGGTTGGTGATTCCTACATGTATGTCTGTTCCGCGTGTTGGTTAGTTGCACACTGAGTAAACTGAAATATTAGTTGTGACATGTGAACCAGTTGATTCGCTTCGTCAGCCAGAAGTCGGGTCAATGTACGTAGACCGTACATACTCCTAACCCAAGCAAGGGATGAGGAGAATATAACCATGTAAGAATTACCAGTACAAAGCAAGAAATAATAGTAAAAAATGTAACGTATTGTAAAAAGTAAAAATGTTAAAAATGCAATTAAAATAGAATTTTAAAAATTCAATTAAATATCCGTGTTGGAATCCAATGTGGACCTTGTCGGTGGATGGTTGCCGCTCGTCATCCGCGCTCCCTCATCTCTTGACTTCTTTGGTGGCGGGCGATCTAGTAGTGAGCGCGACCTGAACAGCCTTCTCATCCCAGCCTCAGGTTTCTTGGACTGCATTTCCACGTCTGCGATACTATGTCGAGTAACACGATTTGCGTCATCTGTTTTCCTCGTACAATAACCGCGCCTTTTTGCCACCCATGCAATTATTGCTACTCCAATTACAGTCAGTAATATGTACGTAAGAAATGACGTACTGATGTATATCGTGTGTTGTTAGTGTTGCCGGAAGTTGTTCCATACTTTTCAAGTACCGCAGTTGTTCTTCGACGACAGCGATGTCTTCGTTGTGCTTTACTTGCAGCAGAGGTGTTGTATGAGTATTTATGATGCCATTTATTGTTTTGTCCAGGGTAGGGACTTCGATGTCGTAATCTAATTTGGCGTTGCTGTCGTAGTTGTTGTGAGAGTGTATTTTCAGTACCTTTGTTTGATGACGTGCGTTCTGATATAATCGTTGCAGACAGTACGTATAGTGCATGTGTTGCAACATGTCACCAGCCATGTGTTCGTGTTATGTAATTCAATCCAGGCGGTTTCACATTTCGTTTGTTCCGTAATGCATGGCAAGGTTGAATGTTGACCTAATAGTCTGGCTTCGCACGGTGTTTTGGCGTTTTGTAAACTAAAAATAGGCAAGTTCATAATGCAGACGAGATTTTGCGGCCGCCTCTGTATGCAGCGATTTAATTCTTTTTCGTTTAGTCTAATGTAAGTGTTCTTCTCTAGGTTCGCTGCGATGTACTTGAATGTCACAGGAATAACAGTCGTTTCGTCTTCCTTCTGTGGATTACGCGTTAGGGACAATCCTATTAACAGTAGCTGACTTTGTTGGGGTATCAAAATCATCGGCTTGCGGTATAGTATTTGATATAAGCTGTGCTATAGCACGGTTATAAAACAGATACATATACATGCACCCTGACACCGAACATGATTTTTATGAAACTGCCCGCTTTCCTAGGGTTCTTGGAGCACTTGATGGTACACACATCAGAATTCAATCATCATGTAAGTTTTTGTAGAATCTTCTAGGTAGGTATTTCTTTTAATTTGATAAGTTTTTACTTTTTTATTTTATTAACACAATTCAATGCTTTTTCATAGGTTCAGAGACTGGAGAAGAATTTAGAAATCGAAAGGGTTACTTTTCCCTTAAAACCTTAATATACAAGCTGTGTGTAATGCAAAATTATTATTTATGAATTTAGTAGCCCGTTGGCTTGGTTCAGCTCATGATGCAACTATATTCAATAACTCAGAACTAAGAGGTAACAGTAATATTATATAACAGCATTATGATGTATGTTTTGTGGTCATATAATTTAATTCAGTATTTATACTTAACTACATTTTTTTTTCAGCTCAGTGTGAAAACGGGTTGTATGGAAACAAATGGCTGCTCGCAGACAGTGCATATCCTCTAAAACGATACCTATTAAAACATTTGTTAAACCCTCAAAGAAGAGGGGAACAGCTTTATAATGAAGCCCACATTCGTACTAGAAACTGTATTGAAAGGTACGTTTTCTCCATCAGTGTGGAGGGAGGAATCTGACACTTTCTATTTTTATTGTTCTTGTGTACCCTGGCTGAGATAAGAGCATTCATGATTAATTATCTTTATGTTTATAATAAAAGTACCTCATTGGTCTCGAGGTTGCAAATGTGACTGCTGAGCGTGAGGTCTCGGGTTCAAGAAATCATGCTCCAAGTCGACCAGTGTTATTGCTAAAGGTTACTAGTTCATGTTTAGTGCAGATGCTTTGGAGTGTGGAAGAGGAGATTTCGAGTAGTAGCTTTGACATGGCGTTTGAGTCTGTTACGAGCCAATGCAGTAATCATAGCTACTGTTGTTGCATAATATCTGTCGATTAAACAGTATAGCTGATGTCCCACCAGAGGTAGAAATTCCTACTGCAGAGGTAGTGCCAGAGTGTGCCAGTGTCTGGACCAAATATTGCTGAAGAACCAGATTACACAGAAAGAGCAACACTAATTTCAAATTTCTTTAATAAGTGAGTAATAACAATCTGTTTAGTGCTAAGCTGAGGGACATTGAAACCTTCACTGTGTTAAAGTACTGTGCACTGACTTTGTTTAATAATTACTTTTTATTTCATTTCAGTTTATCATCACATGAGTAATTTTGCGTGGAACCTAGGCCAGAAACACACTTATACGATACGACTACATACAGAAAGCAAAGCTAATAGAAATTTCTATTCCTAGACAGCACGTTTCGCCGAAAACTTTGTTGATAGAAAACATTGCTTGTAGATATCTAGGTCTATAGGAAGCACTGTCGACAGAGATCTCTATTCATAGATAACACTTCCTGCCGTGAACTTTGTTCACCAGATACCTTGGTTCACAGAAAACGCCTTTGGAGAAGGAAGTATTTTAATATACATACATTATATTACTTAATTTCGCCCTTTCCGACTGGCAAAAGTCCATAATATGTTTATTTCATACAATTTAATAAAAAAATTAAGCAAAACTTAACAAAAGCAATAGATGAAATTGAAAAACAAAACAAACTCTTCAGCTTCATCAGTACAGATGAGATGACAACAACTAAAAACAAAAAGAAACTCGATATAATTATGAAAATATTGTTTACGGGTACACTAAATTTCATTATTACTTATTTTTCATAATATGCAAGATTTGAGCTAATCCACATAAAAAAGATCGACGACGCTTTGGCATGGGCTCCGACGCATTGATGCGCTTAATTTCACAGTCAGTGTATTTTACCTCTTTAGCAAATTCATTGATAGTTTTAAACACATTCCATGTCTTACGGTGAAGAAGTATAGTCCAGCGTTCATGCCAAGATTTTAAGACGTTTTGTGTCTTGGGAATGTCAATGTGCGATCAATCACTGACCACATAGCAGGTGCGAATAGTGACTTTCTTTTTAGAAAGCTTTATCTTTTTCGTTAACTTATGTGATCATTCATTATTATAATTGCGTATCGTACAAATACATTTAGCAATTTTATCAGTTGGCCAGGTGATAATTACTTTAATTTCCGCTCGACACTGCTTGAAAGCTCCAGTGCATATAACACAATCGTTATCCTTAATCGAATAATTTTTGAAAATCCAGCTACACGGACTTCGAATTGTGTTCCAAATTTTTTCTCGTAAGATATTTAGCCCACTGATGTTTTGGTAAAAGTGTCCTATGGTTTGAGAATTTATCTTTATTTCTTTTTACACATTGTACGATAGGCTCGATTTTCTGCCACTGATAAAAATCTATGTAAAAATCAAAAGTTTTGCAGTTAGAAGTTGGGATTTTTGTAATCACTGTATTCTTTTCAGTTATGGATTTACTACTTACAGTCTCTCAACTGTCGAAAAAAAAAATAATCGTATTTTTTTTAATTGATTGGTATACAGCTTTTTCTGACATTTCGAATTCTAAAAGTACACTAAGGTTATGAAACACTGGATCACACGGTGACGGAAGATCATTTTTTTCTGAAAAAATATTTTCGAACGTTGAAAAAACACTTTTTTGATCTCTAACGATACTTTTAATTGTCATCCTCGCTTCATCGTGAAAACACTGTTATATCTTATATGATTTTTAATAAATTATTGTTAGCGTGTGCACGTCACAAACAACAAAACTAAAGTTGAACAGAATAATTATCATCATAGTTGTGAATATTGTAGGTAGTTTTAAATAAAAATTATCTAAGATGTCAATTCATTATTTTCAAATATTGTATCGTAATTTAATAAAGATCAATTTAATAAATCCCCAAGTAGGTACATACATACTTATAACATAAATGCGATATGTTAATAATTATAAAATTATCCAGAAACAAGTTGTTCATAAGCCACTAAGCGCCTACAAAAACATTGTTAGCAATTGTTCTGAAAAGAAAAGATGTCAATAATTGATGTACAGGCGTTTAAATGGCTTTTATTAATAACTTTTTATAGAAGCTTCTTAGAGTTGTGGAAAAAACATATGTTAAGGTAGCAATCAGGTAGTAAATATTTACATTAACAACGCAGTTAATACAACGCTAAAACTATGAGAACTTGGAAGTGGTCAGTCAACCTGACGTCAGAATGTCTGGCCACTTTCTTTATGCGTTTATTCGCTGTCCATCGAGGTAGCAAATATTTGAAGTTAGGTATCAAATAGTTGAAAAAAGGTAGTGCATTTTGGTATTTTCGAAACATCAAATAGCTCTATTGGTCCAGGGGTTCCGACGCTTACATCAGTCAGTCTTACATAATCACAGCATTTAAAGATAATCAACATACTTAAATCAGATAAATAATCACTTTCTAAAATAATATGAGAATTCGTAGTATTAATTAGCTACTTGTATTATAACTTAGAGCAATTTAATCAGCTAAAACTGCCCTAGCAAAGTTATTTTGAGTGTCATTATCATTATGTAGAGGTCTATTATAATGATTTGCAAAGGTGGATGAACTCGAAGACCACCCTACAGCCTGCAGTATGGAGTCCACAGTTAAGCCCCGTCTGTGTGCTCATGAGGAAGATGCATGTCTGGTAGAATGTGCAGAGAATATGGATGTATCAAATACCACTTTCGTACATTGTCTGTTTAAGCCACCTACTAATAGTTTGAGTAGTTGCATGTTTGTGTGGTCTACGAAAAGTGAGGAATAATCTTGTTAAAGATTTATCTTCTTGTCTGAATATTTTAGTTTTTTCTAAATATACTATGAGAGTCTTGGCTGGGCATATTTCGGGTTTATTATTAAAAAAAGGTAACATTAATCTGAGGCACCTTCTACTTGGACATGAAGTTTTTAGAATATCTGTAATCATTATAATTACACCTTCATTATAATTTTTTATATTATTGACATTTATGTAGAACAACGTTAGGACACGCTGTACTGTGGCTAATGCAATCAGCATAGTTAGTTTCTTTGTGAGATTTTCTAAACTTAAGCTATCAAGAGGATACCAAGATTTTCAATGTTGCAACACCTTGCTGGGATCCCAGACATGATTGTATTTTGCTTTAGTTGGGCGTAATTTGAAAAATCCTCTAAACAAACGTTTAATTCTATCATCTGAACCTACATGGCTACCTATTATGAGAGAAAGCGCCGACCTGTGACAATTTAACGATTGATAAGATAATCCCGTACCAAACATATTAGTGAGATAAGAAATAATTATAGGAATTGATGCATTATACATATCTATATTGAATTCCTTTGTATAGCTGACCACCATTGTCGCAGGCAACTGTTGTATTGTTTCAGCGAATTCTGTGATAATGAGGCTAACATAATGTCCGTTGCTTTTCCTGCTATCATTCTCCTCTTGAGGGCTTGCCTGACAATATGCACGCCCCCAGGGTAAGGTGTAGAGGATGAGGGGTTCTGAAAGGAGAAGTTATAATATCGTCAGATGGTCCTATTGTCATAATATCCGAGACTAATAGAGATTTCAAGACCGGATACCACGGTTGTGATGGCCATATAGGAAAGACTATAATTCCTGTAGCTTTGTCTATTCTAATTTTATGAAGAAGTTAAAGCAGCATACTAAAGGGGGGGAAAGCATAGAAAAAGAAATTATTCCATTTAATTGTAAAGGCATCTATGTTCCAGGCATAGGGGACCCTATGCCAAGATACATACTTTGGACACTTATGATTTAAACGCGATGCAAAAAGATCTATAGCCGCTTGGCCAAATTGAATAACTATAGAATTAAAAAACTTATGTGAAAGTTCCCATTCGGTATCTACATTGAAATTACAAAATCAGCTTCTTTATTGTTTTTAGATTTAATGTAAGAAGCAAAAATCCAAATATTCTTCTTTTCGCACCATTGCCAAATTTGTTTTGCAATCTTATTTAGTTTGGGATATTGTACTCCTCCCATGCGGTTTATATATGCTATGGCCGTAGTATTGTCGATCCTAAGTAATATCTCACAATTTTCTACTGTACTAGCAAAACTTCGCAAAGCGAAGTATGCAGCTAACAACTCTAAATAGTTAATATGTTGTTGTTTCTACCAGTCTGACCAACTACCCCCAGTGCTCTCTCCATCACAATGTGCTCCCCAACTAATTAGTGATGCATCTGAAAAAAATTCTAGAATGAAGTTATATTGTTTATTATTGGTTCTCCTATTGGAGATGTTCTTTTTCCACCACTGTAATTCCGTTCTTATTTCACTATTTATCTCTAATCTATGATCATAGTTTCCATTTGAAGCTTCAAGGGCTAAAAAAAATTCTCGTTCCAAAGTTTTTGTGTAAACAAAGCCATATGACCATGCAAATTGATACTAAATTTCCGTCAAAATGTGTCCAAGCACACTTCCCTGAGGCACACCGTAGTAAATTTGTCTCTTTCTCGATTTGTAATTAATTTCAGTTTTAGTTTGAACATCAACTGCTGTAATATTAGTTAACTGTTTTCTGCCAGTAAGGTATGACCTTATTAAGTTTAAAACTTTGCCCCTAACGCCATACTTATATAGCTTATTTAGAAGGATTCGATGGTCAACAAAATCGAAAGCCTTAGTCATATCCATAAATAAGGCTGTTACAAATATGGACCAAAAAATACCTGTAACTATTTCATTGATCAATTCATAAATGGCCATGTTTATGTTTTTACACTTTCTAAAACCATACTGCTCTTTAGTTAAAATGCCCTTTTTTTAAGAAACATGTACACACTGTTATAAATAACCTTTTCAATTATTTTGGAAAATATTGAAAGAAGAGCAATCGGTCTGTAGTTTTGTATATTTTGAGGATCATCCTTTTTATGTAGAGGTTTTATTACGGACAGTTTTAAGTCTTCAGGAAAAACACCATGTTCTATACATAGGTTAGTAATAAAGCTAAAGACCGGTGAAATTTCAACAGCTACGCTTTTCATTATCTTAGTCTCAATGTCGTCAAAGCCAGAGCTATTCGTATTTTTCAGAGTCATAATTATTTTATAAATGTCAATTGGTGCTGTGGGTGATAAAATAATAATAATAATAAAATAATAAATCTTTAATCAGAAACTTAAAAGGTAAAATACAATATGAATCAAAAATTTACAATGTAGGTAATAAAATATAGATAAAAATAATGAATTCACGTTTGAATTTGTTACTGTTATTTTATGGTCAGAATTGGAAATATGTTGACAGATGACAGAAACAATGTCGCTGGATAGCTCCATATCCTCTTCGACCTCGTCTATATTAGTATCAACGACTGGCACAACTTCTGGTTCCTCGGCATGAACTTGAGCTCTAACTTCTAACTGTTCGATGAGGGAATCAGTCTCTTCTTCACTCTGTTGCTCGGGTTCTTGTGCTAGAGCAAAAATTATGGAGTTGTTATCATAACTGACCACAACAACTCTTAGTAGGTACCTCTCTGATACCTCAACCGTTTAGAGTAAGTAGGTACAGGAAAGTACCTATGTAATCTACAATTGTAGAAGTTATTTATATAAATAAGTCTTATTTATATATCAGATTAAGATAACTGAAATGAGTAGGAACCTGTCCCACAACTCAAAAATAGTGTGCCTAGTATGTGCAACCCTCTCAACGAGAGGTAGGTAAAATGTAACACAATTTACCATTGTTCCTTGATCTACGATTGAACTGTAGAATCGTTGTTTGAAGCCTTGTATTTCAGACGATCCAATCCAGAGCATAACCAAAATGTAACACATAATGCCATTATTTCCCGTCCTGCAATGCAAGGACATGCTCTACCTTGAGAGTTGAGGATGTAAGAACTCAAGTAAAGTTCAAAACCTTCTACTGTTAACGAAGTAGTTGTTAGTTAAAACAATGGCGTCAGACCGATTCGGTCGGGGTTCACAGGGTGTTCCCGCAAGCGCCTACAGCAATTCGTATATCACAATGTTGAGGCTACGTGGATTATGGCCAATCGTTTTATTTTTTAATGCTTCTCGACCGCCTACCTACATTTGTGATTATGTTAGAATAAAATTGCACATTCAATCAAGCAACGCATTTTTTCACTCTTCCCGAAATTATACCTGGATCAATCCCGCACATGGTCCTTCGAGCCGGATGTGGAGATTTGAAGAATATTTACTCCGATCAGCGAATTGTTATAAAGGGATTGAAGAATTGGTGTACATCAAAAATTATAGTCGACGCCCGGCGTGGCCGGTGAATTCTGCTACGTCATTCAAAGGATTATTGGAATTTACGTGGTCTGGATACTTAATAGCTGAGAAAAGGCGTATTTATTATTAAATTTGTGTACCCAACACTCTATTTAACAGGTATAATTAGTGTAAGTCAGCCGTTAATAGCCAGGTTAGTACGAAATACCTATTGTCATTTTTCTTTGTTCTGTGAATGGTTACAAATTGTAATACAATTATTAACTGATCAGTAATTATTGTTCAGTTTTGTTATTTACACATTGTTAAAGAGTAGTTCTTTATAGCAACTGCATTATTTTGCTTTACGGTGTAATAATTTTACAGTTATTGAGACAGTTATGTAATCATATTAGTTAGCACAGGTAGACAATAGAAATCATTGCAATTGCAGTGTTATTATTAAAGTTTAGTACAATATAACCGTCAAGACGCATGGTTTATTATAAATTCTAAATTATTATTTATGTAAATTCACTCTAAAGTTAGTGTTAATTAGTTAATTTTAATCATGTACGTATTTCAGGCTGCTTCATTAATTTAAACGTTGCTATAACTTTATTTATATACATTCCAGGTTGATTGCACCAGCTTACGCAATGCCAGAGGATAAGGAATTAAATAAGGACAATAAAGATCTCGTTAGGAAACGAGCGAGTTGCAAAGGAAAGGTGACAATGTTCTCAAACTATCTAAATTCTTTGAATCCTTCTTCCTTGAGCCCTACTGAGGTAAGCGAGTTGCAATTACGTTTTACTAGACTCGAGGCGTTGTATGCGCAATATGATGAGGTGCAATTAATGCTGGAGTGTAGCACAGATGACTTGGATGGTCAGATGTCGGAACGCGAGGAGTTTGAATCTCTTTATTACAAAACCCTATCTAAAGCTCAACAAATGTTGGACGATAATAGGAAAGGAGATTCTAATGATAATTGTGATGTAATGTCGCGTTCTAGCAATCATAAGTTTGTTAAATTACCGACTATTCAGTTGCCGAAATTCAGTGGTTCTTATACTAACTGGTTAGAGTTTCACGACACATTTGTTAGTCTCATCCACTCAAACGACGATATGGATGAAATAAATAAATTTCACTATTTGAGGTCATCCCTAGAAGGGTCTGCTGCTGTGGTGATCAACTCAATTCAGTTTTCTTCTGCAAATTATTCGGTAGCGTGGAATCTTCTCTGCGAGCGGTTTGATAACAAACACCTGCTTATCCAACATCATGTTTCTGCATTATTTCAAATCGACACCCTTCAGAAGGAGTCTTCAGTTAATTTAAAGGGTTTACTTGATGTTGTTAACAAAAACATACGTGCCCTAGAATCCTTAAATGAACCTGTTAATCATTGGGATACTTTACTCATTCATATTGTCACACATAAATTAGATAGCAAAACTTATCGTGAATGGGGTGAGTATAAGGGCCGCCTGGACAAGAATTCTAAAGTTACGTTTGAACTATTTATGACTTTTATTAAAAACCGTGCTGAGATATTAGAAACGTTCGAAATGGAAGCTTCTACGAATACTAAACACTCACACACAGTTAAAAATTCAAACAAGGTTCGGTCAATGTTAGTACAGGATTCTAATAAAAATAATTCAGGTGAAAGTTCTAGTAAACAGGATGATGGTGTTTCCAATAAGCCTAAGAATTGTGTTATGTGTAACGGTGATCATAAGTTAAGTAGTTGTTCTCAGTTTTTATCGTTGAGCAATGAAGCTCGTTTAGAGTTATTACCTAAATACAAAGTTTGTTACAACTGTTTTAATCTGGGACATTATGCAAACAATTGCAAAAAGCCAGGTTGTAAAATATGCCGTCGTAAACACAACACTATTGTTCACGTTGATAAATCCTTGAAGTCAGACGCTAGTGGTGCTTCTGCTAGCAGTGTTGTTATTGATAAAAATGGCAGTGCGACTGTCTCCACTCATCCCACTGCTATAGGTATAGGTACCGGTGTGTCGCTGTCCGCGAGTGTAGAACACGGCGACGTGTTATTGTCCACTGCACTCGTCAAGGTCATGAGTATTAATGGTCAGCAGTATGTTGCTCGTGCTGTGCTTGACAGTGGCAGCACGTCATGTCTCATGACTGAGAGGTTATACCACCAGCTAGGTTTGACTGCCAAGACTGTAAACAATTCTATTATAGGTGTCAACAACTCGTCATCTTTTATCAATAAAATGTGTGCTTTATCAATAAAATCTTTAAATAACAATTTTAGCATGGATATTAATTGTTTTGTTCTCCCATCCATCACCGATAAGATTCCAAGTAAGCAAGTTAACTTGTTAAAAATTAAAATTCCGTCTGATGTTTGTCTCGCAGATCCCAACTTTTACTCACCGGCGCCTGTCGATATGTTGCTGGGTGCTGACATCTTTTGGGATTTATTGGAATCTCAACGAATTAAGTTGGGTGATGGGCAACCAATTCTTTGTGAGACTAAATTGGGTTGGTTGGTCTCCGACCCAATTAACAGTTGTATTTCTTCTAAAATTTTAAAATGTAATTTTATAAAGGTGTGTTCAGACTGTGACGATGAATTAAATTTTAATGTTGATCAACAACTCACAAAGTTTTGGCAACTTGAAGAAGTGTGTACTTCGTCTCCGTATTCCCCAGAGGAGAAGCTATGCGAGGAGCATTTTATGAAAAACACTACTCGTTTGGAAAATGGTCAATTTTGTGTTAGGATTCCTTTAAAATGTTCCCCGGACAATTTAGGCGAATCTTTGTCAAGAGCCAAACATTGTTTTGCTTCTTTGGAACGTAGATTTAAATCTAAAACTCAATTTTGTAATATGTACAAAGAGTTCATTATGGAATATGAAACTTTAGGTCATATGTCTAGATGTAAAACTATTGATAATCAAGCGTTTTACATTCCGCATCACGGAGTTCTGCGCGAAAGCAGCGCCACCACTAAGTTAAGGGTGGTCTTTAATGGTGGTCTTTATGGCAAGTAGTTCAACCAACACTGGTATTTCTATTAATAACATCCAGATGATTGGACCCGTGGTACAGGATGACCTTTTATCGATCCTGTTGCGTTTTAGACAACATAAGTACATCATAGCTGCTGATGTTGAGAAAATGTACCGGCAGATAGTTGTTCATCCAAATGATAGGTATCTTCAACAAATTATTTGGCGTGATAATCCGTCAACTCCATTGCACGCTTATCAACTTAATACCGTGACCTACGGCACGGCCAGCGCTCCTTACCTAGCAACCCGGTGTCTTCGGCAGTTAGGGCTAGAGTGTGTTGATAAGGAGATTGGTGACGTCATCCTCCACGACTTTTACGTGGATGACTTGCTCACCGGAGGAGATGACATCAATAAGGTCAAAGAGTTGCGTCATAAAGTAACTTCAACTCTCGCTTCAGCGCAGATGAATCTAAGAAAGTGGAAGTCGAATGACATACATTTGGTAATTGGTTCTGACTTTCCCCAGTCTTCACTGGATTTAAATGTTGGTGGATTTGAGTCAACCAAAACCTTAGGCCTAGGTTGGCAGCCACTGTCAGATTACCTTTGTTTTCCAATAAGTCAGTCAGTTAATTTTAATAACACAAAACGTGACATGCTTTCGATTGTTTCACAAGTTTTTGATCCGCTTGGATTATTGGCTCCGTGTGTAATTGTTATGAAAATATACCTTCAGAAGTTATGGTTAAAAAAATTATCTTGGGATGAACAGCTATCACCGGACATTAGTAAGCTTTGGAATGAAATGATTATTAATTTACCTAAATTAAAAGAAATTCATATTCCACGTCGAGTTTTAATTGATTGTTATGAGTTTTTAGAATTTCACATTTTTACTGATGCGTCTGAACGCGCCTACGGCGCTTGTCTGTATGTAAGAAGCATTGATAAGCAGGGACAGGTTTTAGTGCGTTTATTGTTAGCCAAAAGCAGAGTTGCGCCACTCAAGCCGACGACCATACCCAGACTTGAGCTATGCGGTGCTCTTGTAGGTGTTCGCATCTTTGAAAAGGTTGCAGCAGCATTACGAGTCAGCGCGCGACGCACTTTCTTTTGGACTGACTCCACTATTGTTTTAGGGTGGCTAAAAATGTTACCAAATAAATTACAGCCGTTCGTTCGTAACAGGGTTGCCGAGATTTTAGATAAGACTGGTGGCTGTGAGTGGAGACATGTTCCAACTGACCAAAACCCTGCTGATCATTTGTCTCGTGGAGTAGACATTAATTTATTACCTAGTTTAGATGATTGGTGGTCCGGTCCTAGTTTTTTAATGAATGAAATTTCTTATTGGCCTTCCAAATTAATGAATTTTAATGATGAAATTTTGCCTGAAATGAAATTAGATGTCACCTTGCATGTTTTATTCAATAACAATAAATTTGATGAATTGATTAATTTTACACGGTTTTCAAACTTTTTAAGACTTCAGCGAACAGTCGCCTATGTTTTACGTTTTATTGACGCATGTAGAAAACAACCTATTCGCGGTCCTCTTTCTGTGCATGAACTAGAAAGGGCTTTAAACTTTACTATATGTTTATCTCAAAGGCAATCTTTTAAAGACTATAAATTACTACTTAATAATAAATCGTTACCCAAGAAAAGTGAATTAAATAAGTTTAACGTTTTTCTAGACGAGAATAATATAATGCGAATTCGAGGTAGATTACAACATTCAGATTTTCCTTATGATAAAAAGCACCCGATTCTTATTCAATCTAGCCATCATTTTTCTAAGTTACTTTTTAATTATGAGCATAAAAGATTGTTTCACGCTGGACCCCAGTTATTGTTGGCGTCGATACGAGATACCTACTGGCCCATACGAGGTCGCAATTTAGCTAGGATGAGCTGTAAACAATGTGTTCGTTGTTGCCGATTTAGAGGTAAAACTGTAAGTCCTATTATGGGAGATTTACCACAGCAGCGACTTCTAGCAGGTTTTCCTTTTGAAAATATAGGCTTGGACTATGCAGGTCCTATTCAGTCAGCTGTTCGACAAGGTCGTGGCTGTAAATTAGTAAAAGTTTATATAGCTATTTTCGTTTGTTTTTCTACAAAATCAATTCATCTTGAATTAGTCGGTGATTTAACAAGCAATACTTTCATTATGGCATTAAAGAGGTTCATCTCACGTAGAGGAAAGCCGACAAATATCTACTCAGATAATGGCACCTCATTTGTTGGTGCATTTATTGACCTTTCTAGGTTTCTTAAGGCGAGTTGCGATTCGCTATCTGAGGAAATGGCTAAAGAAGGAATTAAATTTCACTTTATTCCTGCATATTCCCCTCATTTCGCTGGCCTTGCGGAGGCTGGTGTTAAATCAACCAAGCATCACTTAGTCAGAGTGCTGGGCCTTTGTAACCTTACCTACGAAGAGCTATACACCATGATGGTTCAGGTTGAAGCAATTTTGAACTCCAGACCACTGACGCCGTTATCATCGAACCCCGAGGATCTGACGCCGCTCACACCCGGACACTTTTTGATTGGACGTCCTATGACATCGCTGCCGTCACCTGATTATCGAGACCAGTCCATCAATTCTCTGAATCGATTTGAGCGTATTGAGCTTCTCCGACAACATTTTTGGAGTAGATGGAGCAAGGAATACATATCGGAACTCCAACTTCGCACGAAATGGCGAGCATGCAAGGGCTCCTTGAAGCTGAATTCTTTGGTCCTGTTAAAGGAAGACAACCTCCCCCCACTCAAGTGGAAAATGGGTCGGATCGTTGCTACGTATCCAGGGACAGACGGCGTAGTCAGAGTGGCAGACGTCAAGACTTGTAGTGGTCTGTTACGCAGATCATTCAGCAAGATTTGTCCGTTGCCTATAGATCCGGAGTCTGAGGATTCTTAGTGGTTGAAAGGCAGGCTTTCAACGCCCGGGGGTATGTTCCCGCAAGCGCCTACAGCAATTCGTATATCACAATGTTGAGGCTACGTGGATTATGGCCAATCGTTTTATTTTTTAATGCTTCTCGACCGCCTACCTACATTTGTGATTATGTTAGAATAAAATTGCACATTCAATCAAGCAACGCATTTTTTCACTCTTCCCGAAATTATACCTGGATCAATCCCGGATCCGCACACAGGGTCTTGGATTGAAGCCCCCAAAAATGGTGTGTATGTACTTTTCAACGAGAAGTAGGTAAAATGTAACACATAATACCAATAATACCATTTACTGTAAGTAATAGTATTTTTTCAATGAAAAATACTTACGAACACAATCAAGTTCCGCCATTTTGGCTTTGTACTTTTCTATCTTTTTTGCCAATTTCCTCCTTTTCTTCCCTGTTTCGTTTTGGCATCTTTGGTTAATAATAATCACTTAACACTATTGTAAACTATGCTTTTAATAAAAAAATCTAGAAAATAAACTTTTTACGATGCGTCATGCGAGCGCGAAGAAAACGAATGACAAATAACAGCAGTGTTGCCAGGTGCCGCTTTTTATATTTCTTTTAAAATCTAAAAAATCGCGTCGAAGAGCAACAGGAGACGGCTGCTGCTAGTATGTATTATATAGGAGGTATATAATATACTATTCAAAACAGAATAAGGGCCACGAGGTATTTTGTCTGTACCATGAAAATAATAAAACCAATATATATTTTTTTGTCTCCATAACGAAAACTAATGTTGTTTTTACCATGTAGACCAATACATTTATTCAAATAATAATGATTAAAAAGTTTATTTGCTTTTGAAAGAAAAAACACATTTTAGGTTAAAAATAAAAACAATGTAAAGTTACTGAAAACAAAAGAAAATACTCCATGCTCATCTTTTAGTAACGGGTATGCCCCCCTCGTTTAGCTACGCACTCCTGAAGCCTGGAGTGCATGCTCTCAATCAAATGCCTGACATTTTCCATTGGAATCTCTTCCCAGGCCCTTTTAACAGCGTTGATGAGTTGCTGTTGGTTGTGGATTTCCTGATCACCGTCTCTAACTCTTCGTTTCAACTGATGCCGGCCACGGTTCGCCGGCCACGACAAGACTTGAATTTGAGAGGCTTCCAGTACAAACCGAGTCGCTTGAGCCGTGTGTGCACGAGCATTGTCTTGCATCAAGATGAATCCAGGACCCGCTCGCTGTGCAAATGGGATCACATGTGGTCTGACAACTTCCTCAATATACCGCTGAGCAGTAACAGTACCCTCATTTAAAATAGCGAGCTCAGTTTTGCCGTGTAAGCTTATCCCGCCCCAAATCATTACATTTGGACCACCAAAACGATCGACTTCATGGATGCAGGCTTCTGAAAATCTCTCGCCGCGTCTTCTCCATACTGTAATACGCCGATCGTCGTTAAAAAAATTAACTTTGCATTCGTCTGTGAAGAGCACCATGCCCCATTGGTTTATGTCCCAGTCCAAATGTTGACGGGAAAATCTTAAACGATTTGCACGATGATTTCTGGTTAATGGAACACGGACAACTCGCCTTCTTGATGCCTGCTGGTCTTCATGCAATCGATTACGAATAGTTTGGTCACTGACACGAGTACCCGTTGTCAGCCGTAAACGATTTTGCAGCTTGCGGGCCGTCGTTGTGCGATCTCGGCGCGCACTTAATCGAATGTAACGATCCTCTTGAGCTGTTGTGATGCGAACTCTGCCCGAACCAGGTCTTCTTCTAACACTACCGGTCTCATGGAAACGATTCCATAGATTTTGAATAGCTCTTCGAGAAAATCCCAATTGCAAACCCACAGATCGCTGCGAATGACCTTCTTCAATCATTGTAACGGCTCTGGTTGCTGTCAGCGAGTCCATATGACGCCTGCGTGCTTGTGGCATATTGCAAAAGACGTTTCTGACTCGAGATATCAATGAACTCTGATAATTTCTAATAAACCAAGAAGCTAAGGAAAGCAAAACGTCAAAGAAAATGGAATCAAAATCTTCAAAAAGAATTTTAAATCAAATTTTATTTAAAATTGTTGCCAGCATTAGATGAATACTACAATATTAAAAAGTTTAGGTATCAAAGAGTTTGTATACTCAATATTTTACTACTTTCAATATGTAAATGTTTACTAAATTACACCAAAATGTAAAAATACCTCGTGGCCCTTATTCTGTTTTGAGTAGTATATATACCTCGGACTAATTTCGAATATAATTACATTAATGTATTGTAGAATTTCGTTCGATAGGTCGAGGTTAGGGAATGCAATCTCGTCTCGCCGAGATCCCGATCTCGCGAGATCCCGGCCATATTTTACGAGATTGTATCTCGTCAAATTTCGTACGAGATGGACAAATGCAGCGTGACGACGTGTATTTCATAGCGCGGCTGCGCGCGAACTGAATCCTGGCCGGCGGTGCGGCCGCGCCTGGAGGTCTACTCTCTTAGCACGAAACCCGTAGTTTCGGCCGAAGATACGGGCATTTCCTACTCCGTAACACTTACGGACATACGATTAGTGAGGGACTCGAAATAAACACGAATGACAACACGATTGGACAGTTGTCCCTACTCCCGATGTATTTTCAAAACTCATGAATCCGAAAATTACAGGGCGTAGTGTTCATTTGGAAGTTTTGATCTACTTTCGTACGGGCCCGTATCTTCGTTGACGGACTTAGAGAGTAGACCCCCTGGCGCGGGCACAGGACAAGAGGGGTAGGCGGGCTTGCGGGGGACGAGATCCGGCCGTCCGGCTCATTTTGCAAGGCGTTTGTTACAATAGCAAAGAAATAATTTGTTTAGGAGACAGTTTTGTGTGTTAATTAGTTTCGCAGAAATATTACACTACAATTACAATACAACTACAACTACCAACCATGTCAAAAGTGTACAGTGAATATAAAAGTACTTTAGAAGTATGGAAACATTGTTTACGCGATCAAGATGGTCTCACTGCAAAGTGCAAACTGTGTGCGAAGATTTTGACAACTAAAGACCATTCTACAAAAGGCTTACATACACACTTGAAGTCTATACATCAGATAGATATGGTGTTCCCGGGCCATCAGCATCAAACTCTTCGGCTTCCGAACCAGCTCCTGCCGAAAATACTCTTCAGCAAGAGCAACCTTTGCCTTTGACTGCCCCATCATCAAAATCAACAAAAAAGAGAAAAATTACGGATCATTTTCATAGTGAAGATAATTCAAAGGAGATGAAAGTGTCAAGGATGGTTGCTAAAGACGGTTTACCATTTCGTGTGTTTTGTACCTCGCAAGACCTGAGAGACCTTTTTAGTGCTGCAGGATACAAATTACCAACATCTCCTAATTCAATTAAACTTATGGTGATGAATTATGGAATGACCTTAAAGTTAAAAGTTCAACGTGATCTTGCTGAGCTAAAGGACGATAACCACCGATTTACATCAACTTTTGATGAGTGGACCTCGTCTAAAAATAGACGTTACATGGACGTAAATATACATACGTGTAAGAACAATAAAGCTGTCTTTTGGAATTTAGGCTTGATCAGAATATACGGCAGCATGCCTGCAGAAACTGCAGTAGACCTTTTGAAGAAAAGACTATCGGAATTTGGCCTGTCTCTCGACGATGATGTGGTCAATATTACGACGGATGGAGCTTCTGTAATGACCAAGGTAGGGCGTTTGATTAGTCCTCTACAGCAGCTTTGTTACGCCCACGGCATTCAACTGTCCATAATAGATTGCATATACAAAAAACAAGATTTGCCTGTGTCTGCTGAAGATGAAATAGATGAGATTCCGAACTTGCCAGGAGAAGAAACAGAAACAAACTCTGATGATGAAGATGATGTTTTTTATTATTATTTTCCTACACATGAAGTAGATTTGGACACTGAGTACGCAAGTATCATAAAAAAGTCAGAAAGCTGGTCAAACTTTTTAAGAATTTACCCACAAAAAACGACCTCCTGCAAGTTTACATTAATCAAGAATTTGACAAAAACCTACAGCTACATCTTGATTGCAAGACTCGGTGGTCCAGCCTTGCTGACATGATATCGACATTCAATAAAGTCAAACTATGTGTAAGTAAGGCTTTAATTGACTTGGGTCTTGATACCGATTCAGAAAACTCTTTGAGTGCAGAAGAGTGTACAGTTTTGACGAACTTAGAGCGAATTTTCGACCGTCAAACTCGCCGTTGAAGTCTTATGTCACCGCGATTCTGACCTAGTTACTGCTGAAACTACTTTGAGGTTCGTGATACGCGAATTGGAAGAACAGTCGACGCCACTGGACCACTATCCGTAAAGAAATTAAAAAACTTATAGAAAGATTGCACTGCAAAACACAGTACAATTATAACTCACAGACGCAGGATGTCGATGTTGTTGCACCGGTTGCACAAGAGGACGATGAAGGCTTCGATATTGAAGACACTACAATGCCTCTTTCTGCCGTCTCCGCGGAAAAAAATATCACACTTCATGAAAAGCTGCAAAACTCGCTGAAAGCACTGAAACAGCCCACTGCTCGCTCAACAAATTCTACAACAAATACTTTAGACATTTTAATAAAAAAAGAAATGAATTTGTACGAAGCTGGTGGAGTAAGAGGGGAACTTTTAAACTTCGTACATAACTGCCTCTCAACTGTGGTTCCCACAAGTGTTGAGGCAGAACGAGCTTTTTCAGCAGCAGGGTATTTGGCATGCAAAATCAGAAGTCGTCTGTCAGATGATACTCTCGACATGATGTGTTTTTTGAGAAGCCATTTTCAGACAAACTAACTTGCCTTTCCGTACCTTGATAACTTCATCTGACTTCTACTTTAAACTTTTTTTATTTGATTAATACGATCTCACAACATTTATTTACCATAAGTAATGTTCCTATTACTCTTAATTTATTGAAACTAAAGTAATAATTTACAAAGGACTAAATATAGATAATCATTGTTTTGTTACCAACATTGTAAGAATTTGAACTAATTAGCTACAGTAGGTATAATAATTATAGACATAAACAAATGTTATTAGAGTTAGAGACAAAATAATAAGTACTCTGTTAATTTTTAAAATAAAACTTACATTATTTTTATAACTAAGCAACGCAGTTTCTATTTAATTACATATCATGTCAATTACTAGTTCTTAAAACAAGCATTTGCATATCGTCGGTTTAGAGGTAAAATTCATTAAATGCAAAAAACTATTATGGAGTTATATGCGATATTAATTATTTTTTGCAAAAGATTGCATTTTGCTCATAGTTCTTAAATGCAATCCTATTAAGTTTGATTATGTTTTTAGATTATTAGGTTGCTGTTGTAACTGCTTTGTTTTTTTTAAATTATAGTTGGTAGATTTTTATATTTAAAAAAAAATATGTTTTAATGAGTTTTACCTCTTTTGAATTTCTGCTTATATTAGTCAGATAATGAACTGTCATTCTTAAATAAAAAATCTGTAAGAAAATTAAAAGTCCTTTTATTAAAATTTTGCTTTGCATACAAATAAAAAAACATAAATCTCTCATAGAGCGAAAGTTTAGATGTTGGTCAAACCATGAATTAGACATAAAACGAATTATTAGGTAATTAGCAACTGTAATTATTTTTAAAAGTCATCATTTTCAGCTTCTAGTTCGAAAATATCATTTTCTCTTAAACTGCCATTGACCGGTAAGTTCTTATACCAGTCATGTAACTCGTCAGGGATAAGCCCATTTCGGCACAGTTTTACTAGGTAATTTTTTTTCTGCATAGAGATAGGCAGAACGGCGTTATACGCCTGTTTTAGTTCAACATTCTGTGTAAAGGCGGGTACAGACTGCTGCAACGCAACATGCAATGCAACACGAAACGAGCATTGCATCAGTGTAGACGCGGGGCGCGCACAACGTGCGCACGAACCGCGCATGTACCTACTCACATCTGTTTCCGAGATGCGCGCGAACGGATCGCTCAGTCTGCAAAAGAACACGCAAAGGAATGGATCGTGACGACCAATTGCGGGCTCTGATGATAGTCAGTGCTTCATTATTAATAGTGAATCATGTGATAAAACGCAGAAGACATCGACGTTGGTGGCGTACAGAGTTGTATAGTCAGAGAGCTGGTGCAAAACTAATGGCCGATATGAGATTAACTGGACAATTTCAAAATTTCTTAAGGATGAGTCCAACGACATTTGAAGATCTACTCAGATTAGTCGGACCAAGAATTTTTCGGAATCGCACACAGTTAAGGGCTCCAATTTCAATCCAAGACAGACTGGCAATAACACTTCGTTTTTTAGCTAGTGGTGACTCTTACACAAGTTTACAGTATACCTTCAGAGTATCAAAACAAGCCATAAGTGGCATTATTACAGAAGTATGCTCCGCCATAATTGAGGAATTAAAAGATTATATCAAGGTAAGTTTTATTCTTAATAAGTCAATTAAAGAACAGTATTATCACATCAAATCATTAAAGTCGTCATAGGATTGGTTAGATTCTAGTGACGTTACAGACGATGGCTGTTGGTTCGTATATTCTTCGTTCCTTGCCGTGGTATAGCCATAGCGTCCGGCTTGATTTGTATCTGGAGTTTGCGCGGAAGGCGAGGGACGATTAAATTCGGAAGTTCCAGGACGATTAACATATCCGGTCAGATCCACATAATCTTGTCCTTTCTTCTGTGATGCATAATAGGATTCTTGGTATGAACTGGGGTAGTTATCCTGCTGTCGATATGATGATTCATAATAACCTCTGTCAGCCTTCATCAAAATTTCAAAAATTCCATGTTCGACCGAATTCCTGGTTTGAAGGGAATAAGTATTCATTTTAGCTGATATATAGGAAGCGAAAGTTGTAGTTAAATCTGGAGCGCCTGAATTTCCCAACTTATTGGCAGTAGTTTGTAATATGCCCACTACATCGGCCAGTACACTGCTGCTTTCATCTTTTTTTGCTTGTTTAGCTCGCGTAGGTTCATACCGTGTACGTGGAGTAGCAAATTCGTTCTGCAGATTTTCTTCATTAATCGGTTGTTGAACCGCCTCCTGAAAAACATAAAAATAATTTATAACTGTAGGTCCCATCTCTTGATATAAACTACTAGATAGTAGATATAACTCTCCAGGAAGGTAGGTATCGTGGCACCGATGGACAAATGTCGAAACGACTAAATATTTAGTTCGTTTTTTAGTCTAGTTCAATATAGCTAGCAATAAAATCAAGAGATGCTCACTATAATGGCACCTCAAAAATTGTCACCAGCGAGTGTTGGGCTACTAAGTACAATGACTGTCTCGTAGCCATAAATTAAATAAAAGTTTTTTGTTTTAGCTTCCAACGACAGAAGAAACTTGGTTGAACATAAGCAAACAGTTTGAAGAGAAGTGGAATTTTCCACACTGTTTAGGGGCACTGGACGGAAAACATGTTGTGCTTGAGGCACCTATCAAAAGTGGAACTGAATTCTACAACTATAAAAACTTCTTTAGCATCGTTCTTTTTGCTTTGGTTGACGCCGATTATAATTTTCTATTTGTAGATGTGGGATGCCAAGGAAGGATTTCAGATGGTGGCATCTTTAAAGATACAAAACTCTGTGAAATGATAGAAGATCGTACAATAAACCTTCCATCACCTGATTCACTCCCACGGAGACATATTCCAATACCATATTTCTTTGTGGGTGATAGTGCCTTTGCTTTAAGTGAAAATCTGATGAAACCATATGCTGGGGCACATCCAAAAGGCACTTCAAAGAGAGTATTCAACTACAGGCTAAGCAGAGCCAGAAGAACTGTTGAAAATGCATTTGGTATCATATCGTCTGTCTTTAGAGTTCTCAGAAAACCAATGCTTTTACAGCCTGATAAAGCTGAGCTAGTAGTTATGGCAATTGTCCTTTTACATAATTATTTGAGACGTCACTCTAGAAATACATATATGAATGACACTGAAGATGAAGTTACGAATGAAGACACACGTAGGCAAAATAATGAAGATATGAGATCACTACTACCTATGAGAAATATTCCTCGACGATCGCCTGCACATTTGAATGCGTTAAGAGATGAGCTCTCCGATTATTTTATGAAAGAAGGGAAGGTTCATTGGCAAGACAGATGTTCGTAAAAGAATCAATCCAGTTTTACTTACCGTGTTCGTTCTCTTTCTCGGTTTGTTACGGTTGTCCAAGAACTTCAAAGAATCAAAGGCAAACCATCGACTTTTGTATGTCTCCGAGGCACCTGAAAAAATAAAATAATAATCATGAAAAAAATTAAATAAAAAACATAATTCAGTCAGTTTTAAACATAGTTGTTTTTAAGTAAACTTGACTAATAATAATTAATAATATTTAATAATTAATTTGTGATTTCAATCCATTAAAATATTGTAGTTGTTGTCAAAGTTGTCATTTTGTAGAGAAAAAAGCCAATTTCAATATTAGTCGGCTATGCCAATTTACATTTCAATACACAAACATTTTTGCGGTTTCCAACCTACGATTGTACTAAGAATAAAGTATATGAATAAATAATAAATAGTAAATTATTATTATTTATTTACCTTTTCCTGTTCCTTTCGATTTCTTTTCCTTCGCTTTTTCACGACGGTAGGATGATAAAATACTAATCATTTTACTGTAACATTTTTCTTGTGTTGTTTCCATCAAATTAGCAATTTCCATCCATGCATCCTCTTTAAAATGTTTTTTATAAAAATTCTCATGTTGTGGATTCCACAAAATTTCCTTTGATCTGTACACTTCAATTAATTGAAGCACTTTTTCTTCACTCCACGTAAATGTAACCGCCTCCTCCGCCGCAGTAGCGTCGTCTTGTTCCATGTTCGCGCGCGTCTAGCCGTACACACCACACAACCTGTCCACACTGACGCTCCGCGCATACTGCGCGCCTCTTTGTGTTCGGGGAAAAAACCGACAAATTTCGGGTCGCTACGCGCAAGAGTTGCAACAATCTGTTCGTGCGCGTAGTAGACGCGGTTCGTGCGCGCAAGGCGTCTACACTATGGGAATTCTGTTACTTTACATGATACATTGCAGCAATGTGGACGTCAAATTCTTGCATTGCATGTTGCATTACATGTTACATTGCACCAATGTGCACCCGGCTTAATGCGGTTTCGACGGCTACGCTGCTGTATTATATCAATTTTTTTATATTCTGAAGAGTGGTCATACCGATAGAAAATTGCATTTGGGTGGGCTTTTTCAAATTTGAGGCACTTTATTTTAAGCCAATTTACTTTTTCGCCGTTTTCGTCCGTATTTTTATTTTTTTGTGTACTTGCGGCCAACGCCTGTAAGTCCCACACGTCTTTATATTTAAGCTCCATCACTTGATAGGGCGGTTTATCTTTATTTTTCCCACGATTTGAACGCGCAGCTTTGAATACATTAAGCCAATCGTTCATCATAAAACAGGCCCTATTCTTTCGCGCATTTTCGATGCTGGAGTGCATTGAGTCACACTCCATGTGTGAATGACCGGATTCCAAAAATTTTTGCTCAATGACAGTCAAATGCGTATTTTGCACTGCATACAAGAGGGCTGCAGCAACTTGCTGGTTTCTGTTTTGGCCACTACAGGTGTCCGAAAACAATGATAGGTGTGTAATCTCTTCTTTTAATGTCTGGATGTATCTAAGTATACTACTACCTATCTCATTACTGCCTCGTTTACCATTTAATTCGTTCCATACATAGCAATAAGCATTTTTACCATCACCTTCGTAAAAAGTCAGATTGTAGACGCATAGCTTTCTACTATAGTAAAACTGTGAGACGGAAGAGAATGGCAACTGTAAGACACTCTGTAAATCAATGGTAGCTGTTTGAAATGAAGGGTCTGTCAGAGATCTTTGTTTATCTGAATCTTTAGCTTCATTACATTCATTTTTCCTTATAATGTGCATTGAATATTCAAGCTCCATCTCTTTTTTCTGGTTTGCATCTGCTGATAAGTATTTATTGCATGAAGGACATTGATCTTTTTTTGGCTTATGGAAAGACAAATTGAAAGATGTGCTGAAAATGCGTCTGTATGTCGGTTCACTCACTGCATTGACTTGCTTTTCTGCACATAATTCTTTGTACATTGAATACATTTTTAAGATCGACAAATTGGGATCAAGATACTTTTTTTGACTAGATTGTCTAACGTAATGAGCTTCAATGCAAGGGAAACTCTGAATGTGTTCTTTAACTAAAGCCACTTGTTCATCATTTATTTTATTTCCTGGAGACTTCTTTCCTCGAAGATCAACTCCTTCATAGCACCCAATATGAGACTTACCCTCTATAGCAGTGTTTATAGGTCCATTAGATATACATAAAGTTTTTTCGAAAAAGTTTGCAGACTCTAAATCTCCCTTTACTGTTAGAAAGGTAGTAGCACTTTGCAACAGTTCTTCGATTTGAATTACTCTTGTTCACCTTCCTGCGTTTGGGTTCTAGTACTTGAACATGATTGATCAAAAAATCTTTTTGTCTTTTAAATTCTTTTAACGCCCAATAACTCTTGCAAATATTTATTCTATCTTCTTCATTAAAATTTTCAGAACAATTAAACCTACACCTAAAGCAGTTAACATCTTTAGGAGCCTTTGCTGGACAACTTTTTTTTTTATTATTGTATGGTAAGCACTTACTACGATTCTCTTTTATAATATTAACGTTCCAATTTCGTTCATTTTTCAATCTCCAACGAGTTTTAAGCTTTTGGTTGCCTGTATTTTCTTCCATAAATTGATAATCCATTGATTCATCAGAATAAATATCTTGACCATCTTTATCTAATTGAAACGTTGGGTCATTATCTGAGTCGTCACATGAAAAATCTTCACTACTTGCACTATATTCTACTAAACCTTTTTTAATATTTTCGTCCTGCTCCTCAATACTCTTGTTGTCAACCTATAAAAATATAAATTAACAAAATATTAGCCACAATTATGACCATCTGCCATATGCCAAGATAACTTAACTTTGTTACTAAATACTAACAATCTCATTTAGGTTGCAACTTTCCAATGTTTCTACATGGTCAACTTCAACCTCCCCAATCTGTAAAAAAATAACAACAATAAAGTATAAAATAAACAAGACAGACTTACCCCCCACAAACCCTCCTCTACCCCCAACTACCTTCCCCTACCTGCTCTCCCCTATACCAAATTTCATCAGAATCGGTTGAGCCATTTGACCGTAAAGATGTGACAAACAAACAGACTTTTACATTTATAATATTACTAGCGCCCCGGCTTCGCACGGGTGCAAACTATAATATGTAAAAACCTTCCTCTCGAAACACTCTATCTATTTAAAAAAACCGCATTAAAATCCAGTGCGTAGTTTTAAAGATCTAAGCATACAGGTTTGTTTATAGATCACTATGTAACCACCCTAGCTGACGATGAACATGAATCTTAAGTATTTGTACCAACATACCAGAATATTCAAGTTTTCAGTATCCTTGGGACATTCTTGTCCCTTATAACTTTTATTCTCATCATTTTGCTGGTAGAAATCAACATAGTCATGAGCCTTTGCATTTAGTTCTAAGTTTTCAATCTGTAACAAATTGAACTGTTTAGTATTGTACACTACAGGCCTGTAGGTAAACAAAAATGAAATGCTTCAGTCCTTAGCAGTCTGCTTAAGGGCCCGAATGAGGTACTTACATTGTCAACATTGTTATTATACGAAGTTAATTTTTTTGAACTATCGCCACTAGTCTCTTTCTGAATATCTTTCGAGTGATGAACCACAGGCTCCAAATCATTACCAAACAAGTCGCGTTGAGCTTCCCGGATAGAAATAGAGTTCTGTAGAAACACAGTCATAATAGAATAGCTTAACTGTATCACGACATACAATAAGTTTACAACAAAATATTTAGTTAAAACAACTCAAAACTTACCAGTTCTTGGACCCTATTATTCGCTTTTGTCAAATCTACTAACTGTTTTCCTCTTGAATACTTATATTTACTCATTTTTTCGTGAAAACCTGTAATAACTTTTTATATTTTCTCGTAACAATAATCACAAAAACCGATGAATATACAATTTTGGAGGCAAAGAACGTCAAAGTCACCGTTTGACAAGTGACAACTGTGACGGACAATGTTGTCAGGTAAAACTCACCAAGCACTTACTGAGAATTACTTGCCAGCAATTGTTACATGTGTTCTTGTTAATCATGTCAGGTAAAAATCAGTATTTACAGACTGAGTTTTTCCTGCCACGAATATTTTAATGCGTCGCATTTGCGGATTTTTTTTCAACAGGCTCTCCACTAAGACTGTCAATACGCACATAATGATTTTTTCTTGGCGTAGATATTGCCCTGGTGAGACCGTTTCACGAATTTAATGAATTTGATCAATTATGTCACTTAATGAGTTTTACCTTTAAACCGACGATATGTTTTAATTGCGATTCTCTCAATCTCGCGAGATCTCGCTAGGCGCAGATCTCGTACGAGATTGCATTCCCTAGTCGAGGTTGTTAATCAATAAATTATTACTACATACATAATAGCGTCACCGTAATTAAATATTTTGAGATAAATACTCTTTCACAGTGAAAAACTAAGATTTATTAATGGAAAAACACACCAGCTTTTACGTAAGTGCCTTTTTGGATTTTATTTTTTAACTTCTATAAATCTCATATAAGTCATTTGTTTTTAATTTAGATTTCTATAAATCTAAATTAAAAACAAATGACTTGTACAAAAAATATATAAAAAAAGTAATCAATGTTATTTTTAATAAAAACCCAACCTATGGAAAGTATAATTGGCAATTTTTCTATCTTTGCCAGCAAGTATCACGGTAATGACCGTTTATTATTATTGATGATAATATGAGAATCTCATGTCTGCTGGAGCTGGGTTTCTTTTTTATGGAACTTGGGCATTCTCTTTATTCTACACCGGAATCGGCGATATGGAACCACCTGAAGCAAGATCGAGCACATAATGCTACTTTGCACATAGTGCAAAATATTTTTGTACGCTTTTGTTCTCTTCTAGTACTACAAAACCTACATCTCTTATAGGTATCAATTTCTTCCGGCATGTGTACACCGACATTTAAAAGACGCATTTCGTCGGATACCCCAAAGTTGCCACCTTTTTTATTTTTAAGAGCGTTTACGCCGTCCATGCGCTGTTTGACTCCAAAACAGTACTTTTAAAACTCTTTAATACCATCAACCCTTTATTTTACAAAAATGATAATTACTAATAACTTTAGGAAATTTCGTTGTCTCAATAGTTGGAGAAAAAAATATTTCAATTAATAGAGTATTGGTAAATTCTATCAAGATAACTCAACAGAGGTTTTCTTAATTTCCCTTTCAGCGTCAGTTTCGAAGCTCTATTTATAGGAAACCACTGGCAAACCTAATTAGATTTTTTTTTTACCAATTGCTAAGATCCTAAGGAAAATAGTTGGAGAAGAAAATTTTTGATTTAGGTTTCTTTATATAAGAAATTAATGTTCAAACAATGTGAAATATTAAGGAATTAAAATGATTTTTTCACCGATATATCTTACTTAATTTAATATAATAATAGCATAATATAATAGAAGAACATATGCTTTAAAACATCCAATTTGAGATTTCAAATAATTTACAGTGATTATTTTTCTATAAATATTTGAAAACTACTATAAATCACTGCGCGCGAGCAATTTCAAATCAGTCCGCCGCGAGGCTTTCTAGAGAGAGGACACGTCGCTCGGCGCTCTGCCTGACCCGAGTTGACCTTAGTCGTACTTGGAAGGATAGCGGACGTTTATAGTGTGATTGAAATATCTTGGTACTTCGATGATTATTTTTTTTATTATTCCTTTATTTATTTTTTTTACTTATTTTTACATTTTTAAATATTCTTGTACAAAATTAGTATAAAAAACATTTAAAAATATATAAAATAGTAGTCCACCAGCACCGGGAACAGGGTCCGAGCTACCGGTGGTCAGGGCTCTTGAGAGAGGAACCTCCTAACAATACGCGCCGTGTCCAGAAGTACTGCTTTCTGAATCAAGCCCTTGATCCAGCTGCCAAGCGAGAGCCTCTTCAGATGTCGGTCGAGGCTCTTGGCTATTAAACCATTGGCCGATACGACTATCGGCACAATGACTGCCGTATTCACGTCCCACATGTCGACAACCTCGCGAGCAAGATCTAGATATTTGAATTGCTTATCTTTCTCTGCTTTCACGAGGTTCTCGTCATGCGGGACCGTTATATCAACGATCATTGCGCGACGCTCCAATCGATCTATCACCACAATGTCAGGCTTATTAGCAACAATAGTCCTGTCAGTGACGATAGGTCGATCCCAATACAACGTGACATTACCATCATCGAGAACTGGGTCGGGCGCATACTTATAGTATGGTACTTCTGATTCCACAAGGTTGTACTTCAAAGCAAGTTGCTGGTGGATAATCCTAGCAACGAGGTTGTGTCTGTGCAAATACTCTCCGTTAGCCAGACGAGAACACCCAGAAATAATGTGTCGGATCGATTCTCCCGGACGGTGGCATGCCCGACATATGTCAACCGTGCCATCCTTCACAATGTATTTCCGATAGTTATTCGTCATCATAACTTCGTCCATTATTGCGCAGACAAAACCTTCGGTTTCCCCGAAGAGGTCACCGAAACGCAGCCAGGATACGGACGCTAAGAAGTCTATATCGGGCCCATGTAGGGCCCGGTAAAAACGTCCGTGAAGCTCCTTGCTCTGCCATACCTCCCTGCGGTCATTAGTGTCTAATACTATAGGTTTGCGCCAGTTCTCGTTAGCCAGCGAGAGCGGGGTAAGGCCCTTGTCCACTGAGACCACATCTCGGTGCATCCCCACGTCGGCTTCTAGAAAGTATTCTCTGAGACTGCATACCTCACGGTTGTGCAGGGTCTTAGCATTTAAGAAGCCACGACCCCCGCACTTCCGCGGGATGTACAGTCTCATCACCGACGACCGTGGGTGATGCATCCGATTTGCGGTCATCAATGTGCGGACCCTCCTATCCAAGGCATCAAGTTCCGTCTGAGTCCATTTGAGTATGCCGAAAGAATACATCAAAACCGGCATGACCCAACCCAATTTTTTTTTATTATTATTTTTGATGACTGACAATATTTTTAGTGACAACAAATATCTACCCTATTTTTTTATCTACGAATTTTAATTATTAAAACTTTTACTTATTATTTTTTTTTTTTGTAAATAAGAACAAATTGTTTTTAAAGTTAACGCCAACCTATTGTATTTCCCTCATAAGAGGTGTCACTAAGAGGAACATCACGTCAGGTTAAAATATAATATAAAATAAACATAAGTAAATCCGTATAAAGTGATTTATTTGAATAGAATAAGAAATATTTATTAATCAATCACAAATCAATAATAATTAACGAAGTTCGGTTTCTTTCTAAAGTTTAGATCAACAAATTCATGTTTGAATAACTAAAAAACGACTTTAATATTAATCATAATTATAGCTATACTTGCAATATATTATTAAATACTTATTTTATGCACTCGTAGTTTCGTAATTCGTGTACGTTCAAATTCAAATTCAAATTAAATTTTACTACAACAATTGCACTCGAACGGATCATAGTGGGTTAGTTTGACTATAGCGCAAGAGAACGCGCCAGCGCTATGCACACAGGCACGCGCACTTCTGTGTGCGTAAAAAAAACCGACTTCCAAAAAAAACACTAAAAAAGTGGGAAATAACTTTACTTTCGGAAGTCGGTGACTATTGTTTGTTTCATTGACTTTTTTGCCACCGACTTCCGAAAGTAAAGTTATTTCCCACTTTTTTAGTGTTTTTTTTGGAAGTCGGTTTTTTTTTGCAAAAAAGTTTTTATTTTACCCTTTTTAGTTATCGCATCACACACAAATCCTTGTCAAGTATCAATTTCGCAATTTCTTTAACTTGGATGACATATTGTTTCCAGCTATTTTGATTTCAAAACCAAACTACTGAACCGATTTCGATGAAATTTCTATGGGACCAATCGGGAAGTAGATCCATTCAGATAAAAGAAGAATTTTTCAAATCGGTTCATAAATGACGAAGATATGAGGTAACAAACACAAAAATTTCCAGCTATTTTGATTTCAAAACCAAACTGCTGAACCGATTTTGATGAAATTTCTATGGGACCAATCGGGAAGTAGATCCATTCAGATAAAAGAAGAATTTTTCAAATCGGTTCATAAATGACGGAGATATGAGGTAACAAACACAAAAAAAAAAAAAAACATACAACCGAATTGAGAACCTCCTCCTTTTTTAGAAGTCGGTTAAAAATGCATTGAATTACCTAAACTTGACTTCGCGCGATAGACGTAAACGCTCTTAAGCACTGTTGGCTTATTTTTTTTTCCTGTGAAATTGTCTATTAGTTCGCGCGCCAATTTTAATCTGTAATTACGGTGAGAATGAACATTTACTGTATGTGTTGTATTATACGCTATGTATGAATTTATAATTGCAGAATCAAACATGAAAATAAAAAGCCTCATCCAATACTTCCTCGATTTTCTGTCAATTGGGTACGACGAACGGAAATGGTCAAAATGGTCTACAACACCCATCGTGAGGGTATAAGAGGCAATTGCTATGGGGCAAAGTATATCTTGCCTGGATCCATCTTTTTGTGTTCTTTTAACATACATCACCTCACTTGGATGATGAGCCGTAGTTAGCACTGATACGTCCCGGGTGTCATGCCACTTAATTGCAGTAATAGGACCTGCTGACACTGACGCAAATTGGTGCTTCTCTAATTTCAGCGCTTTTGGTTGTGATTTTTTTAAAATGCTTGGTAAATCCTTTCTGTCAGATCGGACAGTTCCGACTGCGTATATTCCTTTCTCATATAAGGCATCCATAAGGTTGCAACTGGTGAAAAAATTGTCGAAAGCCACTAATGTCGATTCCGGCAGGTCATTGCACAATGACATCACAACATTATAACCTAAGCCTTCATTCTCGACGCTGTCACCTTTGCCACTATAAATTTGGAACTGGTACAAGTAACCAGTTGCAGCATCACATCTTGCCCATACTTGAAAACCTCTTTTAATTGGTTTTTTAGGCATATATTGTTTTAATGAACTCCTTCCTTTAAATTTCACCATACACTCATCAATGGATTGTCGGCTCGAATTTTCCATTTCATTTTGGAAAATGTCATTCAACTCCGTGACTAAAGGCCTTAGTTTGTACAACTTGTCATATTCTGCAGAATTTCTCCCTGGCTCCAATTCATTATTATTAAGGTGTAAATTTTCGGTAATTTTTTACAATTACTAATTTAAATTTAATAATTCTTTACAATTCCATATCCGGTAATGGATTGAGCCCCATCAATATGAGCACGCCTAAATAAGCCTTCATTTCAGCACTTGACACTGGAGACCAATTTTTACTATTTTTTTGGCGTGCGTATGTATTTGTTTGTTGGACAATTATTTCAATTATGTAATCAGTAAAAAACTTTTCAAATACTTGAATCGGTTGAGTTTTATGGGTGTATTGTGTACTAGTCGTTGCCTTTTTGTCAAAAGGTGGAACTGTGTGAGGCTCATCTAAAATTTGCCAGTCGCGAGGCGTCAACCGATCTCTGCGAGGTGGGCGTTGAATATTACTGATAATAGACTCTTGTTCTAGATTATTGAGAATACTTAAATTATTTTCTTGATACAAGGGAGACATAGTATCACTTCGGTTTTTCGGGAGAACAGCTTCGAATTCAGTTACAGAAAATAAAGACTGTTGGTCACTAAGCGCGGGAACATCTTGAAATGTACGTAAAAGTGAAGATATTGAGCTACGAGGACTTGATATAGAAGCAAACGTACTTAGTGTATCCTCAACTGGCACAGCAAATTCGGGGACGTTTAGCTCACTTCTGTATGAGCTATTATTAACATGTGAACTAGGCTCTAAAACTTCTAGTAGATTCTCGTTGGTTTGTTCTGTAGCATCGTGTTCAAGCGTAACTTTTTCATTTTCTTCAGTTGACCCGAACAATTCTTCTAATCTTCTTTCTAACATCTCTTCTTCTGGCACAGGTACAAAGATGTCCGCAGGGCTACTGATTACCTGTCCCCAACATGGGTCATCTTCTTCGTCGCAATCAGAGAGATCCGATAAGTCTTCTAAATTATCAACAACTTTTTGAAGTCTACTTTTTTCATTTAAATTTATTTTCTTTGACATATTGAATATCTGAAATAAACAAAGTATTAATTGACACGTTACGTAAGAACTTTATATGAACTTCTCAAAATATTTATTTAGCTTTTTGCAGTCCAAAAAAATATACAAAAAGACAACCGATTTTTATATAGATAATCTGATATTTTTCAAAGTGGGATCGGACAAGGGTAAGATATTTACCACATATTTGAAACATCTTTATATGAATAAGTCAATTGCAAATGCTGCTAACACGTGAGATTAGTCAAAATATGTTATAGTTTTGGAATTTGCGTCGAAAAAGTACTTACCAGATTTTTTCTTGAACAAACTTTTAAAATTTCTGAAAACACCCGCCAAAAACTCGACTTTTTAAACAAAACCGTTGAGTTAACTTTGACATTACCTTACAGTGACAAATGACGTTGACAGGTTGTCAAATGAAATAAAATACATTAACAAATTATTATAGATTATAAATATGTGATATTTGTACCTTTAGTGTTACCGTATTAAAAGTTAGAGTGCATTATTTAAAAAAACACGATGTGGTAATATGTATACCTTTATTTGAATAAGGGTTAATCTATTGTGGTACTATTCAAACTTGTTCTTGTTGATATATTTCAGAATGTCGAAAGTTCAGTCAAAAACTAAAGGCCACTTTGAAAAAGTAGATGAAGACGGCAAAAAAGTTCAATGTAAATTATGCAATGCCGTGCTAACCACTGGCGGTGGAACATCAAATATGTTATCACAATGAAAAGAAAGCATTCTGATTTTTTGAGACAAACAGATTCTCCAATGTCATCTGATACAAATGATAGTATAGAGGTAGGTATCTACTATGGAGCAGTCCTCGAATCCAAATTTTAAAAAAGTGGACGAATCTCTAATTTTCAACCTTTTTCTTTGGTTAATGATAAAGGCTTTAAGAACTTTGTTCATAACATTAACCCAAACTACAAAATTCCAGATAAAAGAACAATACGTTATGAATTAATGCCAAAATTATTTGATGAAGCTAAGACAAAGCTAAAAAAAATCTTATCTGAAGTTGATAACTTGTCACTGACCACAGATATTTGGACGAGTCATTCCATGGAGTCCTACATCACAATCACTGCACTTTTTCTTTTCAAATGGCCTTAAAAGTTGTGTACTGACCACTACACCTTTGACAGAGTCGCACACTGCAGATCATTTAAAAGATGTGGTCCATAAAATATTGACAGAGTGGGAAATCCGTGATAAAGTTGTGTGCATCACAACAGATTATGGAGCCAACGTAGTAAAAATGGCTAGACTGTTAGGAGTACGTAGCATGCCTTGTTTTGCACACAATTTGAATTTGGTTGCAAATGATTCCTTAAACATTCCTAAATTAATAAACTTGGTAGAGAAGTGTAAAAAAATTGTTAAATATTTCAAAAAATCTAATACTGCTACATTAACACTCCACAAAGAACAAAAGGAGAGAAATAGAGAAATCCTGATATAGAACCTTTACAATTACTACAGGAAGTTCCAACTCGTTGGAATAGCCGTCATTACATGATAAAAAGAATTTTAAAGTTAATTGATAGTATAACCGCCGCACAGAGAAAACTGCCTCAAGCACCTCAAATAATTAGCCCAGAAGAAGAAAAAATATTACAAGATATGGTGCTTTTGCTGGATATATTTGAGCAAGCTTTGATTATACCTATTATTTACGGGCTATTCAATAACATTCAAAGTTTTGGTCCCAGAATTTCTACAGCGGTAGGTGAAATATTTTTACAAACATTGAAAAACTGTATGAATGATCGCTTATTGGAATACGAATCTCGAACTGTTTGTCGAATTTCTACTATACTGCATCCCGTTTTTAGAAACAGCTTTAGACAATTGCAAAATAAATTGGTTGCTAAAGATGCTGTAAAGGCAGAAATAAATAATATTTTCCGGATCCGAAACATATCTCAAAGCGCAGAAGAAATAGCCACGTCAAGTGAAAATAGTATAAGAGAAACTGGTCGCCCGGATTTGCTTGTATTTCTAAAAAAAAACACCAGTAATGCGGATATGACATCCGCCACGGCAATTAATTTATTCAAAATGTATACGGAAACACAGTATCCTGAAAAAGCCACAATTGGGATGAAGTTGTGCAATTCTGGAAATTCAATAAACATTTAAAGCCTTTAGACGAAATAGCCTTTAAATACCTAGCTGTGCCTGCTAAGGACTGTAACTCTTTAAGGTCAGAGAGAGTATTTTCGACGACAGGACAAATACTAAATGATAGAAGAAACATGTTACGCCATGACGCTGTTGACATTGACATGTATGTTGTTTTTTAAATCAAAATCAGCATTTGCTAACTTTATAAACGTTTTTTTTTTAAATAAATGATTATATAAAGTATATCAATTGATTATTCTTATTTCTTCATTTTAAATGCATTTTCGACTGAAAGGTTTTGATACTTACTTTTTTTTAAATAGTAGATTATTACTGATTTCTTATTAAGGTCCCTTTACTGTCATGTGGATTATCTGACAGATATCTATCTGACACTCATCTGTATATCTGACATTCAGGGTGCAAAAAAAAAAGAGTTTTGACTTTCATTGGTAGTGGTGAACAACATTCCTCTTCCAACTAATTTCCATTCAAATGACATTAAAAACTGGTGCCTAAAGTTATATACTACTCAAAACAGAATAAGGGCCACGAGGTATTTTTACATTTTGGTGTAATTTAGTAAACATTTACATATTGAAAGTAGTAAAATATTGAGTATACAAACTCTTTGATACCTAAACTTTTTAATATTGTAGTATTCATCTAATAATGGCAACAATTTTAAATAAAATTTGATTTAAAATTCTTTTTGAAGATTTTGATTCCATTTTCTTTGACGTTTTGCTTTCCTTAGCTTCTTGGTTTATTAGAAATTATCAGAGTTCATTGATATCTCGAGTCAGAAACGTCTTTTGCAATATGCCACAAGCACGCAGGCGTCATATGGACTCGCTGACAGCAACCAGAGCCGTTACAATGATTGAAGAAGGTCATTCGCAGCGATCTGTGGGTTTGCAATTGGGATTTTCTCGAAGAGCTATTCAAAATCTATGGAATCGTTTCCATGAGACCGGTAGTGTTAGAAGAAGACCTGGTTCGGGCAGAGTTCGCATTACAACAGCTCAAGAGGATCGTTACATTCGATTAAGTGCGCGCCGAGATCGCACAACGTCGGCCCGCAAGCTGCAAAATCGTTTACGGCTGACAACGGGTACTCGTGGCAGTGACCAAACTATTCGTAATCGATTGCATGAAGACCAGCAGGCATCAAGAAGGCGAGTTGTCCGTGTCCCATTAACCAGAAATCATCGTGCAAATCGTTTAAGATTTTCCCGTCAACATTTGGACTGGGACATAAACCAATGGGGCATGGTGCTCTTCACAGACGAATGCAAAGTTAAATTTTTTAACGACGATCGGCGTATTACAGTATGGAGAAGACGCGGCGAGAGATTTTCAGAAGCCTGCATCCATGAAGTCGATCGTTTTGGTGGTCCAAATGTAATGATTTGGGGCGGGATAAGCTTACACGGCAAAACTGAGCTCGCTATTTTAAATGAGGGTACTGTTACTGCTCAGCGGTATATTGAGGAAGTTGTCAGACCACATGTGATCCCATTTGCACAGCGAGCGGGTCCTGGATTCATCTTGATGCAAGACAATGCTCGTGCACACACGGCTCAAGCGGCTCGGTTTGTACTGGAAGCCTCTCAAATTCAAGTCTTGTCGTGGCCGGCGAACATGTCAGGAAAATGTCAGGCATTTGATTGAGAGCATGCACTCCAGGCTTCAGGAGTGCGTAGCTAAACGAGGGGGGCATACCTGTTACTAAAAGATGAGCATGGAGTATTTTCTTTTGTTTTCAGTAACTTTACATTGTTTTTATTTTTAACCTAAAATGTGTTTTTTCTTTCAAAAGCAAATAAACTTTTTAATCATTATTATTTGAATAAATGTATTGGTCTACATGGTAAAAACAACATTAGTTTTCGTTATGGAGACAAAAAAATATATATTGGTTTTATTATTTTCATGGTACAGACAAAATACCTCGTGGCCCTTATTCTGTTTTGAGTAGTATATATTCTGTAGTTTGTTTGTGTTGTTTATTACCTGATTTTATTTAAATTTGTAAATTAGAATATAATGTTATAATATAATCTTTATTTATCCAAAAACCATACAGTTTGAAATACAGTTTAATATTTGGTTTAGAAAATATATTTATAGTATAAGTTGCAAATTCTGTACAAGAATAGTACTCTACCTCTTAAGCTAGGGTATACCCGTATTATAAGAGGTAGTTTACGGTCAATAATCAAACAAAAACTTATATCTCAAGTGGACTGTGTCATTCTACTGTATGGTATGCAAGAGTAAATTTTATGTTGTGTGTTTTTGTGTGCGAGTGGGGTGTGTGTAGCTGTGAGTGTATGTGTGTGTGTAGGTGTGGGTGTAGGTGTGTGTGTGTGTGTGAGTGTATTATACAAGATAGGTGAGTAAAGACTCTGTGTAAGAGTAATCCTTAAGGAGCAGCCACTCTGTTACTTTAGATTTTAGTGCATGTGAGTTTAGATTTATAATATTGAGATGTTTGTTAACGTTTTTATAGATATGAGTACTTAGTATATAATATTGATGTTTGGCGAAGGAGGTCGTACGTGCGTTTGTTTGTAACAAGAGGAGGAAGGCCTGCGTGCTTTCTGAGGGTGGATTTCAGCACATAAAGCTGACGAACCGTAAGTAGTTTACAGTCAGAGAACAGTTTAGTTGTTGGATAGCGGTAGGGCTTTTTTGTCATGACTTTAAGTATAGCTCGCTGTGCTCTTTCCACCCTCAGAATCTAGTCTTAGCAGCACCGCCCCACGCAACTATGCAATAACCAATCACTGATTGGCATAGTGCAAGGTACACCATCTTAAGAGTTTTTAAGTCGGCGGATACTCTAAGAGACTTAAATATATGTATAAGACAAAGTTCTGGTGGTAACGGCGTCAATTTGTTGGTCCCATCTCAGTCCGTCGTCTATGTGTACTTCGAGGTATTTAACGCTTTCGGATCTAGCAAGCGGAGGACAAGTGCAGGGGGTGGTCGAGTTTGTGCAGGAATGCGGAGTTATACTAAAAGAAGGAGATGGTTTAGCATTACGTCGTATAGCAAAGGGAATATAGGTAGTTTTTTGGAAGTTTAATGTAAGAAGGTTCGAGTTTAACCACATCATAACTTTAGCCATGGCCACCTCCGCATTTGCTTTCACAAGGTCCCAGTTGAATCCGTCTACAAGAATTGCAGTGTCATCTGCGTAAGCGTAAATTCTACCATTTGGGAGACTCAGTCTGCAGAGGTCATTTACGTAGATCTGGAATAGAGTCGGGGAAAGGATCCCTCCTTGGGGAACACCATAGGACACGAGAAACTCATCACTCAGGAGAGCATCAATTTTAATGCATTGCCTACGGTTTTTTAGGTAATCCTTAAATATTTCTAGCGGCATTCCACGCACACCGATACTTTCCAGCTTCATGATGAGTTTGGGAACAGAGACCGTGTCAAAAGCCTTTGAAAGGTCCAGGAATATACCTAGGCATTTTGATTTTTTATCTAGATTTGAGGCAACCTGTTGTGTGAAGTCCAGTACTGCATCATCTGTAGATAGACTTGTCCGAAAACCGTATTGGTCATTAGCAATGAGTTGGTGTTTGTCGAGAAATTTTCGTAGAGAGTTATTGAGGATTTTTTCGAGAATTTTAGAGAGTGCAGGTAAGACGGATATCGGTCTGTAGTTATTAACACAGTATCTGTTCCCTCCCTTGTATATTGGATGGACCAGAGCTTTTTTAAAGGCCTCCGGAAAGACACCCTCCTGTAGGCAACGATTAAAAAGGTAAGTAATTGGTGGAACCAGTACGTGAAGACAGCTTTTCAATATAAGCGATGATATGCCGTCCCAGCCGACTGCACAGTCAGAACGTAGTTGTAGGATTAGGGACTCAACATCAGCTTCATCTACTTCCAGGATGGTAAGAGAGTTCACAGGTGAGTTTCCGGGTGTCCGTAGGTGAGGGTGAGGGATGGCTTCCAGCCGGTGATGATGCAGTGTCATTCATTATTTTTGAAGCCAAGTTATGTGTGTGTAATAAGAATATTTGTTTTGATCTACCCTTGTTTTCGTCCTCTCAGCTACTGACATTTATCTACCACAAAGTGCAAAGTTCGATGGTTCGCCTCTCTGCGCTGCCGTCTCAACATGACGCTAGTATAGGGCTGCCATAAATTCGGAGACGCTGACCGGGACATTTAGAACAGAAATAGGGTAAACCATGGATTATTAAAAAAAACAGTAGTAATATTTAGGAACATTTAATAAAAAAATTACGAAGTCTTCTTACACTACACTTTTCTTTGCCCACTCATATTTTTCAGTAGATTTGACCTTTGTCAATAACTCCTTTTCCCCTTTAACATAATTATAAAATTCTACGCACGTCATTTTATAATTGTAAATGCATTGAATGTTGCTTTCCACTGTGTTTACACTGAGTGAATTTCGTTCTTTCGTCCACTGCGCTGAAATGAACGAAAACACTCGTTCCACGTGAGCATTGTGGCCAGGGATTGCAAAAATATATTGACACATTTTAAGAAGATCTCTTTTTTCTTTCCAGTTCTTCGGTTTTTTCAAAAAAGTATTTCCATTTTTCTTGCATATCTTTAGCTTTCCATTCATCGGTCATTTCACATTCCATAAACGATTTTAAGTACATAAATTCTTCAAACATTGAATCATCTACTGCTATATCTTTTTCATTTAAATATCTTGTAGTTTCTTCTACTTGTTGCCATTGAGGAATATCATTTAAAATCATCCAAGCG
Source organism: Standfussiana lucernea (assembly GCA_964057025.1). Taxonomy (NCBI): domain Eukaryota; kingdom Metazoa; phylum Arthropoda; class Insecta; order Lepidoptera; family Noctuidae; genus Standfussiana; species Standfussiana lucernea. The sequence continues at coordinate 11,828,885 of OZ059798.1, read as the reverse complement.
AAAACATCAAATTTTGTCATCGGTTCTGTCCACTGTTCGAGATAACGGATAGCAGTGCTAAAGAAATCTCCTGTTTCTTTGTCAAATGCTTCGGATTGATTTGTATTAATTGTGCCTTCATTCTTTAGTTTGTTATAAAGTTGGCTTGTTTGATTGCCTAAATATTTATTTAGTAATCTGTCACTCAACTGTTTTTTTGTATCCTCTAAAACATTTTTCACTTCAACAATAGTAATAACTGATTTTTCAATCTTTTTTATTTGTTTTTCAATCATAAATGCTTGACTGTGCACAAAAAGAGTGTAAAGTTCTGATAAGGGATTAGCGAAAAAATCGACTACAGCTTTTGGGGCATTTGCTTCATTAGCGAAAAATTCTTTCAGTGGCAGCCATAACTTTAGTATGCGTTCAATTGCTGGAAGTAGTGAAAGCCACCGACTTCTGGAATGTGAGAGTATATTGTTGTAGTCTATTGCTGCATGCTCACAAAAATCTTTAAGGCGTTCCACTCTTACAGTGAATATGGAAAAATACTTGAAAATTTTCTGAATAATAGACTCCACGTCAATCGACATCACATCGGTAGCAGTCGAAGCTGTATTGTGCAGAATGTGCGCTGGGCAACCGATGCCTTCAATGTCTTTAGACAGAATCTCTTTTAATTTTACAAAAACATTATTAACTCCATTATTATCTCTTCCTCCAAAGTTAGCGTTTGTGTTATCCGCACTGAAAGCAACAATCTTTTGCACAGGAATGTTTTGATCCTGCAACGATTTTATACAAAATGAAGTGATGGTATCAGATGTTTCATTCGGCAATGAGTTTAATTTCAGTAATTTAATTTTCAATCCTTCTTTTTCCGTAAAGTACTGTATCAGCAGTGGAAATAACTTTTCCGCTTTGTGATTGCTAGAATCGGTAGAAATACCATAAAAAGGAACTTTTTCGACTTCTGTTTTAATTTGCGCGATCGAATGTGGAGCCAATATGTGTTTAATGATAGCAGTAGCCTTTGTTCTTGCAGTTGATTGTTTTGCCGCGTTACTTGAATCAGGATACATTACGGCATTCAGTTTTGTCGTACAATCTAAAGAACTAAACGATTGGTGGTGCTTTACAACTTTATAAGCAGTGGTCAATTCGGCAGCGCATATTAAAATGTCTTCGGTGGTATTTTGTTTGATCATGAATGTCGATATATCTTTAGAAGTTGACGCAACTGATAATCTCGTCTTGTGATTTTTACTTTGAATATGGTCTTTGACACTTGACTTACCGCCATGACTAACAGATATATACAAGCCGCAAATGGAACACAAGGCTTCATAATCATTTCGTCCTCTTTTAATGAATGACCACTCTTTAGTATAATCGTCGGAAGTGTGATCGTCGGGTTTTTTTTAAAGACAGGAAATATAAATTCCAATAAAACATTTCCAAAAAGATCCTGGAAAAGAAACAAAACACAAAAAACAGTAAGTGCAGTCAAGCTACAAGCACAACCGACCTATAATACTAAAGAACCACATGAGTACAGTTAAGCACCTTCGCCACTGACTAACAAGTTAAATCCAAGAAATATTACAAGTACAGTTAAGCGTGGTAGTCGCTGAACAATATGTATAAGAATACAACAAAAATACCAATATGAGTTCGGTTAGGCACCATAGCCACCGACTAACAAGTATATAATAGGAAAAATATTAAATTAAAAGTACAGTTAGGCGCAATTGCCGCTGTCTAACAAGAATAATCCAAAAATATCTATATGAGTACAGTTAGGCACCATCGCCACTGACTAGCAAGAACGAATTACAACTGTGAGATACAGTTTAAAATTTCAACATCTCTAAAGATGCAAAAAAAATAAAGAAGAATGTTGTGATCGGCACAACTCCACCAATCTTCCGAGCACAAACACCTTCGAAAATAAACGCATATTGTGATCGGCTCAACACTACCAACTTCCCGAGCACAATAGCGGAAAAAGAAATGCATTCTGTGATCGGCACAACACCACCAATCTCCCGAGCACAGAAGCAAAAAAAACAACGACATCAAGGAAAAAAAATTATACCGAGAACCGTAAAAAAAGAAAGATAGGTAAAACCTCTACAAGTGAGAACAGAGTGTACAAAAGTAGTAGGTACCAATACAGAAATTGTATACAAGAATGTACAAAAAAAAAATTGCATACAAGACTGCATAAAAAATAATAATACTTACAAATAATAATAAGATCTTTCGATATGAAAAACGTATTCGTGTGGGTAGAAAAGGTTATTAAAAGGTCCTAAGTTGTGTTTTAGAATGTTAAGATCTCAAATTCAATAAATTTATAAGAAGTTACCTAACATACGAGTACATCTTCATTTAAAGTGCTAATAACCTATCATCCATCCCATCGTACATCACACTAATAAAAGCGCCCTTCAAACAAAATCATCAAAATCAAGACTAACACTTGGAAACCAAATTAAAATTTTATTATGTCCTTAACATGATAACGACCAGCGGTACCCTTATTAAGGTCTTTCAGAATTAGGAGTGCACGATATAAATCGATATTTCGTAAAATATCGATATATGTACGCGATATACAGTCGTGGTCAACTAATTAGGGACATGCAAGATAGTGAAGAACAATAACCGGTTAAGTACATACAAATATAAAACCCTATTGATTTCTCAGTAACTATTATTTGCATAATTTGGTCCGATTATTATGCTTTAAATGGCTGTAAATAAAAGAATAAATAAATAGAAAAAAGTATTTAATATCAAAGGTTGAACATGTATTCAATTTTAAGGTATAATTCTGTAGCTGGACATTTAATTAAGGACAGTAAACTATAATGAAAAATAGAGTTAAACAAAACTAATAATCTGCAGTATTATAATATCTTTAACAGGTCCATTTTATTTCGTGTAAAATCAGTACCCAGTAGCAAAACCTTTGTTAGTAATTACCGCTTGACACCGATGTGGCATAGACATTATCAGTTTCTGGCATGTTTCGACAGGAATGTTTGCCCATGCCTCACAAAAAGCTTCATTAAGTTCATCTAAAGTTGTGGTACGATAAGTGGCTACTTTTTTCTTGATTTCGTGCCAAAGGTGCTCGATTGGGTTAAGGTCCGGGCTATTTGCTGGCCAATCTAGCACCGATACTGACTGACTGGTAAGAAACGACTTGACTGAACGGGCGGTATGTTTCGGGTCGTTATCATGCTGAAACGTCCATATAATAGGGAGATGCTCCTCAGCATATGGAAGCATCGTTTCCTCCAATATTGCCTTGTATTGATGTTGGTCTAAGTTACCCTGAACTTTCCTCACAGGTCCCACTCCACGTCCAGAAAATGAACCCCACATTTTAATGTTTCCACCGCCATGTTTCACCTGCTTTTTTGTGAATCTTGGATTCATTTCCGCTTTTACTGGACGCCGTACGTATTGCCTTCCATCTGAAGAAATCAAATTAACCTTGGTCTCGTCAGAGAATAATACATGTTGCCATTGGGCGTAGGTCCAATGTCCATATTTACGTGCAAACGCCAAACGAGCATTTCTATGTTCTTTCTTCAACAACGGTACTTTGCGAGCCACTCTTCCGAACAACCCTGCTTCTACCAGACGTCGTCGAACGGTCCTCGCTGAGACACCAGCTCTTTCGTCTGTCCCAAACACTTCGTGTTTAATTAAAATAGAGCCTAGAAACGGATCTTTCTTAGCTAACCTGGCTATCATTCTATCTTCTTGCGGAGTTGTTTTTCTCGATCTTTTTGTTCTGGGCACATTTAAATCTGTGTTATTGCGTCTGACATGTTGCACTGCATTGTATACCATAGTTTTTGAACAATTTAAATGTTCTGCTATCCTTCGGTATGGCCAACCATGCTCGACAACAAACTTCATGATAATTTTTCGTAGTGTTGGATCGCAACTTTTATTTTTACCCATTTTTCTTCAAAATATTTTTCAAAACTTAAAATAAATATCGGGATTGCCGCCAAAACTACCACGAAACAATAAGAGAAGAAGTAAAAAAGTATTGAGATTCAAATTTTGAAAATAGAACGCAATATCTCAGTGTCCCTAATTAAATGGCCAGCCAGCATTATTTGAACAAATAGCACTACGATAATCTATCAGCTATACTGTAAAGAGGTTTAATGTTTAATAAGTTGTTATTGTTTGTATAATCGGGCACATAAATGAATAATTATACTTACATGTAAGAGATATGGAATATGGTTTAGACTCGTTGGAAAATAAAAAATAAATTCACAATTCGGTTTAACCAGAGTGTCCCTAATTAGTTGACCACGACTGTATCGATGCAACCCGATATTATCGAATCATCTAGTATCAGTACGTACAATCGATATATTTCATTCGATATATCAATTATCGGGAGAAATTAAAAGCACATTAATAAAACGCAAAGACACGAAATTCTTCTACTCTCCGTGAGGGCAGCACTAGTAGTAATTTATAATCTGTATAAATTACTACCTACTTGGTTTATGATCTGTGACATCGTACTATATCTTTAATTAATCTGTGGTTTGTGATTATTCGCTTCGTTCTCAGTACAAAATAACCTATAAATAAAAGTTGTCTGTTTTGTTTATTACAGTTTACAAAATGTGTAAATACAGTTAGTGTGCATAAAGATATATAAAAACGGCCACTATTCAGTTGTACAAAAGAAGCAAGCTGTGACAATTATTATCTGTTTTGTTTACTATACTCTACAGTTTACGATTCATACAGTAAGTATAACGTGATCTTAAATTGCTATCAAAGATTACTATTTATTAGCATGAAACAATAAATAATTGAATGCTTTAGTATTTGCATGAAATTCCCCAATATGTAGTTTTAATTATCTTGTGGTCAATTGACCATTTTGTTTTTATTTTCAAGAGTGTTAGGGGTGGGACATAGTCGATTAATTATTTCGATGGATTTATTTTTTATTTCATTATTTTTGTGACTGTTACTCTTTGTCTTTCTCACGTTGTTCTCTTTTTTTTCAGAAATTACGATTTCTCTCAACATGGCACCTAATAAAAAAAGTATTGTTTGGCAATATTACGAAATAAATGACGAGAAAACAGCCAGATGCAAGCTATGTCAAAAAAATGTTAAAACGGCTGGCAATACCTCCAATGCAATGGCTCATATAAAAAATATTCATAAAGCTGTCTATCTGGAAGTTTTTCAAAATAAAAATACTGCTGCTGCTGCTGCTGTTACAAAAGATTCAGATTTGTCAAACCCTATCCCTAGTTCTTCAAAACAAGATAATATCACGATGTCGAAATCTACCGTTAACGAACTTCAACTGTTGCCTTCAACTTCAACGTCGCCGCAAATAGATACTAGCGAGATAAGTACTAACAATTCTGAAGCTGATCAAAAGATTGATTATAATAGGGAATTGCCTTTTAAACGCCAGAGGTCAATCGAAAGAAGTTTTGGAGAAATATACGCATATACTTCTACTGGTGACAAAACTAAAAGAATTAATAATGCAATAATGTTCATGATCTGTAAAGACAATCAGCCTTTTTCATTAGTTGAAAATGAAGGTTTCAAGAATCTTTTGAAAGTTACGGCACCTCACTACAAGATTCCTAGCAGATCCACTGTGACACGCTGGTTAGATGAAAAGTATGATGCATTATCAACAGTTATGAAAAACAAATTATACTGTGTAGAGAATCTTACCTTAACAAGTGACATTTGGTCAGATCTACAAATGAGAAGTTACCTAGGTGTAACTGCTCATTTCGGCATCGGAATTGAATTTTATTCCGTAACTTTGGGTGTGTACCACTTAGATGAAAGACATTCATCGGAATACATTGCACAAATGCTCACTAAAACATGTGAAGAATGGGGATTTAATACGGATAAAGTCACAGCGGTAGTAACAGATAATGCTGCAAATATGGTGAAGGCTGTCGAAATTGCATTTGGGAAAAAAAAGCATATCCCATGCTTTGCGCATACACTTAATTTAGTTGCTCAACATATTTTGGGGATTCCTGAATTACAACTAATCATAACGAAAGTAAAAAATATTGTTACTTTTTTTAAACAAAGTTGTGTGGCAAGCGATGAGTTGCGTAAATCAGTTAAGGCTGACACAAAATTGATTCAGGATGTCCCTACACGATGGAACAGTACGTACTTTATGATTGTACGGTTTCTTGATTTACGAAATGCTGTAAGCGAAATTTTGATTCGTCATAAAACAGCACCGCCGATGGTAACTGGTATGGACTTGACAATATTAACATCGCTTCTTAACATTTTACGCTCACTGGAAGCAGCGACTAAGGAAATATCTGGTGATAAATATTGTTCTAGTTCCAAGGTCATTCCATTAGTGCACTGCATGATATCAAAACTGAAAAACTTAGTAATTGAAGAACCTTTAATCAAGGAGGTACATAAACGCACTCTTAGCGAGATTAATAAACGAATGGGCGCTATCGAACACGTATCATCATTGGCTATTGCTACAATATTGGACCCGAGGTTCAAAAAACTTCATTATGAAGATCCATTGGCCTGCGCAAATGCCGTTAGTAAAATTAAAGATATAATTAAAAAAACTCAGCAGGATGAATTATGTACTACTACGGAATCTGACTCGGACAATTCCGACAAAATTAGTCTGTCATCGGATTATAGTCTCTGGAGCGATCACCATAAACTGGTCCAGCGGAATTGGAAGACAAATAAAACAAACGATAGTCTTTCTGATGAGTTATCGCTTTATTTGAGGGCTCCGGTTAGTAGATTTAACGAAAACCCATTAGAAGTGTGGGTAGATTACAAAGTACAGTTCCCAAAGTTATATAATATAGCATTTAAATATTTAACAATGGTGGCTAGCTCTGTTCCATCTGAGCGACTTTTCTCAAAAACCGCACAGGTTTTAACTCAGCAGAGAAGCAGACTGCAAGCCAAAAGAGTAAATAAAATTTTATTTTTGCAAGATCTAGAGAAAAATTATTGGGATTTATAAATAAATAAACTTGATTTGTTTCTGCACTCTGTTTTACTCATATTAACCTGAACCCTATCTAATATTCAATATTATAGACTAGTTAAATACAAATCGCTTACGATAGGTATATCCAAAATATCGATATATCGCAAAGTATCGATAGAACACTACGATATATTATATCGATAAAAATATCGATATTTTTTTTACATGAACATCCCTATTCAGAATATAAACATTTTCAGAGATCTTTTCAATAATTTTACATTTAATAAAGTTATAAAACGATGCAAAGAAGCATCAAAAATAAGTTCTCTACCAAACATCAAAAAATTAGGGGTGAAATCTGTAGCTAGATTAACACTATTATTCAAAGCTAATTGAACATTAGATAAATACTTAGACCAAGTTCTATGTATTAAAACACGTTAGCTGTTGCGACAAGACTACATTTTTTTTTAAGTTGCAAGACTTGACCATAGAGTACACAAGTCTATTTTGATACTATTTTAACACCTCCACTTATCAAAATAATCTAAACAAAGTAATAACCAAAAAAAAAATACTTATGTAACATTAGGACATAACTCTGCATAATATGACAAACTTTAAACAATGCTTTTTATGCCCAATTGTCTAACAAAATTGCTGTGCTTATTACATAATCCTTTTGTTAAAAGGTCTGCTGGCATTTCAGAAGTTGACAGGTAAATAATTTTAACAATGTTGTTGGCAACAGCCTCTCTAACAAAATGGTGCCGGATATCTATATGTTTAGTTCTCCTATGAAACAAAGGATTTTCCGTCAATTTCTGAGCACCCTGATTATATCATTGTACAGAGTAATTGTATAATTACAGCCAACAATTTCATACAATAAGTTTTTCAAATAGATAGCTTCCTTACAGGCCTCTGATATTGCCATATACTCACTTTCTGTGCTTGACAATGCCACTGTTTGCTGTTTTTTACACTCATATATACTTAACTCATATACATTAGTCCATGTGACTTAGTTCTTTTTAAGTATTTTAGTATTCGTTTAGCATGTCTCCAATGGACTGCTGTATAACAGTTATTGAACTGGCTTAAATAACTGACACTAAAACTGATATCTGGGCATGTTAGGATAGATAGATACATTAGGCTCCCTATCAACTGTTGATAAGGGTATTGTTTGTTTACATTATCAGACTTTTCTAGTTTTAAGTTATTTTCAATCGGAGTATCCACACCATTACAATCTAACATGTTAAATTTTATTAAAATATTATTAACAAATTGTCCCTGATCCAATGATATACTGCCATCTTTATACATCTTAACCCTCATACCCAAACAGTTTTTTACTTGCCCTAAATCCTTAATCTTGAAATTTGACATTAAATCTTTTTTTAATTTAGCTGTCATAGTGCTACTATTTGAAAAAATAAAAGAATCGTCCACAAACACTGTTACAAAAATCTGATCCTTATTTTCCTTTTTACTATACAAACATGGTTCTAATTTTGACTTTATATAACCTAAAGCTAGTAAACAATCATTAAGTTTCTGATTCCAAGCTCTGGCAGATTGTTTTAATCCATATTTAGCACGTTTCAATTTAAGAACAGTATTGCTTTTACAATTTAAGTTGGGAGGGACTTGCATATATACATTTTCATTTAGACAGCCATTTAAAAATGCAGTTGTTACATCAAGATGGGTGACTTTAAAATTTAATTTTACACTTAAAGCGAATAACAATCTTAAGGTTGAGTATCTTAGAACAGGTGAATATGTAGCACCATAGTCTACACCTTCTTTCTGAATAAAGCCCTTTGCAACTAAACGAGCTCTAAATCTCACTTTATTATCACTATCAAATTTCTTTTTAAATACCCACTTGCACTGAACCACTCTGTCTGCTTCTCTGTCGTCCACAAATTCCCATGCCTGGTTTTCTTCAAAAGCTTTGAGCTCCTGTTCCATTGCCTGTTTCCACATCTCTTTATCTGCCCCGTTCATCGCCTCCTCATACGTTATTTCGTCATCACAAGATTCCTGCATGTCAGCAATGCTGAGATTGGAAAAACCATACCTCTCTACTTGTTTTCTTGTGCGTTTGCTTGGTATCTCAGGAACTTCTTCTGTACTTGATACACCATCCTCATCACAAAATGTATGGTATGAGTCTTCTGACGTTGAGCTCGGACTAGAGGTCTCAGGAACATAGGTAAGGTCATTTAGGTTAGAAATACTTCTTTTGTCTTCCTCCACTGATTGTGAATCTAGTTCATCAGTCATTTCCTGTACTACTATCTGAGTATTGTCTGGGATGTTTTCTATTGCCATAATAGTCACATCCCTGCTCATAGTAATTTTTCTTGTTTCTAAGTTGTATAATCTATACCCTTTTATGTTATCTGGGTAGCCAACTAAAATATACTTGACAGCTTTCTTGTCCCATTTTAATCTTTTATTCTTGGGCACATGCACCATAACAGGACTACCAAACACTTTGATATGACTTAAGTCAGGTTTTCTGCCTGTCCATTTCTCAAATAGTGTAATATCTCCTAGACCCGAGGCCAGCGACCTATTTTTTAGGTAAACTGCTGAGTTTACTGCCTCTGCCCAAAATTGTTTTTCTAATTTAGCCTCAAAAAGTAAGCATTTAGCACGTTCAACTATGGTTCTGTTGAATCGCTCACATAGGCCATTCTGCTCCGGAGTGTACGGGTTGGTTTTCTGATGAACTATCCCTTCTGATTTTAAATAATTATCCATCTCGTGGGAACAAAATTCTCCTCCATTATCAGTTCTCAAAACTTTGATTTTATTTCCAGTTTGATTTTCCACCAACCTTTTATACTCCTTAAAGTACTGCAATGCTTGATTCTTTTCTTTCAAAAAATACACATTTGCCATTCGACTGGCATCATCAACGAAAAGAAGAAAATATTTAGCCTGGCCAATGGATTTTTTCTCCATAGGCCCACATATACATATCTGAGTGCACCACCTCTAACAGGGTTTCACTTCTATGATTGGCTGATGGGAAAGGTAAGCGTGATTGTTTACCTTCACAACATACTTCACAGTTGGATTTCTGGATGTTTGCTTTATCTTTATAGGATACCCTCCACTGCACCATTTTTCATTTTTTCTAAATCACTACTGTTGATGTGGCCGAGTCGCCTATGCGAAAGTCTTGCATCTGATTCGTGTACTGCCGAAGCTGCTAACACCTCAGACTTCACTGTGTTTAGTTTGTACACTCCATTTTTTAAACTTGCTACTCCAATCAGCTTATTCTGTTTATTACGGATGTTACAACAATTGCTTTCAAACGAAACTGTATTTCCATTTGCTATTAGCTGGCTCACAGACAAGAGGTTAGTTGTGAGATTAGGAATGTACAAAACATCTTTCACACGAATGTCAAACTGATCAGTATTTACACATGTAGTTATTAGTGTATCGCCGGCACACATAACTGGCATAGATGTTTTATTCGCCACAACTATTTCATTTATCTTGTGTTTTCGTATTTGCATTAAACTCTCTCGGTTCGACGTCATATGGGCACTTGCACCGGAATCAATATACCAATCATCTGTACTGAATTCTCCTTGAATGAAAGCGACACTGAAAGCACCTGCTTCCTTAACCTTTGATTCAGGACATTGGTTTTTATAGTGTCCAGTTTTCTTGCATTTAAAACACTTTAGGCTTACTGTCCACGGACACGTAGCTTCATAGACGCTTCAAAATACGCTATGCAGCTTGTGCAGCCCAGCGTACTCAACTCTGTCCACGAGGCGTATTGCTAGCGTACGTTTGCAATCATTTGTGAGAATGTCGTCGAACGAAGAAGACGTTATTTTGGCTTATTACTACATTCGACGCCGAAGACGTCGATTATATTGGGTGCATCCATATATAGAAAAAAATATCAACTGTAGATTATTCGTTGCGGCAAGAGAATTATTAGAAGATGATAGTGAATTTACTCATTCTATAGAATGAGTAAAACTACTTATCAGAATATACTGCAAATCGTAGCACCTCTGTTACAAAAACAAAACACCAATATGCGAGAATGTGTTAGCCCAGATGAAAGGATTTTAATAACATTGCGGTAAGTAAAACAATTTTAATTAAAATATTTTTTATTTATCATGCAAAATCACAGTAGAAAAATGGAAATGTATAACATGTTTATTCTATTGCAAAATTTTCAAAATCGTTAATATTTTGGGAATAATTAATAGGGGTCAGTGTTGAAGCTTGTGGTTGTGAATACCCGGAGAAAACTTGAGAGTCGGTGGAATAATTTATTGGAGAAGGTGTGGATGGGACCAGTGGAGTATGGGAATTAACGGAGGAAATCGGGGAATAGTCTCTGTATTGGTGCAGCTGTGACTGGATTATTGAAGACGTTGGTTTTTTAATTTCTTCTAGAAGAATCAACACTTTTATTCTAAAGGCGCTCAGTTGTTCATCTGAAAGACTTTGTATGTCGGGTAACAAGCTCAGAAGGAACATTTTTCGTGGATCATCTTCATGAGGCTTTTTGGTTTTTAGCCAGTCCACAAAAGCTTTATCAGCTTCGTTATTAACAGGTTTAATTCGTTTTTTTTGTTTATGAAACGACGACGACGGCCTATCCACATATGAAAGAGTTTCTGAATTAGGTTCTTCCGAAATATTCCTGTTAGAATCAACGTCCCGCTCTTCGGTGGACGCAGGTTCCTGATTTAGAGGTGATGATTCAGGATTTGGTAAATTTCCATTTTCTTCAATGAGAATGACTGGTTTTACGTATGGTAATATAAACTGCATCTCATCGTGCAAATAGTATTTTTTTCTGGTGGTAGCCGATCCACTGGCTTTTGGTTTTAAACTTCTAACAAAACCATTTCTAATATTTTTCCATTTTTCCTTACAATCGTTTACTGAAACAAACAGATTTTCATTACATTTTATTCACATATTATATCTATTTAAAAGATTGACGTGCAGTGCTATTGAACTCAATTAAAAGCAAAAGCGATACTCACTACACCTAAATTGCGGACTATGAAATGTTTTGATGTTACGTACCGTCATTCTAGTTGGTAACCGACGATAACTAGTACCAAGACGACGTTTTGACAATTCGTAGTACGTAATCTAGATGTAGTGACCATCGCTTTCGTTGATAACTGACAAAATAGCTTTGCTGTATTTTGTGCACAATAAACTAATAATAAAATAAACAAAATATAATTTATTTGCAGGTATTTAGCTACAGGCTGTTCGTATCGAGCATTAGGACTTTACTTTGCCCAAGGAGAATGTACAGTGTCACGCGTAATATCAGTAACGACTAAAATAATATGGAATGCATTGAAGGATACGTACATGCCTGTACCAACTACTGATGAATGGAAAGAAATTGCGAAAAAGTATTATGAACTTTGGAATCTTCCCAATTGCTTGGGTTCTATCGACGGTAAGCACATCAGGATACAGAAATTCCCAAATACAGGTTCAGCCAACTACAATTATAAGGGGTATCATTCTATTATTTTGCTTGGATGCTGTGATGCAGATGGATATTTTACGAGCATTGAATGTGGGTTTGCGGGACGGAACAGTGACGGGGGCGCGTTCCAAGTATCAGCGCTTGGACACTGGTTGACAAGGGAAGGTTTAAATATCCCAACTGAATTAACACCATTACCAAATGATGCCACGGGCAATCGTTTTCCTTACTACTTTGTAGGAGATAATGCATTCCCTTTGAGGAAAAATTTATTGAGACCTTATTCAGTAAGAAATCTGGATAATGTGAAAAGAATTTACAATTATAGGTTAAGTCGCGGACGCAAAAGCATTGAATGTGTTTTTGGAATGTTAAAACAAAAATTTCAAGTACTACTGAAAGCTATATCGTGCCGTAAATACTCAACAATAATTTCAATAGTACAGTGCGCATGTATTTTGCATAATTACATACGGAGATATGATGGTGTTCAATACACAACGACTGCAAACAATTTAAATAGTTCCAATATTCAACGTGCACCAATTTTGATACCGAACATGACATTTGTAAATACACCTAACGGTTTACGTAATTATTTAGCAAATTACTTTTTACAGCCTAATGTTGCTCTGCCATGGCAGTGGAATAATTGCATAATTGAATGAATGTTAAGAATTTAAGTACAAAATAAATAAAAGTCGATACTCACTCGTCCATTGTATTTCATTCGCCACCTCACTCCAAGCCTTTTCAGTTAAATCTTTTCTAGAATATTCGGCTAAATTATTGTTGTATAAACACAGATATTTTTCTACTGTCTGAACAAATTTCGCGGCCGCTGCCGCCATTTTTGCGAAAACAAACACGTGCGCCCACTCGATGTACGCTGAGGCGTATGACATGCGGGACGGCAGGCGCCATGAAGCCTGCATGCAGCGACGCGAGCGCGACGTTGCCGCTCCGTCGACAGAGTTACATAGTTTTGTATGTAAGCTGCAAGCAGGCGTACACCAAGCGTATAATGAAGAATACGCGTCTACGCAGCTACGCCGCCGTGGACAGTAGGCCTTATTTGTTTCTTTCCTGATGACGTTTGATTTGAATTTGAAGTTTGCTTGGAATGCACAGTGTTGCCACTTTTTGTTCGACGATTTGTCCAAAACGCTGTCTCTGTTCCATTTCCACTACTGCCAACCTCAGAATTCATATCTAGAAGCTTCGTTTTTATGACGTCAGCAGTGTCAGCACCAATAGCCAAACCAGAATGTTCGATCGCCATGATCATTGGCGCGAATTTTTCTGGAAGTCCGGCTAAAAGCAATGATGCAATCCATTCTTCACCGATTTCAAAACCTGTCCCCTTCAATCGCTGCGCCGTCTCAACCACTTGCGACACATAGTTTGTCATGGACTCACAATTTTCTAGGCGGATCGATATTAATGATCGAAGTAGACTGATTTTCCTTGTGAATCCGGTATCATCAAATAGTTGCTTCAACTTTTTCCACAAAGCGTTAACGGTGTTCTCAGTCTTGATGTGGACGTATAACGAAGGATGTCATAACTAGCTTCGCTTTGGCCTTTGCTTGCTCACTGTCACTTAAATCCGGTGAAATATTGTCCAGATCAATGCCTTCTAATATCATAAAGTTTTTTACCGCGAATGCCCAATCGTCAAGTTCTCACGTCCTTTTAACTTGGGAACGTTAATTAAGTAACTTGATGACGACATTATGCACGAAAACACAAAACTAATAAAGCTAATTGAAAGATACTGTTTTACTTTAAAAAATGCGGGACTGGGCCCATAACCTATTAAAACACGTTAGCTGTTGCGACAAGACTACTTTTTTTTTTTTAAAGTTGCAAGTCTTAGACTTGACCATAGAGTACACAAGTCTATTTTGATACTATTTTAACACTATGATCTTCTTTAACAAAACAAGCTATGCAAGTTTCAACAGTTTTATTATATCTCTCAACTGTATTGTTTCGAGGCGTGTATAAAGTATTATAAAATATTTTAGTGATATTAAAACTAAACTAAAGCTTGAGTTCGAGTTCTTGTGTTAACTGAACTTTATAAGCCTTAAGACCCAAATCTTTATGCAAAATACGGTGTAATGACGTTTGTGGAATGTCTAATTCCAAAGAACGATGAGGAATGGACAAACCTGGGTTTTCTTCAACACTTTCGGCTACAGCAGCAATATTCTAGGCTATTCTTGAGCGACGTGCACGGGTTTTATTCTTCACATCACTAAGTTGTCCCAACAGCTCGAATTTTTCCACCAATTTCTGTATTGCGGTCGGACAAGGTGCTTCAAAAAAAAAACTTTTTTGCAAAAAAATAACCGACTTCCAAAAAAAAAAAGAGAAAAATAACTTTACTTTCGGAAGTCGGTGCCAAACAAGTCAATGAAACAAACAATAGTCACCGACTTCCGAAAGTAAAGTTATTTTTCACTTCTTTGTTTTTTTTGGAAGTCGGTTAATTTTTTGCAAAAACGTTTTGTTCTGTTGCTGTAGTAGTTTATGTAGTGCTACACCTATTTCCCCAATGGCAGAAGAATTAGGCAGAGGTGTACATAATATACATCCGAATTTGTCATTTATGTTTAAGTCTTATTGATTAGAAAGTGAGCCTATTGACATAACGAGGTATTAGAGAGGCAGTCTGCTTTACTCTATAATTCGCTACTTTACGATAGTCACAAAGCCAAAAAGATTATAAAAGTATCCAATCTCCCAAGTTATTCAGTAACAAACGGAATGTTGTATGCAACTTGAAGCAAACACATACTTCACTTCACCTTTCTACAGTTTAAAATTCACCTTTAAAATGATTGCGAAAATATTTCTACGAAAAGAACAGGCTTTTTCCTAAAGAGATACAAAAAAAAATCTTCGGAATTGGCTTCAACCAATCGTTTTTACACCGGCGGACAAAAAAATCTGCAGCCATTTCCTTGGGCGCAACGGTTCGTTAAACAGCAATCGTAATTAATTAGCAGCGGACGCCTTTGTCCAAAACAGGAGGTCTTGCCGCTTTTCGACAAATATCTCGATGAAATATTCGATTTTTCACCCTTTTTTTTGCACAGCAGTTTACTTAAACGTTTCCTAACGGTGTCGTTAGAAAATGTAGTCGGAAAAGTTTACAGTTCTGGTTGTTTTATTAGTTTATTTGAGTTATGGATGTAACATATCATTACGCCTGTGATCCCAGAAATGTTAGGCAGAGGTGTACCTAACAGTACACCTATATTTCGCCATTTCTGTTTAAATCCCATGTAATAAGGCCAGCGCAGCGGCTACATTATGTTTGTTGTTGCGTTGAAGTGCACTTTTAGTAACTAGATTTATTTAATTCATAAAATTATAGTTTTGATTGTCAGTATCTGATTAAGGAAGAAAATATGAATTTATTTCTAACGGAAAATATTCAATATTTATATAATTATATCTTTGCTACTGTAAAAGCTTTACCACAAACTTGAATGTACTCATATATTACGTTCATGTGAAAATGGGTTTTAGAAATATGAGATATTAAATCCATAATAATGATAATGATGATAATCATAATGATAATAATCTCCGGGTGTTCTCGTCTAGCTAACGGAGAGTACTTACATAGACACAACCTTGTAGCCAGGATTATCCATCAGCAACTTGCTCTAAAATACATCCTTGTGGAATCGGAAGTGCCGTACTATAGGTATGTCCCCGACCCAGTTCTCGAAAATGGCAATATCACACTGTACTGGGATCAATCCATCATCACTGACAGGACTATTGTGGCCAACAAACCTGATATAGTGGTGGTGGATCGATCAGAGCGGCGCGCAATGATTGTTGACATAACGGTCCCGCATGACGGGAACCTCGTGAAAGCCGAGAAAGATAAGCAAATCAAGTATCTTGACTTGGCTCGCGAGGTTGTCGACATGTGGGAAGTGGACACGGCGATCATTGTGCCGATAGTAGTTTCAGCCCATGGCTTAATTGCCAAGAGCCTCGACCAATACCTGAGGAGGCTCTCGTTAGGCGGCTGGATCAAGGGCTTGATTCAGAAAGCGGTACTCCTGGACACGGCTCGTATTGTTAGGAGGTTCCTCTCTCTGGAGCCCTGACCGCCGGTAGCTTGGACCCTGTTCCCGATACCGGTGGGCTACTATTTTTTATATTTTTAAATGTTTTTTTTTTTTAGGAATATTTAAAAATGTAATTAGTAAGTAAGAGAAATAAATAAAGGAAATAATGATGATCCATAATAATATTAATGATCAACATTTTCCATCGAGTAACACACAACATAACGCCATGTTTTGTTTTTCATTGACATAGAGACCCGCTAGAAAACTCATTTAATAAAACAGATCAAAGCTCTTCTCCTACAAATATCATGATCCCAACACTACCCTAAAAACATATAGGTACCCGGAAAGATTTTACAAATTTATCGTGCCCAAGGGGATTTGAACCGTAAGCTACATTAATATAACGAACAAATGCGGTCAACCCGTAACTTTGCCTAATAGATTTAAACGTAACTGCTTCCGTTCAACTGTGATAATCGATGTGAAGGTCAATTTATATTGTTTGGTATCGATTTGATTCGATTGTGACGGTGTCATTGGCTTTGGAAATGTTGGAGACCACGAAACTTTAAATCCTGACATAAGATATTACTGGCCCGTTCTCACTTCTATAAGTTCAGACTGCGAAGTTAAGACTGCGAAGCTCAGCGGTGACCACGTATTCAGTGCGTCATTCTGAACAGGGCCACATAGAAATTTATCGTCAGTTATAAACAGCTGTTTCCTTCAAAACTGCAAGCTACACGGTCAAAATGTATGGAACAGCTGTTTTTTTTAGAAGAAAAATAAAAGTAAGGAAAAGTGAGCGAACAAGTCTCATCGTGATGACAAACTGTTTCCATGTGAGCCAAAAACAAGTTACGATATTAGTTATTAGACTACGAAGGTTGCTTGTATAGATACTATTGACCTGAAAGGCTTCATAAAGCGCACCGTACTTATAATGACAGTTAAAATGGTTGCCTATTTTTAACCGACTTCAAAAAAAGGAGGAGGTTCTCAATTCGGTTGTATGTTTTTTTTTTTTTGTTTGTTACCTCATATCTCCGTCATTTATGAACCGTTTTGAAAAATTCTTCTTTTATCTGAATGGATCTACTTCCCGATTGGTCCCATAGAAATTTCATCAAAATCGGTTCAACAGTTTGGTTTTGAAATCAAAATAACTAGAAAAAATGTCATCCAAGTAAAAGAAATTGCGAAATTGATACTTGACAAGGATTTGTGTGTGATACCATAACTAACAAAAAAAAACCGACTTCCAAAAAAAACAAAAAAAAGTGGAAAATAACTTTACTTTCGGAAGTCGGTGACTATTGTTTGTTTCATTGACTTTTTTGCCACCGACTTCCGAAAGTAAAGTTATTTTCCACTTTTTTTTTGTGTTTTTTTTGGAAGTCGGTTTTTTTTTGCAAAAAAGATTTTATTTTACCCTTTTTAGTTAGCGTATCACACACAAATCCTTGTCAAGTATCAATTTCGCAAGTTCTTTTACTTGGATGACATTTTTTCCAGCTATTTTGATTTCAAAACCAAACTGCTGTACCGATTTTGATGAAATTTCTATGGGACCAATCGGGAAGTAGATCCATTCAGATAAAAGAAGAATTTTTCAAATCGGTTCTTAAATGACGGAGATATGAGGTAACAAACACAAAAAAAAAACATACAACCGAATTGAGAACCTCCTCCTTTTTTTGAAGTCGGTTAAAAAAACTTTTTTGCAAAAAAAAACCGACTTCCAAAAAAAACACTAAAAAAGTGGGAAATAACTTTACTTTCGGAAGTCGGTGACTATTTTTTGTTTCATTGACTTTTTTGCCACCGACTTCCGAAAGTAAAGTTATTTCCCACTTTTTTAGTGTTTTTTTTGGAAGTCGGTTTTTTTTTGCAAAAAAGTTTTTATTTTACCCTTTTTAGTTATCGCATCACACACAAATCCTTGTCAAGTATCAATTTTGCAATTTCTTTTACTTGGATGACATATTGTTTCCAGCTATTTTGATTTCAAAACCAAACTACTGAACCGATTTCGATGAAATTTCTATGGGACCAATTGGGAAGTAGATCCATTCAGATAAAAGAAGAATTTTTCAAATCGGTTCATAAAGGACGAAGATATGAGGTAACAAACACAAAAATTTCCAGCTATTTTGATTTCAAAACCAAACTGCTGAACCGATTTTGATGAAATTTCTATGGGACCAATCGGGAAGTAGATCCATTCAGATAAAACAAGAATTTTTCAAATCGGTTCATAAATGACGGAGATATGAGGTAACAAACACAAAAAAAAAAAAAAAAAAACATACAACCGAATTGAGAACCTCCTCCTTTTTTAGAAGTCGGTTAAAAAGAACCATATCTGCCAAATTTTCACCATTTTTATAGTGAATTTTAATAATTTGAATGCGTTGTTGAAGCGTGTATCGTTCCATTTTTATTAATGGCGTAGTTTCTACTTGTCAAATGTCAAATTACAGCTTCAAAAGTGAAATCTACCGAAATAGCGGGCTTTTCAAAGTAACACCTCTTATTGGAAAATCCTTTATTATTATATACCATTATATTATATTGTATGCTATTCTATTCTTACTGCTATTCTGTACGTTATTTAACATTAACACTTCAGATTTCTGATTGGACCTGTTCTTGTTTCAGGTATTCAGCTCCTGGATTGCCGAAAATACCCTCCTGCGGTCACAATACAAAATCGCTCAAATGTTAAACACTTAAAAGCAACGAAATTTTTTCATTTCATCAAAACTTCTATAAATATAAAGAGAAAATTAATCAAGATAATATGATCCTACAACACGTTGATACTGAGGCTGTTAAACGGCGACGACCAAGAACAGGCACGAAGTGTCGAAATTATACGACAAAATATTATATTTCAGACAGAAAAGGGAGAAAAGTGCCTGTTTGCAGCAAAACTTTTGCAGGTGTTTTAAGATTAAAAGCCTCGCGTATTCAAGGTGTTACAAAAAGGCACTTTCACTCTGGCTCAGTTGCCAGAGAAAATAGAGGAGATAGAAAGAGATTTATGTTTGCTTCTCGCAAAGAGGCAGTACAGAACTTCATCCGTAAATATCAGCCACTGGAATCTCATTATTAACGAGGTTTTATCAAACACCGTGTTTATTTACCATCCGATCTAAACATTAAAAAAATGCATCGGATGTACAACGACGAAGCTTTACCGGATTTCGAAGTTAAAGTAGCCTTACCTTAACGCCTTAAAATGACCGCTAACTAAAACCTGAAACAAAACCTTCGGACTCAATATCGAATTCACAAATTGAGGGCAAAAGCCTTTTTTACTTTTTTACGAGACGACAACCCTGAAGTTCAAATTATTTCATTTGATTGCCAAAAGAATCTACCGCTGCCCAAGATCCCGGTCCCCGGATCAATCGGCCTATTTATTATTCGCGGCAATTATATATATATATATATTTTTACAGTAGTGGTTGGAACTTCACACGATCCACTCACCCCAAAAAACGTATACGCATACGTATGGACTGAGGATCAATCCAGCAAAGGCTCGAACGAAATATACACGGCTGTGTACCACTGTCTAAACTCCTTGAATCTCGAAGGAAAAAAAGTTGTTCGAATGGTTGCCGATGGCTGTGGTGGCCAGAATAAAAATTCAATGATCGTAGCAATAGCGATGAAATGGTTACAACAATCAGATCCGTCGATATCAGTAGTACAATTAATATTTCCCGTGACAGGCCATTCATTTATACCGCCGGATCGCGTCTTTGCATTGACTGAGAAAAAAATACGGAAGAAGGAATGTATCATTCGACCAGATGAATATTGTGAAATAATATCGGAACATGCAACGGTGCACTATCTCGTCAAAGATATACAAGTACATGATTGGAAATCGGCAACCAAAGAAAACCTTAAGGGTACTCAGACTTGGCACTTTCAACTGAGCAAATGCAAGCGAATTATTATAAAACGTTCTCCCCGCAGCATTACCGTACGAGGTGAGATATCTTACAGAAATGATGTCGGTACTCACAAGGGTGTAATGAAAAAAAACAAAACTATTTTATCATTACAACCAGAACCAGCAAGCAACAGAGTTCAAGTAAAGAGAGAAAAGCTTAAAGACGTAGATTAATTATTAAAGAAACATTATGGTGAAAGCTGGAGAGATATGAACTCCTTAGACTACTATAAGAAAGTTTTATCAGAAGAAGGTGAAGTTATTGCCGAAGTGCAAGAAGACGAAAGTGACATTATAAATAATAATACCGAAGAATAAATGATGGATGAGTTGTTAGATTTTGTGTAATTTGTGTATGACTTATTTTGTAATAATTATGTATGGAATAAATATTTTTTCTATTTGATGTTTATTTTGATTTATTTTATGAACATTGAGATATCCATGTAGGTACCCCCCTACTATGCTAAATTAAATAAGCTAACTATACTACTCCCTGAGTTCGGCCCATAGTCTACAACAGAGGTTAGTATTTTTCAAACAACTATGTATAAGTCCATATTAATCATATCAATATATCATAAGTCCAGTTTTTCATAGTATCTATGAATGTTATTGTTAAATTTGTTCATTAAAATACTTACGATACAGTCGATAGTCAACATTTTATAACACTGTTAGTACAATTTTCCATAACACTAATGTGAAACTAAAAACGTTAATTTCCCAAATTTTGCATGTAGTGGACTTAAGGCAGTTTGAAATTTATCAACTCACTCAGTTTAAGCCGTATTTTAACTTAGTACATACATAATTATGTATGTGACCTGCTTTAACATCGGACTGTAGGTAAGGTGTTCGAACAGATTAGAGCATGCTATCCCGACATGGTTAACATGCTCTTACTGTCTGTGGCTTGAACTAGATCAATGTTCACTTAGTATCAATCTAGTCATGTATCACCACCAACACTACAACAGCGTTCACTACGGATGCCTGTTGCTTATCGATCAGAGACCGAACACCCTATAAACATCCCTAATGTTTGAAGCGAATGCATTGGACCACATAAATGATAACGGTTATTGGGCGAAATATCAGTAACAATAAGAATGTAAAAATTTGAATGGAAACAAATAAAACTGAATAGGTATGTTATTATTATATCGTGCCCCAGGATGTTCGTCACTTGAAAGGGCCCCTTGTACAGAGGCAAGAGTTTCGTGCTTTGACCATCATTTGTGTGACTTGGAATTTTTAGTACAACCAAGTCTCCAACCTTGTAGATAGGAGCCTCTTTTCTTTTAGAGTCGAAATATGCCTTTTGTCGTTCAGCATTACTCTTTATACACACATCAACACCGTCTAGGGATATTTTGTATAAAGTTCTTAAACTCAAAAAATACTGGCCAGTTTTAAATTCTTTTGAAGAAAGCTTATTTTGTAAACCTTTTTGAACGATTCTAAATTTGAATTTGAAAAAATAAATTAAAAACAAAAGACTTACGCGGCATAATGGTAGCAAAGTCCGAAGGTTTCATTTACCTACAGTAGTTTTTGGCTATTTTTAACCGACTTCTAAAAAAGGAGGAGGTTCTCAATTCGGTTGTATGTTTTTTTTTTTGTGTTTGTTACCTCATATCTCCGTCATTTATGAACCGATTTGAAAAATTCTTCTTTTATCTGAATGGATCTACTTCCCGATTGGTCCCATAGAAATTTCATCAAAATCGGTTCAGCAGTTTGGTTTTGAAATCAAAATAGCTGGAAAAAATTTCATCTAAGTAAAAGAAATTGCGAAATTGATACTTGACAAGGATTTGTGTGTTGTGATACTATAACTAAAAAGGGTGAAATAAAAACGTTTTTGCAAAAAAAAACCGACTTCCAAAAAAACACAAAATAAGTGGAAAATAACATTACTTTCGGAAGTCGGTGCCAAAAAAGTCAATGAAACAAACCATAGTCACCGACTTCCGAAAGTAATATTATTTTCCACTTTTTTGTGTTTTTTTTGGAAGTCGGTTTTTTTTTTGCAAAAACGTTTTTATTTTGTGTCAAATTTAAGTTTTATAACAAGTTTTCGGTTAATTTCGAATTAATGTTATTGTGTGCATCATGCAGCGGCGCCATTTAATGAGAGAGGAAATGTTAAGGGCAGTAGGCATGCTCCAAGCTGGGGCTACTCAACAGAGTATTGCTGAGGAGATTGGAACAAGGCAAAACGTGATATCAAGGTTATGGTCGCGTTATCGTGCTACTGGTGAAGTGGCTGAAAGACACCCAGGCGGGAAGCGCATAACCACTCAACGACAAGACCGATTTTTGCAAGTTGCCGCGAGAAGACAACCAAATGTTACGGCCATGCAGTTGGTTCAGAGGCTCCAGTCAGAGCACCAGTTGCTTGTGACTGACCAAACTGAGGAGAAGGCTGCATGAAGCTGACCTTCATGCTCGCAGACCGCTTCGTACTCCAGCACTACGCATAGGAAATCGTGGACGACGACTAGAGTGGGCAAGTGAACATTTGCTCTGGGAAGGTAACCAGTGGTCTGTAGTGCTGTTTACCGATGAGTCCCGGTTCGGTTTCCATCCCGATACACGTAGAGTACGTGTTTGGCGAGTTCCTGGTCTTGTGAGCCGTCTACAACATCCTCAGGAAGTCCATTCATACCACGGCGGGACAATTATGGTTTGGGCGGGAATTCGTGTTGGTGGAAGAACAGACCTCGTTTGGATCAGAAACACCATGACGGCTGAAAAATACCGTAACGAGGTGCTAGTACCAATAATCTACCCCCATCGACAACAAATGGGTCAAGAATTCACGCTCATGCACGATAACGCCCGTCCGCACACAGCGAGAGTGGTGACGAGCTGGTTGCACGAGCACGACGTATCGGTCTTTGGCTGGCCCGCTCAATCGCCTGACCTAAACCCCATAGAACACGCGTGGGACATGCTCCAAAGAAGGGCTTTGAGGAATCTCCTTGCAAACATTGCTACGGAAAAGCAACTTTTTTTGCATCTTAGCCGGACCTGGGACAATATACCGCAGCAAGACTTGGATAACTTAATCCAAAGCATGAAAAACCGTTGCAGGACTGTTATGGGTGGTTTTACTGACTACTGATTTTTCACATAACTGTTAAAAACAGACTAATTTTTCCTTATTTTTCACGTTTTTTTTGAGAAACATTCATTGTTAGTTTTACCATTATTTCACGTTTTTTCTTTATTTGAATAAAAATTTGTTTACGCTATAAAAAATTGTTTTCTTTTATTCTGGAGTGTAGTCCTGATAAATGGGCTTTATTGAGTAAATTGAGTAAATCCAAAATATCCCTAGACAGTGTTCATGTGTGTATTTGCATCGATCGTATTCCTTAACGCAGTGACGTCAATAGAATGCTCGTTATTATCATCAGTGATCGCGTCATTATTCATACGAATTCTAAACCCAAAAAATACCTCACTCGGTACAGCAGACGTGGTTTTATTAATTTTGCTGTTCATACCTTGTTGTATGCTAGTTATGTGCTGATCCCACTTATTATTATTAGTATCAGCACTCATACTACGCAATGCTTCTAAAATTGTCTGATTATAGCGCTCGACTTGGCCATTTGAGCGCGGAACAGCAGTAGCAATTATATGAAGCCTAATGTTATTTTCTTTGCAATAATTGGTGAACAATTTGGATGTAAAAGCACTATTTAAAGAATTCGGAAGTCCAAAACGCCTAATTTGTGATGCTGGATCACAAATTAGGCGTTTTGGACTTCCGAATTCTTTAAATATTTTATTTAATTCATTGGTAACCACTTTGCTTTTAGTGTTTTTTACAGCAGAAATAAAAACGAATTTGGTAAATGAATCAACTATCACTAAGATGTAACTATTTTGCTGCGTAGTTTTAACAAATGGACCAAGGTGATCAACGTGTAGTGTGTGGAATGGTCTGACAAATTTTGGGATTGGGTACAACTTGCCTGGTTTTTTACCGTGAACGTTCTTGTGATAGATACAATTCAAGCAATTTTTAATATATTTCGAAACGGTTTTCTTTAAACGAGGGAACTAATATTTCGACTTAATTCTTTCAATGGTTTTGTCTACCGCGAAATGTCCCACATCATCGTGGTTAGCACGAATTACATACCATATACATTTCTTTGGCACTAACCAGCGCCTGCCAAATTCAGTTCTACGATAAACTTTGTTTCCTAACAATTCGTATTCGTTAAATACATTTTTAGTCGTATCAGCCTCACCCGACTGTAATATGTCCCTAATACTACCTACGTATAAACTGGGGTCTTGCAATTGGACCGCTAGTAACCAATCACCTTCAGTAATTGTGTTAATATGTACGTCATCAGATACATTATTAATAGTACGAATCGGATTTCTACTTAATGCGTCAACGTGTTGCATTTGTGACCCGGCCCTGTGAACTACTTCGAACGTAAAATCCTGTGTATATAATACCCATCTACTTATTCGCGGAATTATCTCCTTTTTGCTTATGGCATGTCGTACTGCATTGCAATCGGTTGTAATTTTAAAACTCGTCCCTAATATATAATGCCTAAATTTTTGTAAAGCGGAAACAATTGCTAGAAGCTCTAATTCGAAGGAATGGTATTTCTTTTCATCATCACTTGTTTGACGACTATAAAAATACACAGTTTTTCGCAGTTATTAGTCAGCTGTGCCAAAATACATCCTATGCCACCACGCCTAGCGTCCGTATACAAATTTATGGGTAATTTGGGGTCAAATAATCAATAGTTAAAAAAATCAAAAAATCCTAAATACCCAGTTTGGTACAGTCGTGCACTAATAAAAATCATTCATGAGAAAAATAAAATTCACAAGAAATGGAAAAAATATGGTAACCCTAGGGACCATTATGAGTTTGCAGTGTTACGTTCTAGGCAACACGAGGTAGAAGCATCCTCTTTTCAAAGCTATATAACTCAAACAGAGAAAGCCATTAGTCACTCTCCGAAGACTTTCTGGACCTATGTTAAAAGTAAACGTGGCGGTAGTCAATACCCAAAAACAATGACCTTAAATGAGGAGACATTTGAGTCCGGTCACGATATTTGTGCCACGTTTAATAAGTACTTTCATGGTGTTTTCATCAGCTCGTCCCGTCCTTCTGCGGCAGCTACTCTTAATGAAGTGGCCGGCTCAGATAATGTCCTGTCTAACCTATGTATCACCAAAGACACCGTACTTAAAGCCTTACGCGCGTTAGACACAACAAAAGGTCCCGGTAACGATGGATTACCTCCTATTTTCTTGCATAAATGCGCTGATAGTTTAGCACATCCCATAGCTTTGTTATTCCAAAAGTCCTTAACTGAATGCGTCTATCCCTCCCTGTGGAAAACAGCTCATATAGTGCCAGTTTATAAGAAGGGACCCAAGATGGATATAAAAAACTATCGTCCAATATCGATTCTTAATACTCTTAGCAAAGTTTTAGAGAAGATGATTTATAGAAGTATATATCCAATCATCTCAAATGGTATAGGCCAGAGCCAACACGGATTCGTTCAAAGACGGTCCACAGCATCTAACTTAACCACGTTTTGTGACTATGTCTTGAATAACATGGAAGACGGTGGCCAGGTTGACGTGATCTACACGGATTTCGAAAAAGCATTCGACCGTGTGGATCACGTGATCTTGCTAGCAAAGCTGCAAAAACTTGGGATCCATGGAGATTTACTGAGATGGGTCAAGTCATACTTATCGAACCGTTCGCAAGCTGTGGTTATGGGAGGTTACAAATCTGACTTTGTAAACATCCCCTCCGGTGTTCCCCAGGGATCTTTGTTGGGTCCTCTTTTTTACTGTGCATACCTGTATGACATTCAGACTTGTTTTAGGTCCGCGAAACATCTCATGTACGCCGATGACATGAAAATTTACATGTGTGTAAAATCAGGACTTGATTGTGAACTGATACAGCGTGATCTTGATGCATTGTTCACGTACTATCAACAAAATAATATCACTGTCAATGTCTCGAAATGTCAATGTATCAGCTTCAGCCGTTCCAAATGCCCAACTAAATATCTTTATGGTTTTAGCAATAATGCGATCGAAAGAGTTGACGTAGTTCGAGATCTTGGTATAATGTTGGACTCTAAATTGCTCTTTGACCAACATATTGACACCATCACCAGTAGAGCCTCTCGTAACCTTGGTTTTGTAATGCGCACCTGTAAGCCTTTTAGTAACTGTCATAGTTTAAAAATTATATACTTTGCATATGTGCGTAGCATCTTGGAGTACTGTAGCCAAATCTGGTCACCCCAATACGAGGTATATACTAAAAGAATCGAAAATCTACAGAAAAAGTTCGTAAAATTCCTAAACTTTAAATCCCGAAAACGTCATGAGTCTTATGACCGAGACTGCAAACACTATAATATGCTCCCCCTCGTGGATAGGCGTAAGATGTTGGATATGCTTTTGTTCTTTGATATCCTACGAGGTCGTTTGGACAGTAGCGAGCTTCTTTCATCTGTATATTTCTGTACCCCTAAAACACGTACCAGACATACAAAATTATTCAGTATCCCTGGTCATCGCACAAAATACGGGAGAAATGCGGTAATGACCCGACTGCCTCGCATCTACTCTGGGAGTTTTGAAAATATTGATATATTTCATTTATCCAAGCCATCATTTCGGAGGCAAGTCAAGAAAACATTGTTTGATGAATAAGTTGTGCCATCACTTATTTCATAAGTTGAAATTGTAACTTAAAATTGGGGAATTATAATAAAATAAGGGAATATAATTATATCACTTTCTAATATTTAACTACTCCTTTTTAAATGGGTACTCTTATCTTATTTATATTATATTCAACAAAGCACGTTCTCACATCGGACTTTACGATACTGTGCTTTTTCCCAATGTTTAGTCGGTCATGTTATCACTTAAATATGTTTACTAAGATTTGTTAACTATGTGTCAACAATCCCACATTACTTTGCACTGTATTAATTTCTTTGTTTTTTCTTTTAGCCACTTTCTAGTTAACCTAGTTTTGTCAATGCCGTGAAACTCTGTTATTGGCTTAAGAGATAATTGTCATCATCTCGCTGTCCATGTTCAGTGTATGCAGACTTTAAGATGCTAGTTACTTTGTCGCAACTGTATTGTGCTGTTCATTGACAGTGGGGTGAAATTTCACCTAAATGTCATATTAATAATAAGCTGTTGAGTTTCCAATAAATAAATAAATAAATATGCTGAGTACCGCATTTTTAATCAACGCATCTTTCACCCATGCTACAGCCTCATCTTGCTGGGACCCCCATTGCCAAATTGCACCCTTTTTTTTTAATAAACTAGATAATGGTTTGCAGAGAAGCGCACAGTTCTTAATAAATTTTCTAAAATAATTAACCAAACCTAAAAAATGTCTTAGTTGATGAACTGACGTCGGAATTGGGTATTTTGAAATAGCTTCAAGCTTACGGGAACTCGGAGTGATGCCTTTTTCGGAAATATCATAGCCTAAAAACGTAATTTGATCTTTGAAAAAGAAGCATTTGTCTAAATTTATTGTTAACCCATTTTTAACAAAAATATCTAATACTTTTTCTAAGCAAGCCATGTTTTCTTCTATAGTTTTTGTAGCGATTAAGATGTCATCCATGTAACATATTACCCTCCCAAAACGTAGATTGCCCAAAACTGTATTCATTAGTCTTTGAAAAACCGCTAGCCCATTACATACTCCAAAAGGCATCCTCAAAAATTCAAAATGGCCATCACTTGTTATGAATGCAGTTTTGTGCACATCTTCAGATTTGATGCTTATCTGATGATAGCCACTTTTAAGTTCCAAAGAACTAAAGAATTTACATCCCTGCAATCTGTCAATGAGGTCCTCAATCATGGGCATAGAGTATTTCTCCTTGACAGTTATTTTATTTAGCTGTCTATAGTCTACGCATAACCTTTTAGCCCCAGATGCTTTGTCAACCAAAAGAGCTGGGCTAGCATATGCAGATTAAAAGATCATCTACCAACTCACGCGTGATAGCTCTTTCCGACTCGGACATCCTATATGGTCGTTGGTAAATAGGTTTATTAGATGTTAGTTGTATATCTAATTCAACACACGAGGTGTTTCCTAAATTCGATAAATCTTGTGCAAAGGATTGAGGATATTTTAATAATATTTTATTTAATGCTGTTTCATACTCGCATTTTACGTTATTAGTAACCTTAATACTGCACACATTCAATGCTAGAGCTGATTGAAAAGTTAAAATTTCTCCCACACGAACATACATTATATTTTTATTTTCAGTAAAATTTCTTCCTATCAAAATATTACAGCTAGATAGAGCATCAATAACGTAGGTAATAATTAATTCCACAGAATCGACTTGAAGCTTAACTGAGACAGCCTTAGTTACTGTAGCGGTTAAATCATTAGTAAACCCCACTAAATTAACAAGTTTGTTCAAAGAGAAAGGTTGCAACATAAATTGGTTTACTAACGCAGATGTTATTAAGGAGCAGTCGCTGCCTGTTGGCGCTGTGTTATTTATTCCTTTGTGTATGAAATAAAACTCTTCGATTTCTATGGAGTGTATATTAACGTTTAAAATGGCTGATGGCTGCTTGGATGTAAGTGGTCTGGTGAGATCGCTGCTGGCGCGTGCGACGTGCGTGGAGTCGCTCCGGCGCACGGGCAACGACTATCTCATAGAGTATAATAATATAACCTTTCAGAGACGGAACTTAGAACATTCAGTTTGTGAATAATTGTTAACCTTCTTTAGTCAACCACATGAAAAAAAAAACATGGCTACCAACATGAAAATTCTTTAGCACTGACAGTGACAATCATGACCTTGATGGGAAGAACTGTCATAAATAGGGATGTGCACCTCATCTTTTAGAAATTAAACTTATCGATATTTAGAACTACTCGATATCGATAAAATGCATAGTATGCATACGATATAGCTTCAATAGTAATTTATTTTAAAAAATTGGTAAAATAAAACACTGATTTATATGATTTCCGCAATTATTAACTATGCTATTACGCAACTATGTTATTTTGCAATGCCTTGTTGTTGAGCTTTTTTGTTGTAATCAGCAACTTTTTCTTCTTCTACAACATATGTTGGTTAATGCGCTGGCATTGCCTTCTAATTAACAGAAGAGCTAGCCGGTTATAGATGTCACTTTTTATTTTATTTTTATGCTCTTCACAATTTATAAAAGTAGCATCACAGTTGGTGATAAATAAAGTGGTTGTCAGTTGGCAAATATTTAAATGATGCAGACATGGTAAGATTTCATTTTCAAATATTTTACAGGCTGCCTCGACTAGCCTACACAGGTTTTTTGTGGGATAAGTTAGAGATAATTTTTCTGGCCACCATTCCCTTAATTTTATGTAATTAAACATAGGGTCATCATCGGATCCTCAGTCTTTAAGCATTTTTCACAAAGTTCACATTTATTGTTTTTTAAAATGATTGAAGCTATGTATCCACTAACATAGACAATGGGTTGTTGCTCCATTTCTGTTAAGTCTGTTTCCATATTCTCAAACTCCTCTGGGATACTAAGCACAGGAATGTCCTGACTGGAGCTGGCAGCAATAGATTCACCCAACCCGACTTGCTTTGTCTCACAAGTTCTTTTTCCTGACAGCTCCTCTTTATTTTCGGGGTCCTGAAAAACTTCGTTATGAAAATCAGTTAAAAGATTTTAAATCTTTTTCACAGTTGGAACCCCTGTTGTGTGGAGCTGTCATTCCTGAAATTATTGCCGTTTTAAGGGCTGCTATAAAAGAATAGCAAGTCGGGTTTCTATTTGTAGGGCTGTGCTGTCTAATCACTCCAAATAAATTTTCGAGTGCATCTTGGTTTAACTGTCTCAAATTTAAATATTGAAAACCACTAACGCTCAGCTCCGCCCAAATATCGCGCAATGATTTTAATGTAGTAATGTAACCATCAATACAGCGTACATTCTTGGCTTTGATCCCACTGGAGTTTCGAAATACTACAGTTTCCAATTTGGCCCGATATTCAACCCAAACATCCACATGGTCTGTCTTAATGGATACATTTTCCCGGCGCCTTCTTTTGACATCAGCTGGGCATGATGGACCATTCGTTTTATCAAAAAGGCGGTCGAGGTCATGAATTATTGTGCCAGTCTGCATCATCTCTTCCAATATTACTGGGTCATTTTGTGATTGTGCCATTAGTTTTACTACTGCTGCTACTGTGGTACTCAATATTTGAGCAGCATATTTTACTTTCATTTTTGCCCTATATTTTGGCTGCACATGCATTTGTGTTATTTTGCTGAGGTATAAGAGGTTTCTATTTTTTTCTTCTGCTTGTATCAAATGTTCCCATTTGGCCATCATTCCACACATAGACATTTCTCCATAGTTGTGGAAATTATTTCTAATTGATTTGAAAAAGTGTGGTACATCAAAGATAATGTATACTTTTTTGCCAGAATGATCAATAAAATAATTTTCATCAGTGTTATATGGAGGGGTTAATGATTTTAGCAATTTCAGGGCTCCCATATTTGTAGGGCCTTGATCGCAAATTGTAGTTATAATATTAAAACCTGTATCTTCTACTACAGATATAATTTCTTTTATTATAGATGCTAGTTTTTGGGAGGAAATTGTTCCCTTGACAAAATAAAAAGCTATAGGTTGCTTAAATTTTGGTCTTACCCCTTGCAACATAAACACCAATGCATGATCAGCCAATTTAGAGTTACGTCCTGTTGCTACCCCGAAGTCTTCATATCCCTCAACTTTGTCAGATGAAACATCAAAGAGGAGACGGCGTTTTAACGCAATTTCGTCAAATAGTAAGCCACAGTATCTGACTTTGATGTCTTTTTTGACAGCAACTTTTTTTAAATGTTCAATCACCGCTTTATTTACACCAGTGGACACTGGATTTTTTTTTAAAACATTGTACAATGTTTTTGTGCTTGGCAATGGTATGAGATGCTGCAAGTATCTATAGGCTTTTGGTGACCTCTTAAATATAGCCAAGGCTGATATTTTATTCTTTGTAGTCCAACGACGGCCCTTAGGCTTTCTTTTTTGATTTTTGAGCGCCGACGTCACAATTTCTTTTAACACGTCTGACTCCAACTTTTCCAAGACGTTTGCTTTGCGTCTTAGTGATGACAGGCTGCATTTAGTTTTCGCTAACTGCTGCATCAATTGCTTTTCCCTTGGCGTTAAATCTGTAAAGATAATTATATATAAGATGAGACTTGTAAACATTTCCCTGCATATCTGCATATTTTCTGTAACCACTTTCAGTCCCTGGATGTAACAGACTATTGTAGTTTTGCATGGTAAAATCTTCGCGTACGGGGTCGTGGTCATATAACTATGTATAGTATATCATAATGATGTACTTACTTGGTTTTGCCTGCGATAGTTTTCCAAATGCAGCATTGTTTTCCAAAATTTTGCCAGATCTCTTTTGAGACTGGGTATGCATTATTTCTGGAAAGTAAATGCAAAGACTAATTAGTAAAGAAATTGCAGTTTTCCTGTCCTGAATTACTACAACACTGACAGTAAAAAAAAATGGCAACCTGTGGCTTAGTGACAAATACTGTAAACCTCAATACATTTCACTGTTATTAACACATTTCTTTAGAAAAAATTTGGTAATTTTATTTTAAAAATATTACCATTTTGAGAGAGCTCCTTAAGGACATGTCTCGATATCTGGCTCGTGGATGGCACTGCTTCAGGCAAAACATCTGAAATTATACAGTATGATTTGAAACTAGTTTGGGAAAAGTATCTTAATTTTATATTGTTTAAATTTAATTTTCTCTGCTCAGACCAATTCAACAGCTCACTCTATATTTGTCTTAAATAATATGTCTGTCCTTCTCACAGAGAGGAGGCCTGGGTAAATAAACTAAATTTGATTCTACAGTGTATTTTTTCATATATTTTTTTAAGTAGTATCTAACGATTTTTTGACCAAGTGTAATGAATTATAGAAATAAAAATGTGAATTTTATGTAAAAGGCACACCTATTAGATGTTTTTTTAAAGATATATTTTATTTTTAAATTTCTAGCCGTGATGGAAATGACGTTAGTAGGAAGGAAATGATATTCTCATTTCTGGAAATGACATGATATGACTGGTAATGATTTGTTGTTACAAACAATATTTTAATAAATCACGTATCAGAGTTGATTCAAATGTTATGTAAAGAATTAATCGATAATAACTTAGGGTTTATGAATAAAATATCATTATAATAAACACAAGCTTTATTTCTTTAAACATTTCAATAATTCTTTGGTAAAATCAGTCTAGAAACATATCAGGTCTTGTCAATTTCGTATAATCTCTAAAAAATATTTGGACTTCTAAAAGCTTACAATTTACATGATTAAAATAATATATGATTTCAACACTTATTCTCGAGCAAGTAGGGATATCAATACTCAACAATTATTATTATCACTTACCATTACAATAGTCAAATAGTTTTAAGGGCCCCTTATTCACTTAAACCTTATTCCCTTATTCCGGCAGGACATTGGCGCGGTGCGCGCGAGCCATTTTCACGTATTTATTTTGTATTAAAAAAAATAAGTGCCATATTATAAATTTATCCAATAATATCCCTGTCAAACCCGATTAGTAAATTAAATGTTAAATTTTCATAAAAATTGCGTTCCCCCAAGTCTCATAAAACTTAAAATACTTTCAAAATCGACTTTACTTTTGATTTTTTTTTATCGAGCAAAATGTTAAATAATGTCTTTTTAACCAAAAAAGTCACTATGGTGATGGTGATTTCTCTGAAAACAACTCGATCTATTAACGTAAATTTCGAAGAAGGGGCCCTTAATAGTCAAACTAGATATTTTTTACACTTACGGCTCTTAAATTGGTACAATATTTCTTAATCATCAAATCAACTCACGTTTTAAAGTATTAATACTTTTTTATTTATTTAAATTAAAAGAAACCTTTTTGTTGGACAAAATAACAATATTTTTTGGTGTACTAGAAATTATATTAATGTTAGGGGATGTATTTGTTACATTAGCAAGAATACGGCGAGATTTCTTGGTCCTAACGAGAGGTGCTACGTATTCAGGGGCATTCGAGTCTCCAGAACTCGGCCCAGGGCGTTCTTCTTCAGTTGCACTGAAGTTGAGGACTTTCGAAAATCCTAAATGTTTATCGTGAACACAAAAATAATCATGTCCGTAAGGATTGAGGAGCCACTTTTCGTATCGTAATGAAATTAATATACTTATTTAGTAGTAAGCTTAAAAATATTGTAGGATGAATCCTCGAATTTGTAGTATAATAGTTCAATAGTTATATGAACATAAAGGTGGCTCCTCAATCCAAATGTTTGGATTGAGGAGCCACGTGGAACACGGAAAGTATATAATGAATATTCTTGAAAAAATTGTATTATTTAGTAGTAATTGTGTACAATGCCTACTAAAAATCTGATTCCAGTACTGTTGATATTCAAGAAAATACAATACTTTTAATTTGGCTCCTCAATCTATACATGAGAGCGTGAATTTCCACAAAAGTAATTGGTCAATTTAAATTCCCCTCCAAAAACATTTAGTAGTAAGTGTGATTGAATTTGTAGTATATGGACAAAGTAGTAAAACTGAGTGAATTTAGTAAATAAACGCATATTCTTTGGCTCCTCAATCCTGACGTTACTTTATAGAGAAGATACTTGAGTTATCTGAGATCAAAACGGAATAAAAAAAACAAAGACACTAACATTTAGTATAAATGTCTACTAAATATATATGCACAGCTCAACATTGTATGTATATGATATCTGAAAAAAAAAATAACTTTTCGATATTCCTTAAGACTTCGCTGTTAAGGGTGACCATGTTATATTAATGAAACCAGGATAACTAGTTTTTTATTTTTTTATTTTACAAATCTACAATATCGGAATACAGGTATTTACAGAGATTCTTAATATCTTTAAGGTAGGTACTTACTAATCATTTTCGACATAAGTTACAGTATGAATCAAAATTGGTTGGTCGGTGCTTTTACGAATTTTACCATGACAGTCATAGTCGTCGTAACAAAACATCTCCTCCTTTATTGGGTAGTGACATTAATAGTGGCCCATGCCAACGTCACTAATTGGAGGGATAAATTCTATAACGCCTATTAATATATCGCTCGTTTGCGACAAGGATGACATAACTCAAAAATTTAGATTTTTCGATGTTGATTGTAGTTGAATATAAAATTAAGGAAAGCAAGTATTAAATTAAGTAACGAAATACGTAAAATAAACCTTTAATCTTTTGATAAAAAGTTTCTCTATGCAAAAAAAAATATTGGCAATATACTGAAAATATTTTTAGAACTTACAAAAAAGCTGTCCTGTATTTCTTATTTTTGAGTTATGTCATCCTTGTCGCAAACGAGCGATATATGACCTATTTGAAATCATTATAGATTGTGGTACCTCGTTTAGTGGAAACTTTTTACAAACATTTACTTCAAATGATACTATGTTTGACAAATTATATTTGTACACTGTTTGCTGGTTACAAGATGTACAAATGTTTTTTTCTTCTGCAATACAAATAGCATCTTCTAAACTTTAGATTCCGAAAACAGAAATTATATTTAGGTTTAAAGGCAAAAATAGTACTTATGTCGAAAATGATTAGTAAGTACCTACCTTAAAGATATGAAGAATCTCTGTACATACCTGTATTCCGATAGGGTCCGTAGGTTACGCCCCCAGTGTGTTTTGCCCCCGTGGTGGAAGCCCCCGATTTCGTTTTAGTACTATAATATTTATTAGTTAAATATTTTTATCAAAAGTACAGTCAGATAGCAAAGTGTAACCTATTATAAAAAATGTCTAAGTCATGGTTCATTATTAAAATCAAAATCATAGTTTATTATTATAAATCTTTATTAACAATGTCGGTGTAACAAACGTTTGCTTATCTAATAATAGGTACTAATGGGTAATAATAGGTAATACGTAGGTACTTAATATGTAATAAAAATTAAATTAAATGTCTAATAAATAATAATAGGTATCTACGTAAATACAACTTTGATAACAAATAAAACCAAACATTAAAATAAAGCAACAATAACATGCAAAATCACAGATACGAAATTAAAAATCACAGTTTAAAATTAGGATTATTTTAAGTACTTATATACTATTTACGTACTAAGTATATAGGTAGGCATCTACTTAAATATTTAGAAGATTGGTAACAGAATGTTCAAACACTAAAATATAATAAAAACAATTAACATTTAAAATCACAGATAACAAAAGTAACAAAAGAAGAAAAACATAGTAAAAATATTAGGATGATTTGAACTTTGTAATTAAATTATGTAATTTAAGTCATTTATATGCAGTGACTATGGAGGTTACAACATTGATATAGATATAAAATTAAAATGTAGTAATTATGTAACAATAAACATGCAAAATCATTATTTTTAAGCTAAGTAAGTAGGTGATTATTTTTGCTTGACTTGCACATACGGACGGATTTGTTCCAAAAACTCCATAATTGTAATTTGTTTCTTTTCATATTTGTCTGTCAGCTTAGCAATGAGTTTGTCATTGATTATTGAAGATTTTTTCCTTTTACATATAGGACTGTCATTTCTTCGTAATCTGAAAGTATAAGATAAAGATTATTTACTAAGAGTAAAAAAAATGAATTACTGATATATTAAGCGTTATGTAAGTAATCAGCATTTTACCTCACTTGACCTGTGCTATACGTAGAAATATCAGTTGTTATAATTTCCAAAAACGATAATAATGATGGTTTTCGGCCCAGATAGCACTGAAGCCGTTGATTCCAGGCCTCCACTAAATTTGTGGTTCTATGTCGTTCTTTATAGCAACACCACTTTGAGATCATCCCCGGAGGCTCAAGCCATTGTTCAACGAAATAATCGTTGAATTGGGTGACTTTTTCATCGGGAATACTGAAAACAAAAATTATGATATATATGACATGTCGTATATACCTAAGCATTATTTTTATTTTTGCGTACTTATAAAAACAATCTATGAGCTGTTAAAACTTTAAAATAAAATAAAAATTAAAATTACCTGTTTTCCATTACGGAAAGCCAACCATCTTCTATATCTTCTTTAGGAAGAAATGCTAGACAGGTGCACAGTTTCACATACAATGTTGTTTCTTCGTGTGCCAATAAACCTAAAGACTTCGCTTTTCTGTAAATGGCTCTTTGGAAGTGAACATTACAGCCATGTATTGTGACCGCTGGCAATACCTCTTTTATTGCCAGCATTGTAGCTAATTCAAAATCTACAGTGAATTTCATGGGGCTGAAGTCCGGCACAGCTTCTTTAATTTTTTTAAACATGACTTCATATGTACTTTTTTCTTTATTAACTAGTAGCACATAAAATATAGGCACAATATTGGTTGCTTGTGCATCACTTCCCATATCTCCATGAATGGTAAATATTTGGTAAAATGGACCTGGACAACAATCAAATGTACCATCCCCGAAGTAGTGTTGTATATTTTTGATGTGTTTTAAAGCCTGTGCTGATACGAATACTATAATTCTGTTGTCGTTCTCACAGTAATCAACTAATAGATATTTTTGAAAAATCTCAGGTATAATGACTTCAGCTGGATTACGAAACTGTGTCTTTTCTACATTTAAGGCTTTCTTTCGAGAGTTGTATAACTGTTGCTTGATATTATTGAATTTGGGTATGTATTCATCGAAGGCTGTGTCTGTGTTTTTTAACTCGGCAAATTTTGTTTCAAATTTTTGTTGTATAGAGCTCGAGAAACTCGTTTTCACTTCCTTTTTTAATTTTTCCATAACAACTCTAACTTCATTTTTCATTAAGTTAGGTTGACACTCAGCATTATGACACTTTTGGATTTGTACATTGTCACTTTCCTCACTTAATTTTATAGAACCACTACACTTGCCATGTCTTTTATTTACGCATGTCCACACACTCGATTTATTATTTTTCCTATGAAGATTATAAGCAAATCCGACATGTAGTAACGTTCTTCCACCTAGTTTATTTGAAATTATTTTGTAATTGGTTTGTGCTAAACCCCGTGAAGGACCTGGACTTGCCATTTTGAGTTAACATGACCGACTAAACTTTCTTATCAGTAACATATTGCAACTATGTGGGAAAGGGATAGAAATAGTGCCCATCGCTATGTTTGCTATTTTCACTGTCCGTCACCCTGGACTCTATTGTTTTCAACCCTATCTTTCCCTTTCTTTGACTACCTATCTCTTTCTTTTAGAATTCGATCTGGCTATTGTGTAAAACCAGTTTGGCCGGGCACGGGCGCCTCGTTTAGACAAAGTACAAAGTAATGCATCTAAAGTAAATAATTGTAATATAGTAATAAAGTGAATATCCTTGTAGCATGTTTATAGTATCCAATATTGTGTTAGTTAGAATACTTATTTAGTAAGTTTGTCTACGTATTTGGTTCCGAAACACTTTTTTCATCGTCTGTATCTAGTAAAAAATATTTTTATTTCGGCGAAATCAACTATAATAACTTAATTTAACCTCTCAAGGACCGCCATTATTTACGTCAACCATCTGTCAAGCACCGCGGGCGGGCTCTTATCGTAAGCGTAATCTGACACCGGTCACAAAAACTGTTATTGCTCCGTTTCTGTTGCTTCTATTCACACACTCTAAACGGTTTCGGGTTGTTCAATGACGTGGCTATGAAATATAATGTAAACAAGATTCTGATTAGACCTCAAGAAATAAACATATCTTAGTGAAATCGGAGTACTTGCCGAATATAGTTATGTTGCTGTATTATGTTGATTTATGACTAAACTGTGAGATCAATTTACACGAAATTTTGGGAACTGACTCATGAATAGACTGGTAATCTAAAGATAATGTTATTTTACGAAATCTGTATCCGATTCCTGCAATATTCAAACTCGAACTTCATAGCGCGCGGCGCATTTTTCATGAATTTGCATTGTTCGATACACTACTTTGTAAACGATCATCAGAGGTATAACAAACAGATGCCCTTAAAAAATGTTTCTAGAATACTACATATATATTCATCGACTCATTAGTAACAATAAATCGTTAAAATATGCCACTGTAATTGTAAAACCTCAAAATAACCTAGATTAGGGAACAAATCTGATAACTTTATTGTAGGCTTTTTTTCACCAGGTAATTTAGGCGTTTGAATTTGAATGTTACTTGAAAATGAACAAGAACAAAGTAGTCTATCGAATTCTACCCATACTTACCTTATCTTTCATAGAAAAAAATTATCAACCTCTGAAGTGGTCATAAAAATGTATGAAATTCTAACATTCCGTAGGGTTGGGACCACACCACTATAGTATCGATAAGTTTGACTGAGTTCAGGAAGGAAAATAAAAATCAATTTAGATTGACATAAGTACTTTTCTTTACATAATATGCATATTAGTAAAATAATAATAATACTTATTTATTTATTTATTTACAAAATACTCGGGGAACTGCGGAAACACTAGGCAGACCGAGCGGCCGTTCCAGTAAGCTAGATAGAACTGCTAGCTTTTTTTTATGATTGTAATTTACTAGATTTATATAGGAATGATACTAAAATGTCTAAATACAGCAATCAAACTCAAACTCAATCTCAAAACATTTATTTCAATAATTAGACCATTACAGGCACTTTTGAATGTCAAAACGCAAAAAAATACTAAGCTACAATCCCAGTCACAGGGCATAATAACTTGTGAAAGTACTGTAGTTGCCCATTCCAAAGCGTAGATCCTATGGAGAAGAATGGGCAAGAAACTCCATGGACACTCTTTTAAATCATGATGTTGTTACAAAGTCAACACTAAACGTCACTTTCTTTTTTCAAGTACCCGGCGCGACCTGTAAACAAAAAACGATTAACTTGGAAGAAAATACTGAAAAAAAACACACATTTATAAACCTAACGCCTCACAAAAAATTACAAGTTCAGATGAGTTTTTCATGCGAGGTTCACATTCACATGCAATTCCAGACCATCACCCTTCCCCATATAACGTGTAGACAAAAACACAAACAATACCCGCACCTGATTCAATCACATATAGTTACTACATACCTATGAATAAAATGTTATCCATTCAGGTTGCTAAAAGGCAAAAAAGATATATTACTGAAAAAAAAAAACAAGTGATTATTCATCATGTTTGCCAATAGAAACAATGTCCTTCTTTAAGTTTTAGGCTAGCTTTGTGCTTAGCCTCATCACAACAAGGTGAGTGATTTATTCATCATTCATGAAAGAGAATATAATGATTTACCTCAGGATCCGGCTCCAAAAATTCCTGGTCCAGGTATTCTGGCTCGTCATAATATTCCGCCTCCTGCTCCTCGGGTTCTTCCTCCAGGAGGTACTCGGCTTCGCCCTCGTCACCCTCGTCCTCCGAGTCGGTGTCCCGGAGGAGCTCATCAAAGTCCTCCGGGGCATCCTCCAGTCCAACGCACCAGTTTCGCCTCGCAGCCATCTGAAATCTATTAGAATACCGTACACATAATTTACAAAACAAAACATAAAAAAACTAAAATAAAATAATTATTATAAAAAAAAAAAACATCTACATTCAAACTACACTAAACGGAAATAAAACTATAAAATACGAAAAAAACAATACTTTCATTTTATATATCCGAACAATTTTACAAAAACAATCGATGTTATCGATAACTTTTATCGACATGACCCTAAGCACTAGCTGGGCTAAGAACCATTTTGACGTTTGACAGTTCAAAATTCAAATAGGATTTCGTTACCTACTATTGGAATTTTCATCATAATATGAATAAATTA
Source organism: Standfussiana lucernea (assembly GCA_964057025.1). NCBI lineage: Eukaryota > Metazoa > Arthropoda > Insecta > Lepidoptera > Noctuidae > Standfussiana > Standfussiana lucernea. The sequence goes on along the minus strand of OZ059798.1, from coordinate 11,788,296 downwards.
TTGAAATATGCATGGACTACGTGTAATTATGAATTATCAATAGATTTTACGTCACTTCTGCCATTACAAAGATGAAATTTCGTTGAATTATCTCAAAAAATCGTACAATAACAATAGCGAGTTCGACGAACCCGGAACGATGTAAATTTTGTTAGCTCAATAAAACAAGTTTTGCGATATTATTTCATACGAAAAACTATCTACAAAGTTGCGAGAAACACTTATAAATGAATATTCACCCACTTACCGTACAAAATCACCGAAAAATCACGAAAACAGGAATTCACTGGCGCGCGACGTAACCGCGAACACAAAATTTTTGTACTAACTTCAAACTTTATTTTTTAAATGTTGGCTACAATATTTTTAGTTTCTATCTTTGTTTATGGTTGTAAAATATTATCTGCCGTCGAGAACATTCGTTTAGAAACGATTTTAAGACTTATTTTTACTACAAATACAGTTTTAATTCGGTCGGGGTTTGGTGGCACAAATTTGTGCCAGCGGGGCTCAACGGTAATACTTGTTTACTGGCACAAATTTGTGCCAGCGGGGCTCTAGAGGTTAAAATCGGGGGCTTCCACCACGGGGGCAAAACACACCGGGGGCGTAACCCACGGACCCGTAATATATTGTGTTTTCATACCTTTTTTAGTCTTTACAGTTTCTTTGCAACGTACCCACTGGTAGAGTGTAAGACTTTGATCATTTGAAAATTCGTTATAGGATAAAACACTATTCTTACATAAAGGGCAGTCTCTTTTTAAGAGTCTATAGAAGCTCAGCTCAAATTCTAATTTGGCCCCCACTTCCCCGCGCCACCTCACTATTTTATCGCGATCGGCGCGATCGCACACAGCTCGCGGTGACGCGGGCACATGAAGTCGAAGCGATTTTGTTAGAGTAACTTGTCATTATATGAACATAAAATTGTACATCGCAAATTTAGTTTCAATGTACCAACTAACGTCAAAATGGAATCACTTACCATGTGTTAGTACAAGTATTTTACTATATTTGTCTTTAAAATCATGAAAAACAACAAATCGTAAAATATTTCTTGCTCTTACTATGTTATTTTTGTTTTCAAATATCACAGCGACTGTACTATTTTTGCAGCAAATACATTGCCCCTTAACCACTACCTAAGTTTGCCGCTAAGTGACTGGACAAGCAATGTAAACATCACAAAACGATACTTTATTAAGTGGATGCATCGCGGCGGTGGCGTCTTGCGGCAAGTTAGTGATGTGCTTGTGCAGATCGACTAACGTAGGCTATCGATCGATCGATAGGATTAGATCTCTTTGATAATATTACGTTTTAACAATTTGAGCAGTTCCCATTGAATAATGACATAAATTATTTCTTATCAAATCTGTCATGGAAAAATATATGAATTTAAGAGTACACTATTTGATAAAAAGTGCCACCCCAGTAATATCAAAGCGGCAAATGCTGCACAAATACTTCCACTTTACAGGTCAGTAAGTAAACACCATAGCAGGGTTCAACAATACCTACTGTTTCAATTTCAATACGCTATGACAGCTTAAACCAACGTAACCGGATTTTTGATTGTTTTAATTTACTTAATAATATTTTTTTTAGCTACATATTGTTTATTTTTATTATAATATTTTCTGGACATGCAGTTTATTATTTATTTTATTTTGAGGACCCAATTTTTTTTTGTACAATAATAAACGTAAGATTCGATAAATTTCCGATTTAGTCAATCACTAGCGTATATGTAAAATAAATTGCTTTTGCACAGCACAACGATAGCAACCGATGTTTTTGTGTGGGTAAGTTGTACGGTGCATGGTATAATACACGCTGTGACTGTTGGGATAAGGTTTATAATTGATCGTGTAGTACGTTCTGTTTTAAGAAATGCGGATGTGTGCTACTACATATGAGGCTATACTTTTCCAGTATAAGCTGACCTCTCATTGTACGGAATGCGTATACAATGTGAGATCAGCTTATACTGGAAATGTATAGTTTGATAATTATGTAGCCGTGGGTACGAATAACAGATCAGTTACATTTTTAGGTAGGTAGAAGATACTGACGAATTTACCGGAATATCATCTTTATCACCATCGTTTTCAGTACTGTGTAATCGACGTCTTCTAGAAAGATACATTATAATTATTTAGCTAAACTACCAAGGTACGTCAGTAAGTTCATACATTTTATGTATGTGGTAGGTAGCACTACAGTCGGATAAGTAAGTTACAGTTTTGTTTCTTGTAGTTAGATAGGTAGGTACTTACCGAACATACCTATATTTTTATTAGGTATTTCTAAGCGCTTGGCTGCTGCACCGCGGGTCGCGGGTTCGATTCCCGCACGGAAGAAATATTTTTATAGCCTAACGATAGTTGTGAAGATTTGTGTTTGTAATCGCACCGTCTCCGATTCAGGAGAAATCCTGGAGTGGGACAACATTATAAAAAACAATTACTAAGTACTTACTGTAGATACCTATATTTTGTTGTAATATACATATATTGTCAAAACAAAAACAAAACTATATAGGTAATTTTTATCTTTTTATTTTTTATAAAAGTTGCCCCACACTGGATTTCTCCTGAATCGTGGACGATGCATTTGTGATTGTAAACTTACAAACACAAATCTTCACATGCAGAAACACTTGCGACTCGTAGCGCAGCAGCCAATCGCTTAGCCACTGCACCAAACGTGTCGTATGCTGTCTACCTATATGTTTGTAGATAAATAGTAGATAGGTTAATAGATACTTATTTCATTAAGTTTATCATAAATGTTTGCCTGCTTCTTTACGCCAACCGTTATTTCCCATTGCGCCACACTATAAACCTAAGTACATAAATTTTTATTTTACGTCGTGTTGTTGCGTAATGTGTGTTCTGAGCGCAAGCGACACAGCTCTCCCGTTCGAAAGCCGAAGCGAGAGTGAGCGCGGGTGGCGGGCGGCAGAGAACCAACTTCAAGACGCCGATAGTTTAGGTATTTTCTTTTTAAGGTGAAAATAATAGGAATTTAAAAAAAATAAAAAACATAAGACCTGCTTTATAGGTAGTTCAGTTAGTATGCCAAGTTTCATGATCTAATTTTAAGTATTTTTTGAATACCAGCGGTTTATCGTTCGGTTTGGAGGTAACTTTGGAATTTTTTTCTATCGAGAAAATTTTATGGAATCGTGTTTTCGTCAAACATAGGACCTAGCATTAATCCTCAACTTTACCGTATATTTATTTCAAAATTAATGCTGCAGTATTTTCGGCATAACGGAGGATCATGCTAAGCCATCTGAGCTACTATAGACCCTTAAACATTGATCGTTGTATCGAGAACAACACAGGGACTGTAAAATCTGTTCAAAATTAGTCTCCTTTATTATATTTGCTTTATGCAGACATAGAACTGCCAAATCGATATTACTATGAATTATGCAGGCACAACTTTCCCGGAGTGCTTTGGTAGGAAAGATTACCCAAAATGGGCGATGTCTACAGAAAAAGGCATAACTAACAGGAATTCCATTCTCTGATATAAATTTGTTATGTAATTGCTTTAATGGTAATGTTAACTGTCGTTTTTGTTTTTGAACCTTATTTCGAGTGATGTACTGCTTTTTGCCAGGAATAATTACGCTGTTTGAATCTTGTTCAAAAAACTTCTTAATTAGTATTGTCAATTTTTCCTTTCTTGAGCTGTTCCTTTTTTATGTCCGTTTCAACCGCGCGGCCACCTCATAGTATTTGATGAAACTTTGCCAGGAATTAGTGTTAATTTGTTACTTTACACACTTCTTTTCGTGAATTTGTTACAAAAAAAACTAAGACGCTATGACAAAAAATAGTTGGCCGCTAGAACCGCCACTTGCCGTAATCATCGCCCGTGATTACACAGAAACTATATAATGCAGATAGACGAATGATGGATCAAAAGAAAGGCTATAATTTGTTCAATTTGTTACAAAAATAAGAAACGTCAAAACGTAAATAAACAAAAAGTTATGCAATATTTAGTTTTCAGGTTATGAGTAGGTAGTTATGTCACCATAAATATCAAATTAATAGAGGCTAATGTGTATGGACAATTAGTTACTAATTTGTTACAGCGAATAAACAGAAAAAATATATTAGAAAGTAGGTTCAATAATTTGTTAGAGTCGATTTTAGTTGGCCGCTCGGACGGCAATATGCCTAAAATACAATGGCGTTTATCTCGTTATTAAAAGTAGGTTTAAGCTTAGTTAAAGTACTAAGCGACGGGTAACGTAACCTAGTTTGGATAAATACGGCGAATATAACTGCAGCATTCATATTTTAAAAGATATTTACAAAAAACAGTAGTATGAAACCGTATGAGAGTAGGGTGACCATGATCACATTAGTACAAAGGCATGTTTTTAATGTTGTACTCTGTTTGAACGAATATGCGGTACGTTTTGCGGCCATATTGATGTCTATTGTTCTTAATTCTTTGAAGTATTTAATGATAAGATTTTCGTTTCATTGACTTTCCGCAGGTGTTTTATGATGGGAACGATTCCAGAAAAAGGATCTCTTTTGTTCCCAAACTATTGTTAAAAATATTTGTCGCACGGGGTTTAAAAAGCCATAATTTTTTGTTGTGAATATTGTCATTACTGTGCTGAATTTTGAAGTGTGTGCTCGTACGTATTTAATTCCCGTGATTTTCATACTACTAAGTTACTGAGACAATTAAAACTAAATTCAGAAGTGTCTAAAACTGCTTAGCTATGAGTTGTGCCCACTTATATATTGGATTTGTTAATGTAGAACTCACCACCAAAAAGTGTATTGCAGACTCAGAGGGATCGAAATCGACTGCGGTAAGTTTAATTTTTACAATTTTATGATGAGATCACGAAGAAGTCTTAAAAATATTCTTAGCTTAATAACTTACATTAATTTACCTGTATAATATAATTGTGGTAACCACACTCCTTTCGTTATTTAAAAAGTAATATTCGGCGCCAATTTCAAATCGGATAATATAGAACAGGATAAATCACGGCTTTTAAGTATTCTTTTTTTTAAACCAATGGCAGAGCTCTATTTAAAGGGCTCTTAAGTTCTGTCCAATCGCAAGCCTGCTTTTATATATGCGTTTCCCGCCAATTGTCTAGGTATAGTAAAAGAGTGACAATTCAGCTAGTGACGAGCGTAATATCCAATGTAAGGATTTCTGTCTTAGGGACAGATTCTTAAGCGCTATAACTGGTCTCTACAATCCGGTGGCTGCTCCCAAATGAAAAAATCTCCTTTTAAAAATTTTATTAATGTATTGTCGCTGTTAAATGACTATGGGGAATAAAAAAAAATGATATCGTTAATATTTACAAACATCAAAGAAATCTTTTTAAAATAACTCGCTGCATCAGTAACGTCGACTTTTCTTAATTATAGAAAGTTCTTGCCCTTAGTATGTACTTACATAGCAGTAATTGGTAGTACCTATGTATATTTTGTGTGTGATGCAGTCAACGGATGTTTGACCTTTGTATTCATATTATCAATTGTTTTATTGCAGCAAAAATGGGTAAAGCTGGACGAAAACCTATTGTTGAGAAATCAAAACAGAGAGAAGTTTTTATGAAATATGCCGACAAACTACTGGATGTTAAATTGAGAGACCCTATATTTGATACAATTGCAAGTGATTTGGATAATCTTATGACACCGGCAGCCCTTTACATGTCACTGAAAAGGAATTTCAGGGAGTTTCTAAACACTGAATGTAAGCAGCAAACTGTATGTCTGTCCTCGTCATCTTTATCATCATCCTCAAGCAATAGCCCGAGAACCTCATCCAAAATATCACATTCTCATGTCGAGTCCAACCAGCATCATAGTGAAAACGACACAAAGAACTTCAAGTTTGAATTAGATATCTATGACTGGAAAAAACTGTAACCATTAAATGTCTTGTATAAAAGAAATGACTTGAGAACATGTACTCCATTTAAAAAATATAAAATACTGCCTAAGTACAAATGGGTGGATATTAGAGAAAAGATTTGGCTTATTTCTAGATTACCATGCACATGGAATTTCAAAAGTTACAAAGTGGAGTCTGAGCATCATATTTTAGTAAAAGGTCAATGCAGTCAATGTAGCGCTTTTACAAAAATAGCGTGTCAAAAAATAACAGATAATATTATTGAAGGACAATGCCAAATCACAGTCGGAGAAAAAAATAAAAAACATGATCCGAGAAAAAAATATAGAATGAATGCATTGGTCAGACGAAAATTAGCTAAAAAGCTCAAACACGATTCAGCTTCTTTGGTTCATAAACAACTGGCAGCAAAAATGTCTAAACAAGGAATTACAGATACAGCACCAGTAATCCCAACACTCAATGCATTGCGAAAAATTAAGTACGAAGAACGAAAAAGAATGTGGTTACACAATAACGTTATTCTGAGCATTCTTACGATGGCTGTGACCAAACCAATTTTTTTACGTGATATACACTTTTTTCCTCGAATTCACATTTATTACTGGACTGATGAACAACAACAATACTGCCGTGAATATCAATCTTGTTTTCAAAGATTAACTATCACATTGGATGCTACAGGTTCAATCTTTCAACCTCTTAAATTACCAAATGGTTATGAATTGAGTAAGAGACTTTTCTTATACGTAATAATATTAATAAATCAATTCGATGTGTGTGTACCTTTATGTCAGATGATAACCGATTCACATGACACTGCGTCTGTTTCTGCATGGTTATTACAGTGGTTGAAAAATGTTCGTTGTCATCCTGACGAAGTTATAACAGACGATTCTTCTGCGTTAGTAGCAGCAAATGTTAGAACATTCAGTGATTTTACATGTGTGAAAGACTATTTACTTCGTTGTTTTAGTATTTTGAATGGAAATAAAGAAGAACTACCAAAAACATTTATTAGATTAGATACCAGTCATTTTATAAAGACTCTGTATAATTTGAATTGCTTCGAAAATGTTGACACAAAAATTAAAATGTATTATATTCATTGTATCCGCTACATTAAAGAATGTCAAGACTTTGCACTTGTAAAGGAAATCATTACAAAAATGATAAAACTTTGCCTACATCAAAATGATTTTGAAAACGATGATTCAGGTTTGAAGGAGAGCAAGCAAAACCTTGACAATTTGTTAAACAGTCATAAGTATGCTGATTTTAAAAATGTGGATCAAAATGAAGAATTTGAATATGATCAAATTGTCATTGATGATGCCGGCGTTCGAGACATTGTCGCATGGTTCGATCTGTTGGTAGATAATGAAAAAAAAAGTAACCCTGCAAATTCCTATGTTGGTAAAAGTAGTTCATATTATTTACCACTTTTCATCCCTACTTTAAAAAGATTATTTATAAAACTTCCTTTGTGGAGCAACGTAATGTGCTCTTATTTCAAATCGGAAACCTTAAACGCATCGTCTTCATGTGTAGAAAGCTATTTTCGCACTTTAAAACAGTTAGTTTTTAAAACAAAAATAGCGAGACAACGAATTGACGAATATTTGCAGCATCATTACGATTATATCAAAGGAGAATTGCATTTAGCATTAAATCAATTAAAAAACTTAGGTTCCACTACTTTACTAAAATCTAAATCACGCCGAACTAGGCGTGCCATGACTAAAAATATTTATAAAAAAGAAAAGGTAAATCCTAAAAAACAAATCCAACAAAAACAAAAAGAATTATATTTTTCCAGTGATTCTATATTTAGTGATAGACCATCCTATTTGGAGAACTGGCGAGGAGAATCGAATACACATAATCGCCTGAAAAAAGATGATGAAATAGTAATTATAAGAAACGGGAATTTAGCTTTGAAGGAAAGCTCGGGTTATTTCAATACATGTGCCTTCGATTCGGCATTTTATTTAATAGGTCAAGCCTGTATTAGAAGTTCTGCTTTCAAAAGCTTTTTGAGTGAATTAAAAGGAGATTGTGTTATTAATTACATTTTTATGCTTTTGAACGGAGCACATGATATAGAGCAAATTTACAATTGTAGATCAGAAATAACAAAAACTTTTTTCCAAAATAAAGACTGCAGTTGCAATGTGGCTTACATATTTGAAAAAATATTTATAAAATATTTTACAAGTGCTCAATACTTGAAAACCTGTACAAATTGTAATTACATACAATTGAAAAGAGACCATGTATTTATTTTAATTAACCTTGATATTTTAAAGTTATTTGGAATATCAAGTTTAGAAGAAGCAATTTGTTTCGATGAAAAAATTAACACAATGTGTCAGAAATGTGACACACAGTTAAAAGGAGAACTTAAGTTAGGCGAGATCATAACATTTGATTTAAACGGAGCTGCAGACTCAGTCTTACTCACTGAGCTGCCGATTACTATTAACATTAAGGATAATTACTATTTCTTAGTTGGTACTATAGAATTTATACCAGGCACAAAAATAGGCCACTATAAATGTCATTTTTTAAATAACAATACATATTTTTGTTACGACGACAATTCTTTTAAAATCGACATAAGTACCTCTAAGAAAATTTGTCTACATTCTGTGTCATATATTCGAGTCAGTTAATTTATAAATATTATGTTAGTTTATAAAGTTTTTATATTTATCTTGTTGACTTTAATTACTTGATTGTTTTGCCTTTGTGTTGATTTTGAATAAAGAAATTTTAATCGATAACTGACTTTTACTTTTATGAAGTATGCTACAGGATGCCTTAACTTAAAATGTATTTATATAAGCACTCGCCCTAAAAAAATAAGATATAAATATCGAACATTACAACAGTCACTATTCAGTCTCACTTCATTGTGAAAATGCATGGTCACCCTACTCTCTTAAGGTTTCATACTACTGTTTTTTGTAAATATCTTTTAAAATATGAATGCTGCAGTTATATTCGCCGTATTTATCCAAACTAGGTTACGTTACCCGTCGCTTAGTACTTTAACTAAGCTTAAACCTACTTTTAATAACGAGATAAACGCCATTGTATTTTAGGCATATTGCCGTCCGAGCGGCCAACTAAAATCGACTCTAACAAATTATTGAACCTACTTTCTAATATATTTTTTCTGTTTATTCGCTGTAACAAATTAGTAACTAATTGTCCATACACATTAGCCTCTATTAATTTGATATTTATGGTGACATAACTACCTACTCATAACCTGAAAACTAAATATTGCATAACTTTTTGTTTCTTACGTTTTGACGTTTTTTATTTTTGTAACAAATTGAACAAATTATGGCCTTTCTTTTGATCCATCATTCGTCTATCTGCATTATATAGTTTCTGTGTAATCACGGGCGATGATTACGGCAAGTGGCGGTTCTAGCGGCCAACTATTTTTTGTCATAGCGTCTTAGTTTTTTTTGTAACAAATTCACGAAAAGAAGTGTGTAAAGTAACAAATTAACACTAATTCCTGGCAAAGTTTCATCAAATACTATGAGGTGGCCGCGCGGTTGAAACGGACATCCTTTTTTACCTTGTTTCTCTATCTTTTTTGAAATCAACTGTGATTTTTCCACTGACATCTTTCTTAATTTCTTCTTTAGACTCTCATTTTCTTTTCTTAAATTTTGTATTATATTAATTAACATTTTACGTCTTTTTTGTTCTTTGTACCTTATGCGCCTTATTTTTGTAGCTGGTGAATTTAAGGGATCTTCTACAACTGTAGTCGTTTGTGTTGTCTTTTTAACTAATATATCTTCTTGGTCTTGATGTTCAAGCAGTACTACTTCTGGTAACTTAGTTACGTTTTTCTTACCTTTTTTATTTTCCCTGTACCTTTTTGATGTTTCACGCCATTTTTTTCGTTGTTGCCTTTGACCTGGGTCACTGATGACCTAAAAGACAATGTAGACATAGACAGGGAGCGCAGGTCGCTGGCTGTCCGTTGCAACATGCTGGCCCACAGGTTTGCACGCTGTATTGAACCGGTAATGATGACGCTTTTTAAGGTCTACTGCCAGTCGTTTTACACGTGCAGCCTGTGGACCAAGTATACCCAGCGGGCATACAGCGACCTGCGCGTACAGTACAATAACGCATTCAGGGTGCGTTTGGGATTGCCGTGGCGATGTGCGTCAGGGATGTTCGCGGAAGCGTGCGTCGACGGGTTCGCCGCAATCATGCGGAAGAGATGCGCTTCCATGATGGCGCGCTTACGCTCCTCCTCCAATGGCATCCTGAATGTGTTTTCAGACCGGTGGGACTCTCCTCTCCTACGAAGGTGGGTAAGTGTTCAGACACACTTATCCAAATAAACTGATGTGCCATTGAACAAACAGGTCATTGTCATTCTAGTTGTTTAATTGTAAATTTAATTTAATACTAATATTAGGCTAAGTTATACTACTACTAACAATATATGGATGTAATTCTGAAATAAAATATTTGAATTTGAATTATGATCCCTTGGTGATTTTTCATCAATAGGAATAACTTGTCCCTTTTCTTTCTTCTTGATATACCGTAGCCGTTCCTTTTCTTTTTCTCTTTCGTACAATTCTGGATCATTTTTAAGTTCTGCGTACCTTTTACGCTTGTAGGCTGATAGATTGGCATTCAAGGGTTTTTTGTTCATGATGACCAAACCTACAACAATATTTTCTATGTTACTTAAAGGTACAAGTCCGAGACGAGCTGCAATCCGTCTTGGACTTGTACTACTTTATATAATTATCATATTAATGAGTAAATTGTCACTAATTGGTGTTACTGTAGTTTATCTTATAGATAATTCCACACGAAAGTAAGAAGAAACAAAGTTAATAGTCATTACCAGTAATCACGAATCATTTCCATCTTTAACATTTTACGGGAAATGATCTTACTGGAAATGACTTATTTTATTTCAAGTCGAAACTTGCTCCCAAAATACAGTACCAACGTAATGATAATAATCTCAAATGACACACGCGAACATTCGGAATATATGTAAAAAGTAATAGATAAATGTATTCGTTACTTACAGTTTGATGCGTCCTTTTGGAAATGATGTGATGCGTGACAATCGTCTTGCGTAAAGTTTTAACAATAAATTTTCATCGCCAATTGCACTGCGATCACGCGCCCACTTACTCGGCGGCCAGTTTGGAAACTGAGGAAGGTGCGGGCGCGGGGCGTCATGGGCTTGGTGCATCAGAGCGAGAAAGAAATACTGTTTGACGAACTTTTACGGAAATGACGAAAATATCGTAACATTTCATGAATCATTTATTTTAAACTTAATTTTATAGTTCACTTTCTAAATTTCTAGCAGTAATGCATCTTTGTTTTATAGTCGCTCTATAGTTATTTTCAAAAACGCACCCTTACAACTCGTTTTGGTGTTATTTTGATATTTATAGTTAGATACACGATTTTTTGTCGGGTTGGAAATGATGTTAGGTGCGTGTTTTGTTAACTTTCTATAAATACGTAATATTCCCGGACAAAATATTATTGGCGCCTTTAAATAGGATATAATTGACACCTTAGGCTCTTGATTTAAATGACTGAAATCTATAAATAACGGCACAATGATGAAAAACTTATTTTTTAATGCGGTTAGTTTATTTACCCGCATGTGTCCCAGCAGTGGGATCATTTATTCCCTTGAAATGAGAAAAATATTCATTTGTGTTTTAAAATATTTACCATTTTGAGAGAGTTCCTTAAGGATGTGTCTCGATTGCTGGCTCGTGGATGGCACTGCTTCAGGCAAAAGATCTGAAATGATACAATATGATTTAAAACTAGTTTGAGAAAAGTACACACATCAAAAGTATCTAGGGATCAACATATATTTTTGCAATAACTTTTCTCCTGATTGATATTAATTAAAATTTTCTTTAAGGATTCATCAAATAAAGTGTTTTCGTTTGTCACAGTAACGATAAACCAAGTCACCTTTGCATTAATAAAGAAATTTGCCATTTTCCTAATAAAGGGATTTTTGACATTTGAACCACTAACATTAAAGTTCGAAAAAAGACTGAAATAACAGTTTTCTTTAAAATTTTATTGGGTAACTTAAACAATTAATAATCCGTGTTTCTACCGCGAACACTAACAACACAAGAACATCGGTTTGGCATACTCAAAATGAGTTCATCCAAATCACGCTGTGGAATGGCCGCCCATGTTCGTTGCAACAACAAAAAAAGGTCTTCTTGCGACTGGATACCCTCCATATTCGGCAGAGCTCTTCTCTGTAGCATATCCCATGCATGCTCAATCGGGTTCAAGTCTGGCGACTGAGCAGGCCAGGGCAGGACATTGATGTTAGCTGCGGCGAGAGTCTGTCTTACAACTCTTGCGGTGTGCGGTCGTGCATTATCATGCATTAGCTGAAATAAGGGACCGATTTGCACTTGTAGAGGAACGATGACGTCTGATACAATCGTCTCAGCATAAATTTGAGCGTTGAGGTTGCCTCTGATCCAAATCAACTCAGTTCTTCCGCCGATCCAAATACCCGCCCATACCATGATGGTTCCACCACTATAAGGATGGACTTCCTGGCAGGATTTTAATCGCTGTTGGCGTCCAGGGGTTCTCCAGTGTCGTATACGTCTTGTATCCGGTCTCATACCAAAACGAGACTCATCAGAAAAGCACACGAAACGCCATTGTTCTTCTGCCCAATTTCTGTGTTCTAGAGCCCATTGATATCGAATCCTACGATTGTGCATTGCTATAGATGGTACCCGTAGCGGTCTTCGGGAATGAAGGTTCACTTCATGCAAGCGGTTTCTGACTGTTTGGTCGCTAATTAAGTTCCCTGAAGAGTGATGAAGCCTCACGGCTAACATCATGGCGGTTATTGTTGGAGCTCTTCGAGTTAAGATTTGAATGTATCGGTCTTGTCTCCGTGTGGTGCAGCGATACCGTCCTCCATGGCGCTCAGCCACGGTACCAGTGCTTCGGTAACGTGTCCAAAGTCGACTGATAACACTCTGACTTGTATTCAGAGCTAAAGCCACAGTACGTTGCCGGGAACCAGCTTCTATCATTCCCACGGCTCTGAGCATTTCTTCCCTGCTTAAATGACGTCGCCGCTCCATAATAACGTTGGTTTTAATCAGTAGTAGGGAAACAGTAGCACTAATAATGTCTTCAATGCGTTGTATGTTTTTATAGGGAAAATATTGACAGCTTATTTTCATCTTTTACTCGAATTTGATTGAGAGTTCCTGATTCAAATTATGAAATGCACCAAAAAGGATCCATATAAATTTATAAAATCATAAATTTATTACAAAGCCACATCTCAATCTCAAGAAATCCGCATAAAAATGCTTGATCCCTAGACACTTTTGATGTGTGTATATTAATTTTACATAGTTTAAATTTAATTTTCTCTGTTCAGACCAATTCAACAGTTCACTCTATCTTTGCTTAAATAATACCACATCAAATGTAAGAAGCAGGAGCTTCAGCTAAAGTGCAACAGCCTATATTGGATGCTAGGAAGGAACTAGAGACTCCCTTTAGACAACAAACTGCTTATATATAGCAGCAACAGCTATAAAGTCCTCCTAAAGCCCATTTGGACATTAAATACGAGGTGTGTTCAAAAAGTAACGAGAATTTTTAAATTTCGCGGGTTTGGAGAGTCCGCCTGTATAATTTTTTTTTGTTATGTTGGCACACATGCCCCTGAAGTACGATAAAATTTTCAGCAATATTCATTGCTTACTTTTTAAGTGGCAGCCGCTAACGTTAGACGTGTTTTTCGAGCTCGGCGATTTTCGTTTGTGAAAAAAAAAATGGATCAAAGAATTTGTATTCAATTTTGCGTAAAAAATGAAATAAAGTGTAGTGAAGTTTGTAAAATGTTAACAAAGGCATATGCTGAGTCTGCTATGAGTAAAGCAAGGATTTACGAGTGGTATAAGCGTTTCCAAGATGGCCGCGAAAACGTTGAAGATGACGAACGACCCGGACGCCCAAGCACATCAACAACCGATGAAAACGTGAAAAAAGTGAAAGAAATGGTTATGAACGATCGCCGAATCACAATCAGAGAAGTCGCTGATGATGTTGGCATATCAGTTGGCTTATGCCATGAAATTTTTTCGATGTTTTGGGTATGAAACGTGTGGCAGCAAAATTCGTTCCAAAATTGTTGAATTTCGAACAAAAACAGCGGCGAATGGAAGTTGCTCAGGAGTCGCTAAATGAAGTTAATAACGATGCAGAACTACTAAAACGTGTTATATCGGCTCCATGTGACTTTTTTCTATATCCAAAAATAAAGAGAACATTAAAAGGCCGTCGTTTTACAAGCATAGATGACATTAAACGCGAATCGCTGAAAGAGCTAAAAGCTATTACAAAGATCGAGTTTCAAAAGTTTTTCGAGGATTGGAAAAAGCGTTGGCACAAGTGTATTATATCCGCGGGGGATTATTTTGAAGGGGACAAAATAGATATTGATGAATAAATAAATATTTTTTTCATAAAACGAAAATTCCCGTTATTTTTTGAACACACCTCGTATACTCCAGCGCCAACAGAACAAGATGCTAAAAACCATTGCAAAAGTACCATGGTACATAACCAACAATGAAGTTCACAAGCACCTTGAAATGAGAACACTTAAATACAAAGAGTGGTTAATCCATCACCCTAACGGACTTGCTTGCCAACTCAACCAGAATCTAAGACTCCTGAAACATCATCATATCCTAGAGCTAAAAGGCCGGCCGGCACTAACTCTGGGCAGCAGATGAGTAAATGCTTCCAATGGGAAGCCACTCCGAGGGCTGATTGCAAATAAACGAGAAAGAAAAAAATGTTTGGTAGTAGGTACAAAAAAACCTGTTGGTGTTTTGCTGTTTTTAACACTTGAATGATATCACAAAAGTTTTGAGTGTGCTTCACACAAATTGTTTGCTTCAGGGAATAAAGGAATTAAACTCTGCTCAACCTTTTCTTTCTAATTAACCAATTGGAAATTCTGCCAATTGTCTGTCAGTGAGAGGTAAGGCCATCAAATTCAAAGTTGGGATTGCATGTCTTTTCAGACGATTTCCCTTTTTGTTGAAATCCTTTTTTCCAAAGTGGTTACCACATACATTGCGTTGCTCATGCAGATTTCTATTGGTAGATGCACCAGTTCTTCATTACCAACTGCTTTTAGACACTCTCGACAGCTGGAAGATACATAATATAAAAAGTTACTTCTAAATGACTATGTTTGATGCTGAATTTATGTATTTAGTTAGATTTTAAAGTTAAGAAAACACCCAATTTGCACTATCAATGCAACAAAATCGAAAAGATTTATACTTGGAAAATGAAATTCAAGATTTATTTCATACTAGCACTTTCACTGCGGCTTACCCCATGACCTATCCTGCAGGAACTGTTATTTTTATGGGATAAAAAGTAGTTTAACTCATCGGCAATGGTGTAGCTTTCTATCAGTGAAAGAATTTTTGTAATCAGATCAGTACTTCCAGAGATTACCTTTTACATACATTTTATCAACTTTACCTCTTTTTAACATTGATTCCCAGTATTTACACAATGGTGTCACAGGTAAGTAGAATAATGTCTTAGACTCTCTGTCCCATGTATTTAGCAGTCAAACTATTTAAACTGAATTAGAAGTTTAGACTGGACAATTGTATAGACACGAATGTTTTGTAACATTTCACGAGTTTCAGTAGTCTTGTGAGTAGTGCAATGTGAGCACAAGATCACATTAACAATAGGTAGGTATCGGTACTCACCGGTTTGGATCCAGTGGAAACTTAGAAAAAAGCAACTTATTTCCAGTTTGCCAGGCCTCCTTGATACCGCAAACTTCACACCTTCTGTGACCCTTACCCATGATGGTTCACAAACTGGAGTCACTGTCGTTATTTCAGTTAGAAATAACACTATAAGAGTCAAATATCTCGCAAGAATCACTTAACCTACTAGAGTCAATATCTCGATAAAACTATGTAAGAATAAAACGGAGAAGCAGATGCTTGACTCGACGTTAACACAATCACAGAAATTATTCTGATAAGTTGTTTAATAAAACCACTTTTATACTAATTAATCAGTTTACTGATATCAAATAGACACATTAATATTACAGTTATGACAAACTCCTTATTATAACAAGTACAAACTTAATATTGTAATCTCCTAGTTGGAACGTCTTACTAGGTCGACCGCCGTGTTTGAACTACCAGAACGATCCCCCAGTCTATCACTCTCAGACCAAGAATCGTATGATTCGACTCCCATTTTTCCCCTACCATGCCGTTATTCAAACGGCATGGCGGTTGGCTGTGTTGCCAATCGAAATAAATAAAATTCCAGAATACGAAATCATGACATTCGGCCATCCGACAACGTGCTACTCCCGGAGCACAACCCCACTTGAACCCGTTCAGTCAATTCAACACAACTTTTAAAAAAATAATGTTTTAATTAGAACAAGAACCAGGGCTACACAGAATAGACGTTTGTGAAATTGAAGTTGTCAAATATGGTGAACATTATAGTATAGGTTGCTTTTGTCAAGCCAAGGTAAATCATGACATTCGAAATCCTTTTGTAAGCAATAAACATAACAATATACACAATATATATAACAATTACTACCTATGTTTATAATAACAATATATAACAATAATAATTACTATGTTTCAAAATGATATTATTGTCAAATATAACTACATACACTATTAGAAAATACATACTTAGCTACTAGTTTCTTCGCCTGAACTAACATCCACATTGTCATCAAGCTCGAGAGCCTTGAGATGTATCCAGGGTCTAATTCTATCTGTAGATACAACACTTTCATAACTATTATTCCTTTTTCTATTGAAACCAGGTACATCACTTATCCTATATGTATCGTTACCCAACACTTCTACAATTTTATAAGGGCCTATAAACTTTGACAGAAGCTTTGTACTTTTACCATCATTATTATAATTGGTCCGTGTTAGTTTAACTAAGTCGCCAACCTGATACGTAGGGGCAGAAGTACGACCAAGGTCATGTTTACGCTTTTGTTCCTCTTGACTTTTCGTAATAGATACGCTAATATTCTCGCGTAATGACAACAAATCCTCATTTTGAGACTGCTGTGGAACATTAAACTTATTTGATAAACTATCACGCATTTTCAACCCGAACAAAGCCTCTGTTGCAGTTTTTTGGGTGGTCGCATTAACAGTATTGTTAATACCCCACTGAACTTTGCTTAGACAGTCCAGTCGCGTTCATTTTTATTAAAATTTTGAGCAGACAGTGAATTTAAAATAGTTTGGTTAAACCTTTCGGCTTGCCCATTTGCTCTGGGACAAGCAACAGCATTAAGTACATGTTTTATACCAAGGCCACTGCAGAAGGATTCGAAAGCTGTTGATGTGAATGAAGTACCGCGGTCCGAAATTATTCTAGTCGGTGTACCAAAATCAGTAAAAATATTCTCTAAAATTTTAATTGTACTCCTTGTTTTCGTATCTTTCACTGCTCTGACGAATACGTACTTGGTGAACCCATCTACAATCGTAAGTATGTAAGAGTTGCCGTTTCTGCTTCTTACGAATGGTCCTAAATGATCGATATGAACTGTGTGAAATGGTATACTAATTTTTTCTATTGGAAAAAGTAGGCCCTGCTTCTTTTTAGTCGCACTGTCCTTACTATAAGCACATTCTATGCAGGAACCTACATATTTCTTGACATATCGTCGTAATTTTGCGAACCAAAATTGACTCTTTATTCTTTCTAACGTTTTTGCATAGCCCAAGTGACCGATGTCATCGTGGTTAGCTCTACAAACTTGCCAACGAGCATTTCGCGGGACTACAAGACATAAACGGTCATCAACTTTGCGATAGAGTGCATTATTTTTGACAGTATATTTTTGTCTTAAATCTTCTAACTCAGGGTCAGCTTCAGGTTTAAGAACTTTTATAATTCGAGACGTTTCGGGGTCACCCATTTGCAAAGTTAAGAGCCAATTACTCGATTCAATATTGAGAATACTAACAGACCTAACATCTCCCTCCGCGTTAAGACAAGTGTTTCTGCTTAAGGCGTCTACATGCGCCATATTAACGCCCGCGCGGTATTCAATTTCAAAGTTATATTCGCTTATTTGTAACCACCACCTGGCTATCCGCGGAACGAGATCTCTCTTTGTCAATGTTGTTCTAAGTGCCGCGCAATCAGTAAATACCTTAAACGGGACTCCTAATAAGTACACTCTAAATTTCTTTAACGAACAGACAACGGCCAAAGTCTCTAATTCGTAAGAATGGAAATGTTTTTCGTCCACCGTGGTCTGTCTACTAAAATAGGCGACAGGTTTTAGAACGCGGGGCGACGCTTGCCATTGCATCAAGATTCCCCCGATGCCTAGGGCGCTGGCATCCGTATGCAACTCTGTTTCTAATTGCGGATCATACAATGCTAAAACTTGTCTGGTTATAAGGCTTTCCTTTAAGGAATTGAACGCAGTTTGTTGATCACTGCCCCAATGCCATGAGACATTTTTCTTAAGTAAGTTGGTTAGTGGTTGTGCTATCTCACCGTATCCTTTTATAAATTTACGGAAATATCCAGTTAGTCCCAAAAACTGACGGACTTCGTGAATGTTACTGGGACAAGGGAATTCTTTGACGGCCAAAACTTTTGCTTCTCCGGGTCTTACTCCTTTTGCAGAGATTTCGTAACCTAAGTAGCTGATCGTAATATCGAAAAACCGGCACTTTGTTAATTTTAATGTAAGTCCGAATTTACGGAGTAATTTTAAAATTTCTTCTAAGCGCTCAAACCCTTGTTCTATAGTTACAGATGGAATCAGTAAATCATCTAAATAAGCTAGTGCATAATCAAATCGTTTATTACCAAGAATTTTATTAATCATGCGCTGGAACACAGCGGGGGCGTTGGCCAATCCAAAAGGCATTCGCTTAAACTCATAGTGGCCGTCAGGAGTTATGAAGCCAGTGAGATGCCGACTCTCTCGAGACATAGGAATCTGGTAATACCCAGATGCAAGGTCTAAAGTCGTAAAAAACTGATTACCGCTTAAATTAATTAACTGGTCTTCAATAAGCGGGAGAGGAAACCTGTCCTTAATGGTTTTGTTATTAAGGGCTCTAAAATCAACACAAAGTCTTTGCTCACCCGATTTCTTACGGACCATTAATATCGGGCTTGCATAATCTGAACTTGATTCTTGAATAATATCGGTATCTAATAGTTCATCAACAATTTCACGCACCTGTAATCGTTCTGAATACGATAACCTATATGGCCTGTAAACAACGGGTCTATTATCCGTAAGATTTATTTTCATTTCGAAATCTTTAAGGCCTCTTTTCCATTACACGGTTGTTCAAACGTACGGTGTGTAAGCCGTACGGTTGAAAAAACGTGCTAGCTTGTACATGATACGGCAAAATCACCGCGCGAGACATTGGTAAGTACTGGCTAGTAGCGCTTTTTACTCGGGCTGTGTAGGACGTGCTGCGTCATGAATTTTCTTACGAAAAAAAAGATTATAGTTGCTTATTACATATATAGGAAAAAGAAAATAGAAAAAAAAAGGAAAGTAAGGTTTTGGATACATCCGATTTTAGAAAAAAGGGAGGAATATGGCGCGTTTCATACACTTGTCAAGAATCAATTGAGAGAAGATGAAGACAAGTTTTACAATTATTTTAGAATGCAGAAAACTACATTCGACAACTTGCTCCAAAAATTATCCCAGGAACTAAAACATCAAGATACTTTTATGCGAGAGAGTATATCGCCCGCAGAAAGATTGGCTGTAACTCTGAGGTAAGTAGGTACAAAATTAAATGACATATTTTAGTTTAAAATTGTTTATTGCACACAAACAAAATTATTACATGTAATTGAATTTTAATAATTATTAATTTAAGAACAAGTAAATCAAAAAATACACTACGCTGAAAATGCTACTCAAGTGCGGTACTAAAATCGAATTCGTCTTCAATAGAAACTTGAGAATCTGCCGAGATACTTTCCGCATTTACACTATGTACAGATAATTGTGATTCGGGTCGGTAGTGGATTGGCTCTAAACCAGAACCGTGTCCAAAATCATGAGAAGACGTCTGTGGACGACTTATTCCATAGCCCGATCTAGCAGCTGTAGAATATCCATATGTTGACGATTGCGCATTTGAGGATGCTGTACCACTTAAATATCCTTGATGGCCTTGATCCCATTGGTTTCTTGATGTAGGTATATACTGAGTACACTGTCTTTGTTGAATATTTTTAATTATTGAAATTACTTGAAACTGAAAGTCTATCATATTTTCATCACTGAACTTGTCAACTGTATCAGCGATTCCCATAAAAAAGTTCATACTACGGCTTTTCTTTTTCTCATCTCGTTCTGCTGAATCCATAAACTTCATAAACCTAATGTCAACTTCACTTAGTTCATTTTTTCTTTTTTTTTTAGCTTTGCGTCTCACTCCGTTCAGTGTATCCCGAGCTTGATTGATTCGGGACTGCACTATCAAAATTTTCATTACTGAGGCTAGAATCATGAACATGTTCAGTCATGTTAGAATCGGTCTTGCGATGCTCAACATTTTTTTTTAGGAACATCATTTCATCATAGAACATATATTTTCTTATTTTTTTTGCTGAAGAACCAGACTTACATTCATTAATTTTTTTGTCATATTTTATCCAGCTATCTTTCATATTGGTCCACTTCTTCATCACCATTTGCCCTGAAAATAAATAAATAATAATTATTAAATTCAAAATTTATAAAAACCCCCGACCTAAACTGAATCGACCCCGACCTAAAATGGGGTTTTAGTATTTGAACCTGAACCGTTTTGTTTTATATTTCAGGTATCTAGCAACAGGAGATACCTTTACTGACCTATACTACAGCTATAGAATTGGAATAAAAACCATAAGTTGCATCGTACGTGAAGTATGCCACTACATTTGGTTAGAACTGTATAAAGAATATATGAAAATGCCATCTAAAGAAGACTGGCTACACATTGCAAGCAAATTTCAAGAATCTTCCAACTTCCCGCTGTGCTTAGGAGCGGTCGATGGAAAACACATCAGACTTATTAAGCCAATTGATAGTGGCTCGATGTTTTTAAATTACAAACATTTTTTTTCTATAGTTTTGATGGCAGTAGTAGATAGCGATTACAACTTTATATTTGTTGACGTTGGCGCCTACGGAAAGGAGTGTGATTCCAGTGTGTTTAAAGAGACCCCATTTTGGAAAAATTTAACAAACAACGGATTAAATCTACCCGATGCAACACGTTTGCCTGGAATTGACTACGATTTGCCATATGAGTTCGTTGCGGACGAAGCCTTTGCTTTGCATTATCACTTGCTTCGTCCATTTGGTGGTCATCAGCTTGATCAATTAAAACGTACATTTAACTACAGACTCACCAGAGCGCGAAGATTTGTTGAATGTGCGTTTGGCATTTTATCCAATAAATGGCGAATTTTTCACCGGCCAATGAATGTGTCCATCGATTTGGCAGTTGATATTGTGAAAACATGTTGTGTTTTGCAAAATTTTATACATAAGCAGGAAACCTTTCAGTTTCACAATGCGAGTGAAAATGAGTCCACCCTTGATTCAGAATCGGAACTAATCCAGTTACCTATCACAAATGCAGTTCGCGGAAGTTTGGCGGCTAATGAAGTTCGCAACAGATTTGCACAATATTTTGTATCTAACGAAGGTCGCCTCTCCTATCAAAACAACTATGCATAAGTAAAAAGTTAAAATATCTGTAACTTACCAAAATTGTTTTTCTCATCACCACTTAAATCTTCAAATGTGGGCTGGAAATGAATAAATATTTCTTTCCAGGAATCATATTTAAGCCGCTTATTTTTATAATCGTCGATGGTCTTATCCCATATTACAGGCCTTTCTTGAATCAACGTAATTAATAATTCTTGATTTATGTTCATTTTATAATAAAATCGCGAAACAGCGTATATAAGCGGTCACGAATCCGTGCGTACGTCCGGCACCGTCGACACACCCCGATAGACTGCCATACAACACTGGTGAAAATCACGCCGTGCGTAGACGCGGCGCGCCGAGGGGCAGTCACGGCGCACGCGGCCGCGGCGCCGTGCCTTGGCGCCACCGTGCATGTCGACAAGCTCATATAGTGATCCATACCACACTGACGACCGTGCCTACACGCGGCGAATTAACCGTAGATTTTCACGGCGAGAAACCGTGTAATGGAAAAGAGGCCTAACACAACCTACTTCTTTCATATTGGTGGCAAAGCAGTCGCGATACTTTTGTAATAACGTATACAATCTATTCTTGTCGCTACTTATTAGATCCTCACCGACTTGAATGTGCGTTCTATCTAATGGTTCTAAAGAGAGACTGGAATTTTCTGAAATACGATTAACCCTACAGTTCTTGGCCTCAGTCACTGGTGACGATCGCGCAATTAATGTTTCAGATTTAAATAAAAGAGGTGTTCGTGACAAGTTAGCTACGGCTACTTCTCCAGTGCCATTTGAGATGCCATAAGTCCCTTGCAACAAACGGAATTCTCTACCAGGCTCTAATGAACTATAACCTTCGACATAGACGTCACCGGAAAAAGAAGTATCCCTTACTCTAATGGGTACCATACTAGTATTTACAATCGTCATAGGCTTTGAGGTATACATTTTGACAGTGATTTCGGTTGGGAAAAGATTTTCTTTTGGAGTTCTGTAAAATACTAACTGATGACAGTCTTTTAAGACTGTAATAAAAGGTAGTTCCGTGAAGTTTTGTCCTATTAAGATATTGTTTGTCATGAACTCGTCACCGACTACTAAAACGTCTAACTGGGTCTCAATATCATCAAGTTTCAAGTTTACTCTTGACGTACACAAAGGTGAAACACATGAATTGCCAAACCCTCTAATTATTGGAACAGTGCCAGAATTTTGTGCCAGCTGAAGTTCTAATGCAAGGCTCGCTCGAAGCAAGCTGCATTCACTCCCGAAGTCTATGTAAGCTGTAAAGGGCCGACCGTTTACTAAGACGGTTTTAAAAAACTTATCATTGGACGTTGTGACTGAAGTTGACGTATTATTAGAGGTATCGACAGGTTTAGAGCTTAATTGATCATTAAATGCGACGATCTTTAATGTGTTTTTCTCTATTGTAGTCCGAGTATCATCGGTTTTAGATCTGGGGACGTAATTTTCAGCAACGGGCCGCAATTTACAGTTTTCGTGATCATGACCTATTCTGTTGCATTTCTTACATTTTATTAAAGGTTTTGGACACTTGTGATAAGGGTGACCCTTGTTACGACAGTTAAAGCAGACTATAGAACCGTCGTTGGTCCCAGAATTGTTAGTTACGGTACCAGTATTTGATCTCTGCCTATTTCGGTCTCGGTTCGAAAAGTACGCAATACGTTGAGCACAAAGAAAGTTAAGCAAGTCCTCAGGTTCCTCGCAGTTAAGTGCCTGTGCACCACTTCTAACTGACCTATCAGTAATTCCGTGTATAACACAATCAACAGCTCTCTTCCCCTTTATATCACATCGGTTTAACAGATTTAACTTATCATAAAAATATTCTCGTAAACCTTCATCGACACGAGTGGTACGGGCCAGCATTTCTTCCAACAGTCTACCATAATTTTCCTCACTAGGAAATGCCCTCTTTAATTTGGCTTGCCACTCGTCCCATGAAAATACGACCGTAGGAAGAGACTCAAACCATTTCTTCGCTAGTCCAACCAGTTTTTGGAGGGAGAAGTGAATGGTTTGCTTCTGATCCCAGCTATAAATTTGTGAGCATTCATTAACCTTCCGTATCCAAGCCTCAATACTTTGTGACCTATTGGCCGGGTCAAATTCAGGTATCACATTATAAAGTTGACTATTTTGCAAGGAATTGGTACTCTTACTTGGTTCAGCCTTCCAGGAAGTCAGGATGTTCAGAACGTCCTCTGTGGTCAAGCCTTTCGAGTGTTTTCGAGATCGTTGTCGAATCCTTTCTTCAGCTGTAGACGACGAGGACGTGGACGATGATGACGATCGTTTTCGTTTCCCTCTGCGTCTACTACGCCTTCGAGGAGGAGTATGCGATTCATCAACTGGCTCTGCATCACTCATGGTGGCTGAAAGGTTCCATATCATCCGGTTACATTCTACTCACATTATCAAGATCATTCGACTAGAAATATCCAATATGTGTGTGTGTATGCGTGATGGTTTTGATTGTGTGTGTAGAGAGAATGTGGTTGTTGTAGTAGTTGTAAAGTGTTTACGAATTATTGAACCAGGAATCAAATACGTGGTAATACAAGATTTAAATACATAATCTCATAAATCATCAATAGCCTCCAAAATCAAGTGGCAATAGCCTCCAAAATCAAGTGGCAATAGCCTCCAAAATCAAGTGGCAATAGCCTCCAAAATCAAGTGGCAATAGCCTCCAAAATCAAGTGGCAATAGCCTCCAAAATCAAGTGGCAATAGCCTCCAAAATCAAGTGGCAATAGCCTCCAAAATCAAGTGGCAATAGCCTCCAAAATCAAGTGGCAATAGCCTCCAAAATCAAGTGGCAATAGCCTCCAAAATCAAGTGGCAATAGCCTCCAAAATCAAGTGGCGCTTCAAAAACTAGCAGGGCTTGCTTATCTATATAACTTCAATGTACTGTTACTTCAGGACACTCATGCTTAGTCTTTTAACAACCAATCAACACGACACTATAACCCCAGACAAACACTGCTGAAGAGTAGCCTCAACCAAGTATCTGACGGGATCACAATGCACGCATTTTGAAAGATAGTGCACTATATCTCCGCCCAAAATACTAGCGAAGAGTAGCCTCGCTCAAGTATTACAGCAGAAGCACAGCGCACCTCTTTGTGTAAAATTCATGCAATTTTGTATCAAAATTACCAGCATATAGACGCACTATACCTCAGCAAAAGTACTGACGAAGAGTAGCCTCGCCCATGCACTCAAGACAAAAGCACAATGCATCCTTTTGGACTGATAACGTTCAAAAAACTGCATGAAAATCATTCTACCCTCAAAAATAATATTAGCATATTACTCCACTATTTAAGCGCACTATACTTCAACAGAAATGCTGACGAAGGGTAGCCTCGCCCACGCATTCAAGTCTAAAGCATATTGCACTCTTAAGACTCGATAACACTATCAGGGAGTACCCTGATCAAGTCTTATCGGACCCTATGTCGAATAAGATGCCAATGTAACTTTTTAAAATTACTTAACTAAGCATGAAAATCATTCTACCCTCAAAAATGATATAGCATATTACTCCACTATTTAAGCGCACCATACTTCAACAGAAATGCTGACGAAGGGTAGCCTCGCCCACGCATTTAAGTCTAAAGTATATTGCACTCTTAAGACTCGATAACACTATCAGGGAGTGCCCTGATCAAGTCTTATCGGACCCGATGTCGAATAAGATGCCAATGTAACTTGTTAAAATTAATTAACCCGAACAATATGGAATGACAATCAACCACACAAGCTCTGCCAGTTAAGTTCAAATATTATTTAGCGAGGTACATACCTTTTAATAAGTCTTAGCGAAGGTGGGCGCGTACTTTTGGTCTTGTCACTTCTGATATTTAATAAAACCACTTTTATACTAATTAATCAGTTTACTGATATCAAATAGACACATTAATATTACAGTTATGACAAACTCCTTATTATAACAAGTACAAACTTAATATTGTAATCTCCTAGTTGGAACGTCTTACTAGGTCGACCGCCGTGTTTGAACTACCAGAACGATCCCCCAGTCTATCACTCTCGGACCAAGAATCGTATGATTCGACTCCCATTTTTCCCCTACCATGCCGTTATTCAAACGGCATGGCGGTTGGCTGTGTTGCCAATCGAAATAAATAAAATTCCAGAATACGAAATCATGACAGTTGTATTCAAAAATCTTACAGAAAAAGAAAAAACAAACAGAAAAATCACAACACGAAGCGAAGCGATTTAATATTTGAAAGGTACTAGCTCCATCTGTTACACCGCTCCTCGAAATAAATCACCTTAGTGCACTGAAGTCCGCTAGATGGCATTCAAATCGTAAATAGACTAAATATATATTTTTTAAATTATTTATTTCTATGAGTTAGATTATCAAATTATTTTAATTGGAGTACTTAAAACTTTTTTAAATATAAATCAATTAACTTATTGCATTCAATGTTCACAGAACAGAAAAAATAATAAACGTCAAAAAAGTCATGTCAAAAAATCATACACCTGTCATTATCACAAATAGTGGCTACGACTTGCGTATACGCGTTTTTGTAGATTTTATCTCGTTTTGTGATATATTCTGTTTTGTTCGAGTTTGTAATACTCCAGATAGTGTGTGTAGTTGACCTTCGTTCTCCTCGCCATTTCTGTTGAGATTATACCTTGCATCATTATCGGAAACATTTGCGAAAAGACGCTCTAGTTTATAAGTTTTTTTGTGCGCGCATAGACGCTTTACTGTTTATTTGTGAACTCTTGTGCGTGTTTGTTGCAACGTTATTCACCATAATATCTTAGCCCAAAATTATTATTATAAAAATAGGCATAAGAAAGAAAATAAATAAATAATTAATTGAATGACGTGTATATTTTATTGCTGAAACTATATCTATGTAGTAGTATATTATCAAATAATAATCAGAAGAGGCTAGTATATATGGGCAAGATGTTTATATATTTAGGCAGGGCGCAAACGTGTGTCTTGTTTCCGAAACCAAACACTTGTTCGTCTTTGTGCCAAGTTGCTTCCACTGGACACATTCTCGTAAGTGGAAAAGAAAAGCGGGAAAGTCCCCACATGGACTTATTATTGTATAATAAGTCCATGTGGGGACTTTCCCGGATTCAGTTTATACTTATACATGTTATCTATGAGCAAAGATGAATAAGTTACAGAAATGACAAGAAAGACGGCCGTTGCCGGCGTTGTAGTATTGTAATACTACATATACAATTATCAAGCAATACATACATAATATTAATCAGACTTGCAGAATGTATGTTCGCCTAAAACTTTACAACTGCTGGACCGATTTTAATGCGGTTTGCACTATTAGATAGAGCGTAATTTCCAGATTGCATACATTCAAATTCGTTTTGTTTCATGAATATCAGTCTACCCGGACGAATTCGGGACGGACCGCTAGTTTTTCTATAATTTTCTAAACAACGTCTAGTTTTAAGTTTTCAGTTGCATGAATAGGTAGTAGTTAAACTTAAAAGATACTTGTTACTAGTATCAAATCGTCTAATATGGTTCAAGTGAAATGATTGTCTCTTCTGCATTCGACTTAATCTTTGAGGACTTTCTTTCGATAATTCGGGAATTTCCCCAAAATAGGAGATGTTTTTGTCATCATATAAATAGAACGCGATTTTCGTTGTTTTTATTTACTTAGTTGCATTCCTCCGGACAGCATGTCTAGTTTTCAGCAAAGTTATTTAGCTAAGTGGGAACAAATTCTGGAATTTTCTTCGTGGATTTCACGTTATAAAGATGACGCACGTTCACCGCATTTTGCAAAGCATGCAATGCGAAACTGCAAAGTAGATTAGCATCTATAAAACAGCATGCACATACTGAAAAGCATAAATTGAACTTGATAAAATATAAAGGACAGTCAAAGGTAAGCATAACTCGCTTTACTTACCTAGTTCAAGGAGTTTGGATATAATATTTTAATTTAAAGTTAATCATCCTAGTTTTGTTTCTCAAAATCAGTTAGGTAACAGCTATGAAATGCGGCGCTGTTATAAAAAAAACTAAGCAACTAAGTATTTTTTAAATTTTCAGGTTGATACATTTTTCAAAAAGGCCCCACTGAAAGATGAAGTCAAGAAAGCTAAGCTGCGTTTATGCAGTTTTCTGTCGGAACACAACATCCCATTTAGAGCTATGGACCATCTTAGTGATGTTCTAGTGAAGTGTTTTACCGATTCCGATATTGCGAAAGAATTTTCCTGCAAGAGAACCAAAGCAGCCGCTATAACTTATAATGTTTTAGGACCCAATTTCGAAAAAGATATGATTGAAGACATACTTGGTACTGCATCTCCTTCAGGTAAACCAGTATATTCAATTATAATCGATGAGAGTACAGATGTTGCAACAGTCAAAGTATTGGCAATAGTAATTAAATACTTCTCTTAAACTAAATGTACTGTACAAACCAAATTCCTTGATTTAGTTGATTTAAGTGGTGAGACCGCAGGTCATTTATTTAATTCGTTGTCATCAAAATTATCAGAATTAGGTTTAGAAATAAAAGACGTAATAGGATTCGCTGCTGATACTACGAATGTGATGTTTGGTCAACATTCTGGCATTGTTGCAAAAATTAAAGAAGTAAACCCAAAGTGCTTTTTCATAAAATGTGTTTGTCACTCTGCAGCATTAAGTGTTAGCCACGCCTGTAAAATACTGCCTAGAAATTTAGAACAAATAGTAAAGGAAGTATATGGATATTTTTCTCAAAGCAGCAAGCGTCAAAGAGAATTTGCTGAGTTCCAAAATTTCACAGACACTGAAAATCACAGAATTTTGCGTCATTACGACATAAAATGGCTTTCACTTCATGCCTGTATTAGTAGAATAATTGAGCAGTGGAGGGCATTGCAATTGTTCTTTCAAGACCAATACTTGAGTGATCGCAATATGTCATCAGAATTTTTATTTAATTCTTTTACCACTGATATAAACAAATTGTACTTTAACTTTTTGGACTACATTTTGCCGATTGTAAACAAATTTAACATAATTTTTCAAGGCGACTATCCGTGCATTGATAGACTGTATGATGATGCATCTAGTATGTACTTGTCGATTTTGGGTTGCTTCATGAAAGCTAATTACATCAAACGTACGGACAATGTATTTACGTTAGACCCAAAGTCTAATGTAAATTATTTGCCGTTGAAAGATATGTACTTAGGTATTCAAGTGGGCCAAGAATTAATCAAACAGGGAAAATGTAAACATGAAAGAACAGATTGCTGAGTTTTTCAGAAGGTGCCAATCATTTTTAATTGAGTTGAGCACGCAATTGAAATCACGTTTGCCTTTTGAAAATCCAGTTTTTCGAGAACTGAAATTTCTTGACCCACATACTGCCGTGCATAAAGAATTTCGCAGTTTACGAAATGTGATAGAAACTTTCCCATGCGAAGTACAGCCAGAACAAATACAGTTAATTGACGAAGAATATAGAACCCTAAAGTTTGATCGCGAAGTAAGTGATTTGTTACAATCTTCCAGCACTGGCTCACCCATCTCGTGTGAACAACTTTGGGTGGAAGTTGGGAAAATTTCTAACAGTGATGGCATGTTAAAATACAAAAATATAACTAGTTTTAGTAAATCTCTTCTATGTATACCGGTGTCGAATGCTGCATGCGAGCGCATATTTTCACAGATAAATTTAATAAAAACGGACCAAAGAAACAGATTTATAAACAAAAATGTGTCAGCTATTTTAAAAACAAAGCAAGGTGTTAAGGATGAAGGAGGTTGTGTAAATTTTAATCCTTCGAAAAGGATGTTAAAATATAACTCTAACATTTATTGTGAGTATGAATAAATAAAACGTGTTAAGAAAATCAGTATTTTTATTGGTATATCTGCCCTATGTAAGTCGGTATATTTCAGTATTTTTTTGAGGTGCCTCGGTATTTTCGTAAAATTTAATCTGGTCACACTGAATCCTGAGATTATGACGTGAGTTTCTGAATGTTGGCTAAACTAGGTTACAAATCCCATACAAAAATAATTTGTTCGAAGTTTCACAGGACTGGGCGCGAGCGTATGTTGATGTTATTTCTTGTGAATTTTATCTTCTCTTTTTGCAACGTTAAGTGTTATCCTCGCCATTAACGACGTAGAGTAGAGCCTAGGTAACCTAGGTTCCTCCGTCTGTTGTGTGCCGAAACACCCGAGTGTTGTGTACAAGATAGTGACTCTAGTTTTTGTTTTCAAACATGAAGGAGAATCAAAGGAAATGTTTTAAGTGTGGTTCTTCGCCTGTCGATGACCCTGAAACAACATTATTTAGGTTTCCAAAACCTGCTTCCACAAATGTTCTCCGGTAAGTGCTCCTCTAATATTGGCTAGATAGATGCACGCATGCTCCAATACACAATCTTTAACTACTATGTTTATCTTGTTAATTATGCCCCCTAATCCAGATTTGTGATTGGATTAGTGATTCGTAATATCTTATTAAGTAACTATTGCTTATGTACTTATTTTACTTCTATTTCTTTCAGTTGTGAATTATGGGCAAAGTATTGCTGTCCAGACAAATCATGGTCAAACAAGGACTTTCAGATGAAACTGCACACTGAACACAGAATGCTATGTCATCTGCATTTTAAGGAAACAGCATTTAATTTTGTGGACTTCCCATCCAAGAAGAAATTGAGACGTTTTGCTTCACCAGATGTGAAGGTAAGCTGAACAGTGAGAACCAAATTTAAAGTAAAAACGGCGTGAGGTGTGGTGGGACACTCAACAGAAGTGGAGCTTCTCTTACGCGTTAGTATATGTATAAAATCTACTAAAGCTATACAAATATGAGTAATTGAAAAGAGTTAATACTGGATGCTGCCTGTCTCACTTATACACTTTTGTACTCTGTCTAGCTCATTCCACTTGAGTAACAATATGCGCAACCGAAGCAATTAAGTGCATTGCAAGACAACCCGAATGGCGCAGCGGTAATGAGGCTGCCTTACGTTCATAGAGTTCCGGGTTCGAATCCCGGTAGGAGCAAGTGTTTGTGTGATGACCATGGACATTTGTTTCCGAGTCATGGATGTTTATATGTATAATAAGTATGTATTTACAAACAAAAAGTATCTATGTAGTATATCAACTATCTGGTGTCCACGACACAAGGCTTGTTGCTTAGTGTGGCACTAGATGGCGCTGTGTGTAATGTCCACCGATATTTATTTATTATTATTGCATCCGCACCACACACTTTTTCTGAGTTGGGTCCCCATCCCAGACTTGTGTTAAACAGCTTTGCGTCAATAATGTTTGCCATTCAGTGTGTTAAGGTTATAACAATGAAGCATATTATAGCTATAATGACATTGATAATGTACCCATAATGGTGATGGGTTGTGTGAAAGATGATATAGCTAGGGAATAAGTGAACACTGAGATGACGGCTGACAGCTCATTGACATGTATGCCAACCCCAAATAAATTGTAATAAGGGCAGGAGTATGACATTAAGTTAAAACTATAAAAATCTCTACTAATACCTTAACATTTCATATTATAACTAATGGTATGCTTTCTTTGCAGGATATAACCATGCCATTTCTACAAGATGGTAATATTAGCACGTCAACTGCCATTAAAAAAATGCACATTTCCGTTCAGGCCATGGGGGACAATGTTGAGCGACACTGAAGCTTTCCATTCAAGCCGCGTCTGACAATGTTGACCGCGCGTCAGGCCTGTGTTCAAAACTCTCTATTGCGCCAACGGACAGCAGTATCGAGATAATTCGCTTATAATGCGACCCGCGCGGCCCTCTAGTTTACCCTACATAACTTGGTTTTTAGACGGGGCTTTAACTTAGAAAAAAAAATGTATTGATTTTTGAAACGCTCCATTCTTGAAAAATGTAAATCACTAATAAGGTATTTTGAGATTACAATAAAATAAAAACGTTTTTTAGATAAAGTAACTATTTATTAAAATAATTAAAAAGACATTAAGCCCGTATCAATAGAGCCTCTCTATGGCAATTAAACTGAACTTATACAATAAAAATAAAAAACCTCAAAAAGTTTATCGTAGACAAGAAAGTAGGTACCTACATAATTCTTTTCCGCTAATGGACTTTTGTGAAACATTCAACACAAAGATAGGGTTCATTAGGACAGTTGGCACAAAAGGTGTTAACTTTTTTAGTTTTGTTTTTAGCGATTAAACGTCCTTGGGAAGCCACCATATTCTTATAGCATTGTTGGCACGCACGGCGGGTTTTACTTGAACGTCCTTCCTTTTTCTTCAATTGGTGCTTTACTCTGTTCGTTCTTTGATTTGATGAAGTGTCATCATTATCGAAACCTACAAAACTCTCCATAATTTCTTTTCTAAACTCAAGTACTGATATCTTCTTTTTGACCACGCTCTGATAAAGAATTAGAGAATTAACCATAGCTGTATTTAAAAGTAAATCTATGCCCAGTTTTTTGTACCATTTGATACTCTTCCTCAGAGGTGTTTGATATGCTGTCATTTGGTCGGATAAATCAACTGCACCCTTAGCTTTGTTATAATCAAGAACAATTTTAGGCTTAGATGTTTGTTTGCGACGTTTTACGACAGTTTGAAAACGCACAGAATGTTTTGTCGAGAGAACCAATACGTCTCGCTTGTCCCTCCATCTCAATACAGTGATTTCATCATTACTCTCTTTTGCTATATATTGCCCTTTTTTCAATTTTGTTGAAACTATTTCTTTGGGAAAATGCTTGCGATTCTTTCTCAAAGTGCCAACCAAATGCGTCTCGTTCTTCAAAAGCTCTCTTGCTAATTCAACGCTTGTGTACCAATTGTCGGTATATAGAGTATGTCCTTTATTTAGTAAATCATCGCATAGCGCCATAACAACCTTAGTAGGAGTAGTATTAACGTCATCGTTCTGTTTTCCACCATAAATGCTAATTTTGTATGTGTATCCAGGCAAGGTACATAGTTTGAATAATTTTATCCCATACTTATGGCGCTTTTGCTTATTGTATTGCCGAAATATAATGCGCCCGCGAAAAGGAACCACACTTTCATCTATACATAAATCTTCGCCAGGCGTGTAAGATTTTTTAAAATTTGCATTCATTACTTCCACCAAGTCTCTGACGCGGTGTAAGCGATCGGTCGTATTATCTTCATCTTCTAGTGAGAAATGAAGCATTGCGAGTAGAAGCTCAAATCTATTGCGAGACATAATGGTTCGCGGAAATTGCTGTCCAATGATTTTATCTGTGGTCCAGTAATCAGCTATTTTCGGAAGCCTTACTATACCCATATATAAAATCAGCCCTAAGAATTTTTTCATTTCAGTTATGTTAGTAGGGACCCAGCCACGAATGCGCGCTGCTTTCGAAGCTTCATTAGACATTGTTATTTTATTGAAAGCATAGGCATTAGTGCATAATACAATTTTATTTAAGACCTCGTCTGTCACCATAAGCGCAAAAAAATCAGCTGGGCATTTGTTTGGCCAATGCATGGCCATGCGTAAGTTGAGCTGCATTCCAGGATACTCGGTAAAAGCAATGACAGTGCGCTGATTACCTTTAGGATCAGTCCATTTTGAAGGCGGCGAAGTTCTGTCTAGGTCTTGGATGGCACGATTGGTTTCAGCATCACTGTCTTCGCTATCAGATGGTATGACTCGACGTCGCTTCGAATGAGTAGGCTGAATATTATCTTCTTCGTCGGAACTTAAATGGAGACTTCTATTCAGCAAATCGAACTCGATATTTTCGATCTGTGTTATATCTTCTTGCGTTATGTCAAAGTCGTCAAAACAATCCATGTTGTCCATGTTGTAAAAAACCTCGTAAACAATCAGTCGAATATACAACGTCATGTGCACGTCACTAATCGGAAATCACGACTGCGAGCGCAACGAGACGAGCGGCGAATGCGCGGGGAATGAATTGCGCGGGGAGTGAGTCGCGGGCGGCGGTGGGCGGCAACTTGACCGCGCGGCTCTATTTAACGGATTTTCGATATTTCGTTCGCTGAGGCCATGGGGGTCAATGTTGGTACAAAATCATTGTGTGTTAATTAAAACACGTGATTTAAGTATATAAGGTGGCTAAATAATTAATAAAAACAATCTGTGAAAAATGATAAAAATGAGGATTTTTACCTTAGCTTGATAGCGTATGAAAGCATCGCACAACATTGACCGCGTTGGCAGTGAACGTGTTAACCTTTTGAACGCCAGAGCATAAACGCACGCGCGTGCCCTCCACGCCAAGCCACAATTTCACTGCATACAAAAAAAATACCTACAAAATGAATACGGATTGCAAAACTTTATCAATATACAATATTATTAAAGAGACAAGACTAGAGCTTAAATATTTAAGGTATACAAATAAAAAGACACAAAATTAATGATTTAATTGTTAATTTCGTGTGATAGTGCTTCACATTTTTGGTCACATATTTGTGACGTTGGCGTACAGGGAATGCGCTTGCTTGTCACGTATATGTGACAATGGCGCTCAAAAGGTTAAAGAACCTGTAGCGGGTCATTCACAGCCTCTTGTGGATATATCCAATAAGGCTTACCCCTCAACAGTTAATCTCTCGGGACCCTTAGGAAATAGTTACAAAATTCCAGTTGAAAATAAAATTTTTATAAAATGCAAGAAATATTTGCGAAAAGTTTGTCTCTTGAAAAAGCAATTGAAGCACTTGAAAACCAAAAACTATCTGCAAAAGTTAAGCACTAGTGATGCTGTGACGAAACTCACAAATAAAATAAGCCCAAATTTTGCATTATTATTGCAAGCACAAATTAGAAATTTTAAGAAGACTGCCAAGGGACGTAGATGGACTTCTGAAGATAAAATTACTGCCTTAAGACTATAAAAGATCTCCCACTTGCTACAGATTACTACGGCGAATGTTTTGCCTTCCAGCTCCAACAACTTTAAAAGTGCTATTGCAAAAATGTAAACTTAATGTTGGCATCAACAAACAGCTGTTTGAAATTGTTGGAAAGTTTTTTTCAGCACAAGAAGTTGTTAATAATGAATACATATCAATGTTTGATGAAATGGCATTAAAAAAAAAATTACAATATAATGTGAAAGCAGACAGTATTGAAGGCTTCCAAGACCATGGTGTGCAGGGTAGAACAGCACAACTAGTGTCTTATGCACTAGTATTTATGGTTGCTGGGATTCGAAAAAAAATAAAGCAACCCATAGCCTATTATTTATCGAGCTCTTCAGTCACTGCTGATAGATTAGCAGTCCTAATAAAAGAGGTAAGCATAATTAATTTACAGTCACTGTATAAAAGTATAATGTTAATAATATAATGACTCTATGATGCAGTTGCCTTGCATAAACTTTACCAATATAGCAAAATATGAAAATCAAATTATGTTTATTTTTCAGGTGCTTGAACAATGACATGAACATGGCATTAATGTAGCAGCCAGTGTGTGTGACATGGATGGAGTTAATAGAAGGGCCTTAAGCATTTTAGGGGCAACTGCTACCTGTCCACAATTTGAAATAAAAAAAATATTGCACTTTTTGATCCACCTCATTTAATAAAGTGCTTCAGAAATTTATTTTTGAAGTATGACATACAATGCTCAACAAATATAACATCAGCTGATGGAAACCAGGGAATAGGTAAACATTACATTTTAGACTTAGCTGGATGTTTTTGATTCAAGAAGAAACCAATGTGACAATGTATTAAAACTTATTAAGATAATTATTTATTGTTTCAGGTGTAGCCAAATGGAGTCACATTGTCAAATTTTATGAACTGGACAACTCAAATCCAAACTTTGTGTTTGCACCCTGTCTCAGACAAGAACATCTGAATCCTAATACAAAACAAAAGATGAGGGTAAAACTAGCTGTACAAGTGCTGAGCCACACAGTTGCTGCTGGCATGCTTGCTAAAATAGCACAAGGTAACCTGATTTATTGCAATTTATGTATGTAAAGGATCCCTAGATATTTTTAGGGTTCCGTCGCTCGAAACGGAAAAAATTGAACCCTATAATTTCGTTCTGTCCATCTATTGCCATTATATAATTTGAAAATCATCTTATTAAAATGAAATATTATTATATGATTAAACGAACTTACCTTAAGTGAAGTTCTATCATAATTATACGAAGCTCCTTCTCCGAGACAGGTTAACGAGTAGTAGCGTGGGATTGCACCGCGCTGTCACAATTATTTCAAAGCTAAAAAAAAAAAAAAATTTAAAACAGTTCTCTCTGATCGGGCAACACTGTGATGTCATTTCGTTTAAAGCTATATAATAAACAACCCTATAGGGGGAAAACTTAAGGGATGGGTTGGGAGACCTGTCTCGGAGAAGGAGCTTCGTATAATTATGATAGAACTTCACTTTAAGGTAAGTTCGTTTAATCATATAATTATACTTACTCCTTCTCCGAGACAGGTTAACGAGTAGATGTTTGAAGTCAGTCAGGGTTGTTTATGGGTAAGTAAATATCTAGTGAAATTAAAATAAGATATTTATTAAAATTACAACTGTTGTAACACTACAGTATCAACTACTTAGGTAATATAAAATTTATACAATTATGAGATCAACAAAATTAAGTTACATTATTTACGGTGTTACATATTACATCACTAAACACAGTTGGTTCTTGAATGATCGGCCTATTGTAATGTCTAGCAAAAGTGACAGAGTTTTTAGACCACCCAGCTGTTCTTTGTATTTGGTCTATACTGATTCCAGATCTTTTAGCAGCTGATGTAGAAGCATGCCTAGTGCTGTGTGCTGTGAAAATATTTACATCAATTCCAGACTCGTGTAGTGTTGTTTTTATCCAGCGGCTTATAGTTTGGGTTGAAGCAGAATGATGTGGCTTTTTGAGGGTTATTATTAGCTTATCAGTGTCTGTTCTGAGAGGTTTAGTTCTATTGATATAACATTTTACAGCAGTAACTGGACAAATCTCAATTCTATTTTCAAAATTTTTAAGGTGTAATAGTGGCTGGAGGCTACCAGTTTTTGAGGTTTTTATTATGTCTGGAATGTATATCTGAATTCCATCATTCGTGACTTTAATATTTTTAATGTTAATTAAAGATAAAGTTTGTACTCTATGACCTGTAGTAAGAGCAAGAATAGTTACTACTTTTTTAGTTAGTTTTTCTAAACTTATGTCTTCATTGGGATAGAGGCTTGCCAAATATATTAATACAACTCCAGGATCCCAAGTAAAATTATACTTTGGGGCAGGTGGTTTTGTACGGTACACTCCTCGCATGAATCGTTTAATCCTTTCATCAGATCCAATTTTAGAACTAATTAACAGTGAAAGGGCTGATCTGGTAGTATTTATTGTACCATATGAGGCACCGGATTCAAAGGATTCACTCAAAAATTTCAGAATATAGGGAATGGAAGCTTCATAGAAGTCTATGTTATATCTCTTACAAAATAGCCACCAAGATTTCAAGGATGAGTCATATTGTTTCATGGAACTGTTAGACAATGAATTTAACATAATTTGAAGGGCTGAATTTGGTGTGCCTCTTCTTATGTATGCCTCGCTGAGAGCAGTCCTGCAGCCAGGGTAAGTTGTTGGTGAAGAGGGTGGCTTTCTCTGAAAGGGGATGTTAATAACTTAATATTTGTTTCGAATATTAACGATTTCTTAATTAACAATGCCTCCAATAGCGGGAACCATGATTGTGATGGCCAGTATGGAAAAACTAAGATGCCTGTTGCCTTATCTGTTTGGATTTTATGAAGACATTTTAATATTAAGGAAAATGGAGGGAATGCATAAAAATAATAATTAGACCAGTTAAGGGTGAATGCATCAATTTGGAAAGCTTCAGGATCGCGTTTCCAGGACACAAACTTTTCACATTTACTGTTTATTCTAGAGGCAAACAAATCTATATCCGGTACCCCAAAACAATTTGCTATTTGACTGTAAGCCATTTGAGAAAGTTCCCATTCAGTGTTTATTTTTCTTGATTCTCTGTCAGCTTCATAATTGTCTTTGGTATTAATATAAGATGCATAAATCCAAATATTCCTTTCTTCACACCATTGCCATATATCTCTAGTAACACTATTTAAATGAGGAAACTGAACTCCCCCCATTTTGTTAATATAAGCAACTGCTGTGGTATTATCAACCCTTAATAACACCTCACAATCCTGCAAATGTTTTGCAAAACATTGGAGCCCTAAGAATGCAGCTTTTAATTCTAAATAGTTTATATGGTAGTTCTTTTCTAAATCTGACCATGAACCTGAGGTTTTGTTTTGTTCACACACAGCTCCCCAACCAGTAGTTGAGGCATCTGTTAGAATTTCTGTTTTGAAATTGTATTGTTTTATTGGATTACATTTGTGTATGTTCCTACTCCACCAGTCTAGTTCTGGATGAACTATACTTTTGAGGGCCATTATTGCATCATAATTATCATTTGATTGTAGCAACCCTACGTATTTCTCTCTTTCCAAAATCTTGGTATAAATCCAGCCATATGGAATGGCTGGACACATTGAACTTAATGTTCCAAGTAGTTGAGAGAATTCTCTAATTTGACACTGACTTTTTACTTGATAAGTTTTAATTTTCTCTAATATAGCCAGCTGTTTTTGTTGGGGGACTGATAGAGTGAGATTTGTTGATTCTAAAATAAAACCCAAATACTGAACCGATTGGCTTGGTTCGAAGTGACTCTTTTCGGAATTGATGACAAAGCCTAGATTTTGTAAAAGATTTACTGCAAACTTTACATTTTCCTCACATTTCCTTTTGGATTTATGAAAATATAGGCTATCATCTAAATAACATGTCATGATGATTTTATTTTTTCTAAGGTAAGTACAAACTGGTTTCAGTAATTTTGTAAAGACGAATGGTGCTGTACATAACCCATAGGGTAGAGCATTAAATTCAAATAACTTGCTATCAAAGATAAACCTTAAATATTTTTTATAATCATCTGCTATAGGTACTGAAAAGTAAGCTTCTTTTAAATCAATAGATGCCATAAAGCAGTCTTTCGATATAAGTTTGCAAGCTGTTCTAATATCTTCTAATTTGAAGTGTTCTGCATCTATAAAACAATTGAGTTTTTTCAAATTCAGTATAAATCTGTATGAGCCATTAGGTTTTGGAACTAAAAATATTGGAGATGTGAATTGTTTTGGACAGAAAGAGCACTCTGAGATTGTACCTAAAGAAATTAACTTTTCAATTTCTAGATTAATTAATTCCTTTTCTTTTTCAGACCATTGTTGTAACACAGCTTGACAAGGGAGTGGTATTTCCCTGAATGGGATCTCATAGCCTTGAACCCATTTTAGGACTACTGGGTCACTGGTTAGTTCACACCAGTTGTTTATAAAATATTTAAGTCTACCTGCATGTACCTGTGGGTCTATCTGCGGTATTTGGGCTTGGAGCTGTATGGAGTTTTCTTCTGGGTCTTCCGTGTTTGATCTGGCCGAGGTTGTC
Organism: Standfussiana lucernea; assembly: GCA_964057025.1. Classification (NCBI taxonomy): domain Eukaryota; kingdom Metazoa; phylum Arthropoda; class Insecta; order Lepidoptera; family Noctuidae; genus Standfussiana; species Standfussiana lucernea. The sequence goes on along the minus strand of OZ059798.1, from coordinate 11,748,933 downwards.
TCTGATGCTGGTGTTGTCGGTATTGATGCCCGCCGCGAGCTTGTTGCTGTTGTTCGTACTGCGGCGGGCCTCTCCAGTTTAACTGAGTCTTCGAAGTTCCTGTTTTGAAAGATTTCTTTTCCGTTTGCTTAATGAGGGAGCCTGTCTTTTGTATGGTTTGTGCAGCCCTAATTTTTTCAGCACATTCCATTCCAAACAGTGTTTCGTCAGGCGTTGTTGTTCTTACAGCATCCTGAACTACTTTGTTAACTCCAGCTAAAGCAAAGAACCTCCTTGATGAGGAGTCCTGATAGTATATATCAGCAGCTAACTTTGCCGCATCACTCATTTCTTCTACTATCACTTTGCTATTAATATTTCCCATCAGTATTTTACTTAGGGATCTCCCTATGCAGGTCATGAGCTTGCCAGTAATGTTTTGCCTGTAACATATTCTTTTATCCCTTTTGAGGGTTACTTCTGAGAAAGATGCTGATATTTCAGCGTTCATCAAGGGAGCCACTGCCCTTGGGAAATTAACAGGTGTAGGATACTTCTTAATGATGATGTCTCTAGACTCTTTGCCGAGTCCCGTCTGCATTATCTTTGACCAACGTTGTGCTAGTTCTGGTCTTATAGCTTCTCCTAGCACCGTTGTATCTTCCCCTTCGGTCCCCAGGGCTTGTAGTAGCTCCTCAGGTACATTGTTCTCTGAAATGATGAACAAAAAGATATAGACGTGTCTATCCGCTTAGTGATAGCGCTAAGTCAGTAGTTTTCCAGTGTGGAAATGAATTTTTTGGCATTGTCTACCCGCAGTGTGGCAGCGCTTGCCATAATAGATTATTTGAGATTTGAAACACTGTCCACCCGCGTGTATTGTGGTGGCGCTCAAGTGTTCAAAGATATCACTATTTAATTTTGGTTCATCCAGAAATATGAAGAAGAGACATTGTAGGCTTATATTGTTGAAACACAGGAGATATTAGAGCTTGCAAGCCTATAGATAATTAGATACACACAGTTATTGTGAGTAATTTCATAGTTTTACAGACCTGTGATAGGATCTTGATCCAAGTCATTAACCTTCCGCAGGCAACACTTTTTTTACATACATAAATGGCAACAGGGGTGACGCATCACCCCTTTATTTTTAAACTCAAATAAAACAGCAATTTGTAAGAAAACGAAAGTTATTTATTATGAGATCAATCACTTATACAATTATTAATGACATGAAAAAAGTATTAATTATGGCAACCATAATTTCGTATTTTTTTGTTTGGGTTAAATTCAGTTCAAGCAAATATCTTTGCGGTGTTCAGTGCAAGCGGACTAAAGACATTTTGTGCAAAAAGTTTTTACTTTTTTGTCCCTTTTTCTTGGACATAGTGCAGATCTTGCTTGTTTGTGCAATTTTACAGGGGGCTCATCTTCAGGAGTTTCCTGGTTTATATTTAGAATATCACGTAAAGTGACTCCTAATTCTCGCGGCAAATTTGTACTCAAACGATGCTTCATGTGCGGTTCCGCCAATTGTAAGGCTAATTTCTTCAAATAATTGCTCGGGAACTTATTGGCAGGAGTGTTCGGATGTTTAGCGTCAATATAAAGCACCATAGAATTGGTGCCAGCTTGATCCAGCATGCCATAGAAGTATCGAAGTGGCCAACGTCTGGTGTTTCTAGCGCAACTATATGAATGCATCATTTTGTCGAAAGTATCAACACCACCTTTTGTTGAGTTGTAATCATGAAGTATTACTGGTTTGCTTGTTTGTGAATTTATTTCTTCTTTATAATGAATGCATCTTTTTCCGTTTCGATACTTTGAGCGTTGCCTCTCCCGAGTCGCTGAATAGTTGCTATATTTCGCCGCGGTGTTCTACTCGAAGATGGTGGAATAGACGACCAAATATGTCCATTCTTACCTCTCAACACTTTAGTGCGTAATTGTGCCAGCGGCACATCCTCGTCGTCACTACCTTCATAATCCGAAATAATGTCCTCCTCCTCCGAGTGCATCGAAGCGTGATCATCATTTTCACTCGCATCCCCGTCTTTGGAACGGCGCTCATCATCCGAGCTAGCATCAACAATACTTTGCAAGTAGTCTTGAATTTGCGTATCCCAAATCGAAGCCATTTTTACCTAAAAAAGTCCAACAATTATTACAGTATTACAAAAAGAAATAATTACGTAAACAGCAATAGGGGTTATGAGTCACCCCAGCAATGTCAATATAACAAAAACAACAACTTACCGCGACACGTTGACGCATGCAACTGATTGCATCCACTTCAATTAGAGAATAGATTGAGCATTAGAAAGACACAGAAACAATACCAACTAAATATTTACACTTTTATTGAGTAGTGGGGTGACGGGTCACCCCTGTTGCCGTCCTAAGGTTAAGAGCAGGTATAATTGGCGAAGGTGGTGCCGGGGTTTCGGTTGATTGACGGCGGGTTGTCGAGGAACTCGGCGGTGATGAGACATCCGCTGGTATTTTCTTCAACTTCTTTTTTAACTTATCTATCTTTTTCTTTAAATATTCGGGATCTTTGTTCTTCCTTTTACCCATTTCTTGAAAATAAAAGCACTAAGTACCTCTATTTGTATCACTGTCGAAGTCGTTACCGGGTCGGTCGGAATGATTGGTTGAAAAAGGAATGTACTATTCCTAGAACCGCGATTAAAAACCGTTAACCGTTTTAAGGAAGGAAACTTGAACGAAGTTTTATTATAGTTAATGACAACCGGAAATAGTCGTTTAGTTGACTTAAAAAACAACAAAAAAAAATTGTTTTCCGTATTTTTAGGTTAGTTAGCTTTATCAGAATAATAATTCTTCGCAGAGTTCTTAAATAACTTAGGTCTTACCTTATTGATGCTTCTTTTTATTGATCCTTGATGTTTTTATTAATTACATACCTTTTTTCTTAGTAACCAATCTCAAATGTCAACAAGACTGACGCCGGTTTCTTGAGTTCACTGCACTTGATATTTCAATAAATAACGAGCTACTCACATCACATTTCATGAATATGATCATGGTAATCAATTTTAATATGACTTTAGACATTATTGTATAAGGAAATTTCATTTATTTTGTAATTTTGTTGAGAGAACGTAGTGACAGCGCTAGCACAAAAACACGTAATGACATCACAGTGTTGCCCGATCAGAGAGAACTGTTTTAAATTTTTTTTTTTTTTTAGCTTTGAAATAATTGTGACAGCGCGGTGCAATCCCACGCTACTACTCGTTAACCTGTCTCGGAGAAGGAGTAAGTATAATGTTCTATTACAGGTCAATTAACTGCTGACGCGGCTGTTACGGCGGATATTATAGGCAGGATGGACAAGCTGTTCGACACACTAAACAGCGACACGGTGGATCTGCGGAGAGGAAAACCGTTCGCGACCAATTTAAAAATTTCATCGCCTCGTATTAAATTTATACGTGAAATGAAATTGTTCTTAGAATCACTAAAATTTATAGATTCCAAATGCGGTGTGCATTTGGAATCTATAAATTTTAGTGATTGAGCCATCGCAAATAGGCTGGCTGTGGACACTTAATGGAGTTGAAATGTTGTGGGAGAGTTTGCGGCAAAAACATAAATCCATAAAAAGCCTAGCGACTCGAAGGCTACAACAAGATCCCTTGGAAAATTTATTTGGGTGCATTCGAGGAAATTGTGGGTCAAACTACAGTCCTACCACTGGCCAGTTTATCGCAGGCTTAAAAACATCTATTATAAGTAACCTTTCTCACATTGGTGGTAGAAACTGTGAGCTTGACACCAATGACGTCATTATTGACAATTTTAAAATATTTTTTGGAAATAATAATCGGCCTGAAAACCATTCCGAAGAGACTTTAGCCTCATCATCGGTATGGAGATTCAATGACGAAAACATTCACCAGGAAGTATTTGAGGAGAATGGTGAATCACAAGCATGTGCTTAAGTGTAAATTTTTGATTAAAAATTTAAAAAATGACTGTAAGAAATGCAATACAATTTTTACGACATCGGACCGAACAGTTGTGCATTCCTTTATACAATTTAAAGAATATAATGAATTCAAATAATCTTTGAATTACGCTAGTAAAAACTTTGTTCTCTGTGTGGAATTTTGTGCCACCTTTATCAATTTATCAACTAATGCACATAAAAAAGCATTAATGCATGAAGTATTCAACATTTTAAAAGATTCCATCAATTTTAACTTTTTAAATGATTGCACAGAGCACAAAGAGGATAATTTAAATTATTACTAAAAGTGTCTTTCACATAACTGTAAAAAGATTTTGTACAAAAAAAAATAGATCTTTATCTCAAGAATCCGCCACAATAGCACTTAAGAAAAAAAAAAAATTTATTGAAACATGTGTAGTAATTTATTTATTATTATTATTTGTAAAATCAAACATTAAAATAATTATGATAACAAGAAGCTTCAGTCAATAATTGATGCTAAAACACTGATGTCTTTGGTCTTCTTTCTGTCTTGTGTGGTTAGTGTTATTATAAATAAGTATTTTGGGCACTCGTAGGCACATTAAAGCAGGAATTTATAAACATCGCCCATATTTACTTACATAAGTAATGTTGTTGTTATGTATACATTAGGCTACCCATTTTAAAAGTGCCTATGTATGCAAATTTATAATAAAGTAATTCTAATTTATAAAACAAACTACTGCTTTTATTATAAAAATACTAGTAAGATGCTTTGAGTTTTACAAATAAACTACAAACTTGTTATTTTTGTCAAAATTCAAAGTTTTCTACAACCAAGAAATTGTTTCCTATTCACCTTTATGTTAATTTAAACAATAAGGCTGCTTGACCACGAAAGCGGAGCTGGAAAATTGTGATCAGTGAAATTGCACACTAATTTAACATACAGTTTCTCAGTTCTGCTTTTGTGGGCAGGCCTTTAAATAAATATCTCAAAGAAATCGTATTTTAAATTCCCCGCTTTCGCGAGTTTTCGGGGGCACCCACCAGGAGGCGCCAAAACCGTGCCATTTTATTTGTACGTACCAGCGTTGTCATTGATACGGCAATTGCCGTATTATACGGCAATTCGCGTCTTCCTTTTTATAAAATACGGCATACGGCAGGTCTGGCATTACCGTATCATTAAATACGGCAATTGGATGTATGAGAAACGAAACGTTTTATCCCAAATAAGTACGAGTAAATTGGATGAAACGAAACGCACTTTAACACACTGACAAAATTTCATTCATACAATAAAGGCGGGTGAAAGAGAGCGCGCAGGCCGCCTTCTCTTTTTTCTGCGCAGTGATGATAACTATACTTATTGCGCAGCTATACGTACGATGTTTAGAGCGCCTGAATTTGAATTATTTTCTAATCTCAATTCGCATTACTTTTATAGGAAAAATGCATTGAGAAATGAAAATAAATTTATTTGAAAATTAATATTAATGAAGAAATAGGTTAGGTTCGTCACTACTTTTCAGAAAGCTGTTTACTATTTTTTAGGTGTATTTTTATTATGAAAGTAGTGCTAAGATTGTTTCTACTTTTTACCTTTTTTAGTTGAGTTCGAGTCTAATACTAGTTTCGGCGCGCGTTATTATATATTGATCTTGATTAGTTATAGTTACATTGCATATATTGTGATATAATCCCATATTAAGTTTTTAATTGTGATTCATAATCGTTAATATGAGTGAATGTGACTCTGATGGCCCGTCCACGCCTAAAAAGACCATAAAGAGTAAACACATTAAACAGAAATATCGAAAACAGTGGGAGAGTGACGATTTATTCAAAAACTGGATTGCTCCTGTTGATAGTGATCCGTATAAAGCAAAGTGCACCGTATGTGACATTAAGTTATCGAGTGAACTTTCAACTTTACGCCGACATGTGACAAATAATACACATAAACAAAAGACATTTGCAGCATCGTCTACAAAATCAGTTAGTGTTTATTTTAAACCGCGTGAAAAGGACACGAACACCCTTGTTACGGAAGCCGAAATAAAACTCGCTGCATTTGTGGCCGAGCATAACATTTCTTTCTTAGCGATGGATCATCTTTTGGACGTGTTAAAATCTTGTTTCCCCGATTCCAAAATAGCAGCTGATTTGGCAATAAAAAGAGTTAAATGTACAGCAACAGTAAAAAACGTAATAGGAGAAAGTCAGAAGGAATATCTTCAAAATATTTTAAAACACCAAAAATTCAGCGTACTTGCCGATGAATCTACAGACATTGCTACTACTAAAACAATATGCATCCTCGTTAGGTATTACGATCAAAATTACAATAAAATTATAGCTTGTTTATGGCAATTGGAGCCTTTGCACAAGAAAGGTATATCTGAAGGGGCGTCTTCGCGAGGATGTACGGCTGACGCTCTTTATACAACGATTATCGAATCATTTAGTCAACGTGGTGTGCCGTTAGACAATATAATCGGCTTTGCATCGGATGGCTGCAATGTCATGATGGGTCCTCACAACTCAGTTGCCAGTCGTTTGCGTTCCGAATTGCCCGGTATACAAATATTTAAGTGCATCTGTCACTCGATGCATTTATGCGCCAATGAAGCTTGCAAAAAACTACCACGACGTTGTGAGGATTTAGCTAGAAATGTATATGGCTTTTTCAAACATAGTGCCAAAAGACAAGCTGAATACATAGAATTTCAAGAATTTATGCATACGAAAATTCATAAGTTACTACACCCGTCGCAAACTAGATGGTTGTCGCTGTTGTCTGTAATAAATAGGCTGGTAGAGCAGTGGGAAAGTCTGAAATTATTTTTCAGCCACCAGTGGCTTGAAGAACGCACTATCGCTGCTGAGCTAGTCTATCGAGAGTTAAACGACGATTTTGTGAAACTTTACATCCTATTTTTACAATGGATATTACCTAAATTTGTGAAAATGAACGAATATTTTCAAGGGAGCGATTCGAGGATAATCGAGTTGGATGACAACATGAAAATTCTTTATAAAGACCTCTTAAAATGTTACATGACCAGAGACTATATAAACCAAACGGAAATTAATGCCATTGAGCCAGATAACAGCCAGTACTTCATACTCCAAATGTATTTAGGAGTCAAAATAATGCGGGAAACTCAAAAAAACAACATATCTAACCAAAAAGAGCAGTTAGCAGAATTTTACACACGTTGTCGCAACTTTCTCATTACGGGCTGCAACGAAATAAGAAAGCGCTACGATTTTTCGAATGATCTGCTTCCGCTCCTTAAATATTTGTCACCGGAAGAGGCTGTGCACGAAAGTAACAGAGACAGATTTCCATCAATGTTGCCACTTACAGAAAAACTACCACGTATTATTAATAATGAAGAAGACCTACAAAAAATCGATGACGAGTGGAGACGTTTACCTCACGTTAAAAAATTTTCTAGTTTAGACATCGGCACTTGTAAAGCTCATGAATTCTGGAAAGAAATCCATGACACAACTGACTGCAAAATACTAGCTAAGTTTGCTCTTGACGTTCTATGTCTTCCACATAGTAACGCAGACTGCGAAAGAATTTTTAGTCAAGTTAATAACATGAAGACCAAAATGCGCAATAAATTAATAACTTCTACTGTTAATAAAACGTTGTTGGCAAGACAACTGATTCGAAATGAAGGAAATTGCACAAAGTTTAAGGTATCGCGCGACATGTGGGAAAAAATGAAAAGTAAAGAGAAATACGCTCTAGAAACAGGAGATGCAGAAGTACTGGAAACCATAAAAAACCTGTATGGAGCAGAACCTAGCGAGGATTAGTTTTTTTTTTTTTTTGGTAACTTTTGAAATATACGGTAATTTGGTAGAATTTTCCTTAAAATACGGCAACCCAGACTGTGACATACGGTAGTTCAGATTTTTACGATGACAACACTGGTACGTACTTGACATTCTTCTTCTCGCTAGATTAAATTATTAACTTTGAATTATACTTGTTTTCTTCAAAAAGATAGCGCAACGCAAACTGTAAAAATGCAAAACTGAATAAAATAATCTGTTCATTTATAATTGTGCTTGCAAATAATATATTTTAGTAGGAGACGACTTTTAAAACAATTAGATTTTCAAGTTCCGTTTATATACTTCTGTTTAGAACGGAATTTGTTTGTCATGGCGCCCGGCCGGCACACTAAGTTGTTGTTTATGTTGCTTTGATTGTGTTACTAATAATTTCGTGGCTTTTCGACAACTTTTGCTATTTCAAAGGACATCGATATCTCTGTTTATATTGTTTTGACCCGTGCGCACTACCTATTAGGACTTCGATTTGCTTCCAATCCGATCCGGACTTGACGCAATGGCATCTCCTTTCAGATGTTGTGTTCGTCATTGCACTTCAGCTCGTAGTAAGTATAAAGTATTCATACAGTCTTAACTGTGGACTTTATCACAGAAGTATGTAAGACATAGTTTTTCAAAAAATAAATTTATGTCTCCAATTCCAGGTGAAGATTGTCATGTAGTTTTGCATTCGTTTCCCAACCCCAATAAAGAAGATGGCAGATTTAAAACCTGGCTTTACGCAATTGGAGGAGATCTTCTGGTGTTGGACAGCCAATTTATATTTAAAAATAGAAAAGTATGTCACAAACATTTTGAATCCAAATATCATACAAGAAGTTCAAGATTAAGTGCTAATGCAGTGCCTACCTTGCACTTAAAAGGTATTTGAAACATTTATTTGCTTATATTCATTGGAGAACTGTTATTCATAGTTTTAGTTGTAAAAAAGTGTGCCTCGAAATAGTAAAAAAGTTACATTTTTGTTATTTAATTATACAAAAATCAAATTAAAGGAAACATAATATTGAACTTTAAAATTACAATGAATAAATACATATAAATATTTAATAATAAAATTTATCTTATTTTCCAACTAATTTTAATTGTTGGTGAATTGACCTATCTCCATTCATTGACATAGGTACTAATGACACAAATTGTATGTAATCAGCATAATTCAGGGTATTTAAAATATGTATGTATTTCATTTACAGGCATTATTATTATAGGAATAATTTAATTAAAAAAGACATGAAAGTCATAATAGAAAATGAAGTAAAAGTTGCGAAATGGGAACATTTAATAAAACTTTATGAAGAGAATCCTTCCTGTAAAGGACTAAAAATGATGAAAAATCTAACGGAAGCCCACATTGACCCAAGAAAAATTCCTAAAATGAAGGTTAAGATGGCAACTCAAATATTCAGCAGAACTGTTGCAACCAGTATGGGATACCTAGCCGGTGAGTAGTATAATAATCACTCATCCATCAGATACACATTCCTGATCCTATAGTATTTACCTATAGTCCATAATTTCTTTAAAGATAATATATTAAATGGGGATATATTTCAAATCCATCCCACTCAAATAAATAATTCATTGAAACTTTGAAACTAAGCTAACAATAAGCTAACTTTCTAAGCTATGTTATAGCACTGATTATCTGACCCATAGTATTAATTAATTGTTATTTGCTGCTTTTGGTCATCTTCAAAGTGTATCTAAAAGTCATATTTCTACAATTAATTTTATTTCTAATTTTTCAGAAAAAAAAAATACTTCCTGGGGAGTGCAGAGATACCGCCGACGTCTTGCTGTTTTTCGACGAACTTTTCGATTCGATGAATGGCAGTTATGACAACTCGAAAAAAAGGAGCTTACCGCTCCTTTTTTTAAAAACTTTTCAATCTATGGATTGCTTACTGACAAAAGAAGACATTAATCTTATAACAGAAATCAGTGATATTGATTTTGATGACATAAATTGTGAAATTATAGATTTTAGTCACAAAAGCAGAAATCCTAAAATTATTAGCCAGCTTAGCTACGTAACCGGTTATGTAATAAAAAAGGCAAAACAAAAAGTATTCAGAAATTGCAACAAATGTAAGGGAATTATATTTAATAATGGTAAAACAGAACTGAATGAATACATAAGTAAAAGAGAGTATTCTTCATTCAAATCACTCACCTACCCTTCCGAAAATACTCTAAAGCTGTTTTCTGCCATACAAGATGTTCTTACATCGATTTTAAAAAAAAAGAGTGATTTACCTCGCATCAAAAGTTACATGAAAACAATTTTGTACACGGTAGTTGATTTTAACTTTTTGACTTGCCCAGACCACAAAAAAGAATTGATAGATTTTTTATTTGAATTTTGTTCTAAATTTTTCATACATAACTGGTGTCGTGATGTGAATTTATTATTAAATGGCACCAGAACAGAAAATTCAGATAACGATGTTGTCAAAGAATTATGTATTGAATATTATAAAAAGAGACACAAATAAATATACTTTGTCTACTCTACAATGAGTTTTATTGTTACCCCCTTATAACCTGTATTCATCTACGTTTTCTCTGCACTGATAACACAAGGAAACAAAATTGAACTTTTTTTATGTTGCATGGAATTTTATGCCTGTTGTTTACTAATTTGAGGTCGCTGATTTCAAATCTACCCTCATTTTTTTTCTAGCAGCTCTAGTTTTTGAGATACAGCTATCGGACATATTTATGTACTAATTACATTTAAACAATAAATCAACAGGGCTGGTTTTTAAAAAAGTTTCTGTTTTAACAATGTCTACGTCGAGAAAGATCTGTAAAAACGATCCCAACTATTTATGTAATATCTGTGGTGAATATACATTCAAAAATTGTAGACTAAGTGTGTCGGAATTCATAAAACAGGTGTATTTTGATTACTTTGGATTCGCTTTGGACACACGTGACAAGTACTGGGTCCCTCATATGGTATGTAAAACATGTGTGGAGTCTTTGAGATTATGGGCGAATAAGAAAAAACCCCATTTTAAGTATCAAACACTAATGATGTGGCGAGAACCTTCCAATCATCAAGATGATTGTTATTTTTGTGTGGTTGATATAAACGGGATTAATAAAAGAAACCGGTCGAAATGGGTCTACCATAACTTGTTATCTGTTATTCGACCAGTCCTGTACTCCGACGATGCGCCAGTACCTCAAGCTTCATCATCTACACAAAATGATCACGCGTTAGAAGAAAAAAACTCTTCTTCAAGTGATGAAAGTGGGACAACTGATTTTAACCCAGATATTTCTTCTGAGCCCCAGCCCTTCAACCAGGAAGACCTCAGTGCATTAGTCAGAGACCTTGGTCTTTCTAAAAAAGCATCGGAGATTCTAGCTTCTCGTTTAAAGCAAAGAAATCTTTTAACCCCAGAAACAAGAATTTCATAGTATCGAAACCGAGAAGCAGAATTGCTTTCATGCTAGAAAAGATTGGCTTTCCAGGGAAGCTATAGTTCCGGGAAAACTGAATGTGATAAATGAACCCCTTGTGGCCAGGGATCGCATAATACTGCCACCTTTAGATATCAAACTAGGGCTTATGAAACAATTCGTCAAAGCTCTGAACAAAGATGGTGATTGTTTTAAATACATCTCTAAAAAGTTCCATAATTTGAGCACAGAGAAACTCAAAGCCGGAATTTTTGATGGCCCACAAATAAGAAGGTTGATAAAGGATGAACACTTTAATAGTTATATGACTGATATTGAAAAAAATGCCAGGAATGAATTCGTTTGGACTGTACAAAATTTTCTGGGAAATAAAACGGATGAAAACTTTGCGGAGCATATTGAACTGATGTTGGTACACTTTCAGCAGCTTGGCTGTAATATGAGCATCAAGGTACACTTCCTCCACAGCCATTTGGACCGTTTCCCTGAAAATCTTGGTGATCTGAGTGAAGAACAAGGGGAACGGTTCCATCAAGACATTCGAACTATGGAGGAACGTTACCAGGGTCAATGGAATGCTCACATGATGGTGGATTATTGTTGGAGCATTAAAAACAGCCCTCGAGAACCAAGTCAAGCAAGAAAATCTTATAAAAGTTTTTTTTTGATAAGTAGTCGTTGTTTTTCTAATGGTTTTCTTAATCCAAAATATATTTTTCTTTAAAAAGCATTTTTTTTATATCTCAAAAACTAAAGCTGATACAAACAATCTGTTTTCAGATTTGAAATCAGCACCCCGAGAAAATATAAATATGAGTCATAAATTCCATGCAACAGAAATGCTGTTCCCTTGTGTAATTTACTATTACTCTCACATCAGTTTGAGGAAACGTAGATGAATCCAGGATCTAATTATAATTTTTTGCAAAGGAACAAACTATAGGAGAGGTATACTATACTCGCTACCTATACGTATATACATAGCCGGTTGTAGTTCCTAAAATTATCAATAGATGGCGCTTTACTGCCAAGGCGACTGACCACTGTATTCTCATATATTATAATGTACTCTGTGGTGGTGGTAAAGTGTCGCTCCGCAGCGATCTTTAAATGAGGGATTTTATTTTTATTTTTTTAAACTCTTCCCTAGTCGATGGATAGATAGCGCTGAACTTAGTATGTTACTGCAATGAACGGAACGTCACGTCAATTTTTGATTTTTTTCACTTGGATGTTATTTTGAGATCGTAAAACGAAACGTACATATTGTCATGTCATTGTCAGTCACATCACATCAATGACATTTTGAAAATAAATAGGTAACAACAAGGAAAAAGAAAAAAATATTCATTTACCAGTCTTTTTAATTTATGAGTTTTCCACGCCAGAAAGAAAATGTCCCAAGAGAAAAAGAAGAGAAGTCTGTGCCTCGTGGATTTGTGCAAAAATGAAGGCATACATCTTTTTCCTAAAGATGAAAGTCGTAAAGCGCAATGGGTACAAGCCATCGTACATTTTAAGCCGGGACGTACCATAAAAAAGCATTCACACATATGCTCAGCACACTTTAAACTAAATGATTTTATGAGAACGCCATCATCCGTGTTACAACCAAGTAAGTTCATCATAGTTCAGTATTGTAGATACTTTCATATGTTCTAACTTAAGCAGACATTATTATTTATTCTATCTCAAATTATATTTTAATAATTTACCTATTTTTAGATGTGGCATCAAAAATATTGAAGAAAACAGCCATTCCGTCCATATTTCCATGGAAAAATGCATCTCAACCTCCCATAACATCCAAAGATCAAGATTCATCATCATACACTGCTCCAGAACCTGATGATCATCAAGAGTCACTGACTCTCAACTTCTCTCAAATTCAAAAGACATATGCACGCAGTAAGCATCTTTTTATATACATTTACTTACTGCACCAAAGTCACAACAATAATAAAATAATATGTAGGTAACATTTCTTCTTTTTTTCAGCTCCTCCAATATCATTTGCAGAAGAGCAAATTTATTTCAATACCATGCCTTATGATGAGTCAAGTGAGGATCCATTAAAATGAGATATTGAAGAAGCCGAGTCTGACCAGCAACCATATTCAGAAGATGTTAGCAATACTGATATAGATATGGGAGAGTTGAACACCGCAGAATACTTAGAGATTGTTCAAAGTGAAGAGATAAAAATATGTCAAAAAAGTTCATTGGAAAACAGGGAATGCCATGAGAAATATGTTCAAACCCAGAATATTAGCATTATTACTGAAACACATGAAGGTTCTACTGAAACAGAAGATAAAGGCACGCAGAGCATTCATTATATCAAGAACAATGACAAAGAGATTCATTTTTACACAGGCCTCGAGAATTTCAAAAAACTTGTTTGTTTTCCAAACTTTAGGGCAATGTGTAAATAAATTAAATTATTTTTATGGAACAATTTTTTATAACTCTTAATCCTGAGAAGACATAAACCCTTTGAGGAAATAGCAATGATGTTTGCTATCACAATAAACCAAGTGTATAATATTTTCATAACTTGGATAAGATTTATGTCACTTCAGTGGAAAAATTTAGATCTCTGGCTTGATAAAGATAGTGTCAGAGCAAACATGCCTTTAGACTTTCATGATAAGTTTCCATCAACACGGGTTGTTATAGATGCTACGGAATGTCCAATAAAAAAACAAAACTCCCCTTTGCACAACAAGTAACATTTTCTATGTACAAAAATAGAAATACCATTAAGTTTCTTATTGGGATTACTCCCAATGGCATGATAAGTTATGTGTCTCCATGTTATGGTGGATCGGCCACTGACAGGCAAATCATAGAAAGAAGCTCTATACTAAGCAAATTTGATTACAACGATGAAATAATGGTAGATAAAGGCCTAAATGTCCAAGATATTTTCATGCCATATGGAGTTAAGGTTAATATGCCATCGTTTTCCAAGAAAGGGAATCAAATTGGTCCACAAACACTTGTATCAAACCGGAAAGAAGCCAGCAAAAGAATTCATGTGGAAAGGATAATTGGCTTATTGAAAACATATAAAATACTATCTCAACCCTTAAATCAGATTGAAACAATGTTGTCCAGTGTATTCATTTGTGCTATGTTAGTTAATTTCCGCTCAACTATTGTCAGTAAAAATGCATAAGCTGGCAAAAAATGTATTTTCATTTTATAAATCATAGTAAAGCCCTAATAGAGTATGGCATGAATAAGGCCTCGCGCAGACGACGGACTATTACGACGATTACAAGAAAAATATGATTACAAAATATTAGTCCTCCGAGGGCCGTCTGCATTACTCAATACAGTTGTGGGGGTTCTATAGGTAATTTTGTTCTTTCTTTGTAATCATCATAATAATCCATCGTCTACGCGAGGCTTGACGCAGACGGCGGAAAAAAAAGTCCCCCGAAAACCGAGGGACAAAATTTGTTTCCACAGTGCGTTGTCCTCGGAGGATTAATGCATATTTTGTAATCATCGTAATAGTCCGTCTGCGCGAGGCCTTAAGCTCTGCACAAACCACCCTGTGCCCCGTAATGTAGCATTGAAAACGTTACCGCATTATTGGTGTGAATGGTTCCATTTCTACCATGCCACACAAGCGTAGTGTGAGTGAATAGCTTATTTGGATAGCTACCCTACTTTTACAGAGAAACTGAATTATCTAAAAAAAAGTTTGATGGGAGGCAACCTATAAATAGGTAGATCATATTCAGCGATGAATCTGCTCATGAGTAAGAACAACTTTTCATCAGGACTACCTACCTAGTCAACAAGAAATCTATGCTATACCATTCGTTTTGGTCAAGAAGTTATTGATTTAGCTTTTGTATGGTAGGGTAGGTACAGCAGGAAAGTTGGTCTTATAGAAAAAGTAGATTCAACCTTGAAAGTTTGTCAAATGGTGTTGATTTCATCCTGTAGATTGAATAGTCATGTATTTAATGCGGCAACTAAGTAAAATGAATATAGGTTTAAAAAAAAAATAGAGTGGGTACCATATATAATGGGTTGGCAGCTAATAAGGAGTATCGTAATAAGTAATAGGTAGCATATTAATATATCAGTAATAAGCTCCGTTTTAATTTAAACTAGCATCAAGTTTTTCTTTTGGGAACTGAATTAATATCTAAGCGGAAACTTAATGGCGAAAATAAAATAGAAAATGGGCATTCATAAATAATATAAATCAGATTCTAAAATAAAAAATATTATTATTGTATTATTAGGGCAGGTTTAGATTTGGCAGGACGCCCTCGCTTTCTTTTTTGACCAATTGGAATCAATTTGGCCTCTAAAGGCGGAGTGGCTAGTTTCAACTAGGGCATTCAAACTCGGATAGTTATCAACTCCGGAGCTAGTTACGATGTTGAGCAATCAAATCCGGAACTCCGGAGTTGACAGCTTTTTTAGAAATTAATAAAGAGGCCCTTTATTTTAATCAATAAAAGTTTTATTTGTTAAGGAATCAGTGTTTTTGTTTAAAAAATTACTGACTGACAGACAGAAGTTATAATAGACAATTAATATGCATTATAAAGTAGGTATTAAAAATCAACAATCATTAAAAATAAACATTTGTTTGGCAAGTTACATTATAATAATAATCATGAACTTATAGGTACCTATAAAATCTACTTTTTTTGAGATCGAAGGTCTTGGTAATATGTTTTGAGAAACGATAAGGCATTTAAAGATGAGTCAGAAAGAGAACTTCTAAGCTTCGTGCAGAAAAAGCCTGCTGCCGAGAATGCTCGTTCTGACTACACGCTCGTCGGCAAGACACACAGCAGATAGTGGTACGCTTCTGAAAGGTATTTTCCTCTGCATCCGACATTGTCATAAATTGCTTTTTCTACTCTTACGAATCCATCCAGATCCAAATTAGCAGATGGGGTGCTTTGTTTTTTATTTTTTAATTTGCTTAACTCCTGCTCCAGTTGCTCTGCAACATTTAGGTGCAACTCTGGTTCATACGTTTCCGTTGGTGATTCTGTTGATGATGTAGATGGCAAGTTTACGCGGTATTTTACTCTTTTCAAAACGTCAACAATTGTCTCAGATATCTGTTCATTATTTGGTTTTCTAAAAGTATGATCTTCTGATGAAAAAAAATCTTCGCAGTCGTGAAGGTAGTGTAGAGTTCCGATTATTTTTGCAAGTCTTCTCTCTTTTATTCGTTTTCTTAGATTGTTCGCTAAATTCATGCTCAGAGAGTCGGTATTTTCTTCAATTTTTTTCAACATGAAACGCAGCGCAGCGTCAGCTGTAAGAAGTGTGGCTTCACGTCGGCAAAGTGCGTTTACGGTAATTTTTACAACTTCTAAGCTGCGGTGGATTTCTGTGAGAGAGTCAATTTCTCGTTGAGTAAATGGGAAATTTAATTTCATGTCAATCATAACTTTGAGTACAGAATCTTTTAACTTCAAAAATACCCCAATCATATCAGACATGGTTTACCAGCGTGTACGACAGTCAAGTTGTAATTCCTGCTGAAGCCCTAGCTCCTTCTTGACGTAAATTTGCAAGGCATCCCTTTTTTATAGTTGAGTTCCGAAATGATCTCACGAGAGTTCGCACTTTTTCTATCAAGTCTTTGAAGTGTCCTATTGGTTCTGCCTGCACTGACGATATTTCAATTTCAAAACGATCATCATGACCGTCTTCATTCTGATCTTCATAATCGGAATCATATGTCTCTTCATTTCCAATATGTACAGGCACTTCTTGTACTTCCTGTATTTTGTAAAAAGTATCAATGACCGAAGAAGGAATCAAACAACGGATTACGCTCAAGAATTAAGATGCGTTTTTCGTCGTTTTGTAAATAATGTTTACATGGTTTTTGAAAACCGGTTTCAACTCCGGTGTTCTATTTCAACTCCGGATTTGAAAAATGCTTAAAATCGCTCCGAAACTCCGGAGTTACGAAACTCCGGAACTCCGGATTGAAAGCCCTAGTTTCAACCTTATGGCGAGGCCTATTATATGTTTACACACATATATTTTAAAAAATTGAGGGCAATTGCACATGCCTTTCTTCCATTCTGTTCTTGGCAGTACAACTTTCCAGAACGCAAAGTTTTTTTCTTTATACTCATCAAATGTATGCCATGTTTCGTTATATGCCATATCCGTAGCCCTAGCTTTCTCACTAGGTACTATATAAACGTTGTTTGTATAATCCGATGCTAAAGTCTTTACTTTAATGTTCTGCTTTGCCCAACAATATCCTTCTGTCCATTCTTTGAGTTCAATGTTGTGTGTCTCTGGGAATAAGTCTTCAGAGATTTGGTTTGGCCACTGGTTGCTTTGCAAATCCTGCCAAAATTGGAGCTATGGTTCCGCATTAGTCGCTTTTTCCATAATTTGTGGTCTTTTGTTGTTTTCTCTCTGCTCTAAAAATTCTTGTTCTGGAGTCAGTTGAAGATAATCATGGTCTGCATATATGCTTTGCTTATCAGCTGGTTTGATAATCTGTGCTATTGGCATGACGTTAGATTGGTTACTCTGGCCGCAGAAGTTGGCGACTGCATTTTTAAAAGTTTTGGTAAAATCTTTTGGAGTTTCAACAATGGGTCTTGGGTCAAAAGATATCATTTCTCTGTACTTTTTATCTTTGACTTTTAATGCAAGATCTTTTCAGCCTTTACAGGCTCTCCAGTGTGCAGCTTTCTTGGCTGATGGAATGTCTGCAGGCTGGAAGTCACACTTCCTTTGAGTTTGATGCTTTTATTTTCATGCATGTCAATTATACCACAAATAACAACTAAAATGTGCTTGCATTGAGCATATGGCCCCATTCCAGCAGCACATTCACATTGTGCTTCTAGTACAAGGTGGTTTTTCAATTTCACAACTACATTGTACACAATAGTTTTCCTCATTTCTGATGAAACCATACCAGTCACATAGTAATCACCATGTTCTTCAGCTAATCGGCATGACATCAAAAAGTATTCATCATACATATTACGTGAAGTAGTAATATTTTCCCTTTCTGTGAGACGGCAGAACATTTCCATTTCCTCACTGTTTAAAGATCACATTGGTGAACTACTGGTCACATCTTGAAACTGTTAGGTGGTGGGAGTGCAATTTTATACATTGTTTCTAGGTCAGTGATGAGGGGCCCGAACAGTTTATCGTAATCCTCAAGTCTGCAACAATAAAGAAGTTAGGAGTAAGACATAAAAGTTATTAACATCCATAATATTTACATTTATTTGCATTCTTCTACATGAGTGGTGCAGATAGTCTGTCAAGCGAGTTTAGTCCCATGAAAAAGGCGGCAAATTCAAAAATCTTTCAGGTGTCAACACTGATATAGCACGCTGAAAACTTATTGATACTTGGATTTTTGATAAAAAAAAAAACATATTTGAAATAAATAAAAAAAAAAGCATTTCAATGTAAGTATTTATTTGTCACAATCACAACTAAAATCAGAATCAAGAAATTCAATGCCTTCATATGAGAAATCACTGTCAGTATCATCATTACGCACAGAAATGATGAAAGGTTCCAACTCAGTTTCGGATATCCTGTCTCTTACTTTATATTTGTTGTGATCTGTGCATTTTTTCCAATCATTGGCTGTGACACTATTAAAACATTCTTTTATAAGGTTCTCCATTTCATTACCTGGAATCCCTAAATTTTTGCTGGCTATTTTTCTTTTAGCCAAACTCCATATGAGTTCAATAGCGTTCAGGTCACAATGATATGGTGGAAGTTTCAAAACTTCATGGCCATGTTGTTTCAAACATTCTTCAGCTTCATATATTGGAGTTGTTTTATTTTCATTCAGAAGGCACATAAGCTCAGCCTTTATGAAAAATTCTTCATAATGGATTCCATTTTCAGTTAGCCATTTCTGAATGTCAGCCTTTAAATCATTCATAGATGGTGGCTTATTTATTTGTGTTACATGGTAGCTAGCGTTGTCCATAACAATGACACTGGGCTGACTTAAATTAGGTATTAATTTTTCACGTAACCATTTCATAAAATTATTTCTGTTCATATCATCATGATAATCTGCCATTTTTGATTTAGTACTGAATACTAATAAAGCATTGGGGACAAAACCTTTTTCGGATCCAGCATGAACAACAATATGTCTTTTGCCTGATGATATTTTATCAATTACACCGCTTGTTGATGGCCCTTGCCATGATTTTTTAACTTTATAATTTTGGTGGACATAGGTTTCATCGAGGTAAACTATTAATTTTCCTTGTTTCCGCTTTTCATCAATAGCTCTGAGATACTTATGTCGCCATGCAGCTAGTTCATACTTTTCAAGAAGAAGAGATCTCTCATTTTTATTTTTTTTGATTTCAAATCCATTTTTGAGTAATAATTGTCTCAATGTTTCATGACTTCCAGTAAATTCAATAGACTCTCTTAAATCTGCAAGCAAACTTCGTAGAGTTGGTACTTGCCTTTTCACACAGTAAAATTCATTAATTTTATTGCGTATGGCTGATAAATCAAAACTATCCAGGTTGGCTACAGTTGGCTGTCGTGGACGCTTTTTCCCTGGTGTGTTCCACTCACCTTGGTTAATAGCACCTTCTTTTTTAATTCTCCGCAGTGTTTTCACACTTAAATCTGAAAATTCAATAAGTCAGTTCAGTATCAAACGCACAAATTTTATGATAACATAATAATATGTAGAAAATGCAGGGTAAACAAATAAATGTGTACTAACCTGTCACAGCAGCAATTTTTGTCAGATAGTCTGTTTCAGATTTCATTTTTTTATTGTCTTCTATGGCTATGACTTGCTTAACTAAATTATGAATTGTGCTTTTTATTAATTCATCATCAAAGGTGGCTGAAAAAAAATGACAACAATCTTTATAGTAGTTTTCACTTAGGTAAAGATGCAGTAGTAAGTTTCAAGGTCATGAACACGACGTCTGGATCTAAACCAAAACGGAAATCGTGATCACATCACAGTAAAACAAAAAATGTTAGACAATTGTGCTAAAAGTATCAACACGTTGTTGCCAACCTACCTGATGTTGAAACGATTTCATCCAAAAGTCGTCGTTTTTGCGATAACACGTCGTCAGATTCACTCTGTACATGATTATATTTATTAGTCATTGTAAACAACAAGCTCCTGATACTACTTTTAATAGGTTTCGCCATTATAACATTAAAAACCTCAACAAAAACCGGATTATTACGAGGTTACAACAGAATTTGTGACAATCTGTTTGACAGATCATAGTATTGCCATTATAAGAAATCAGTAAAAGGGTTGTGGACTCGACTCGCTTGACAGACTCTATCAATGTAACCTATTGAAATTTATAACATAAAATATAAAAGGGTTATATGCAGCACAATTAAAGTACATACCTTTGTACGAAAACAGCTTTCTTTCCTGTCAATTTCGCGTTCCTCTTCCGAAGCTCGGATTTTAGGTCCGCCACGGCCATGGACCAAGAGCCGTAGTCTTTGCTCATGGTGAAAAACCGCAGGCAGGTTTTAACAGTAACAATAATAACAAAGATGATACAACAAAACAAAAACTTAACAAAATTTTAACGAAAACAACGAACAAACAAAACTGAATTTTAACAAAGCGCAAGCGCGAGAAAACTAGGTTATATTCGGAGGCCTAAACAAACGAAAGTGTCATTCATAGAGTTGTAAAAAAACGGTTTTTTTTCTGAGATGAAAAAAAACGTTTAAAAAAAAACAGTTTTTTTTCTGGAGCAGGTTTTTTTTCTTGAGTAGGAAAATAAAAAGAGAAAAGGCGGTTATCGTATAATATGAGTTGATATTATTATTTTTTTTGTACAATAAGAAAATACCATTTGTTTTTTGTTAAATAGTACATACATGTCTTGACATAATTGGCAACACCACATGTAAACTACATTTATGGACGGGGATTTCCCTAATCCTCGTTTGGTTTATGTTTTGGTTGATTTGCGTGCAGACTGCAGAAAGCTTGAGACAGTGAGAGTTCGTTTTGTTGAGTGTTCTGTGTGTGTGTTGTAAATATTAAAATCGTATTGAGTGATTTTATTATAGTATTTTATTGATTATATTTGTAAATATGCCGAAACGAGTTGGTTCAGGTCGAAAGACATCAGTCGTGGCAAATCTTTTTAACAATGTTGTTTCCACTTCCAAAATACCTAAAGTAGAATGTACATTCTGTTCAAAACGTCTTACGAAAAACGGCACAAGAATGTCAAAGCATCTGGAAGTCTGTAAAAAATGCCCAGACTCTGTAAAAGAAAAATATATTATGAAGACAACCACACAAGTTCCACAGCGTAAGTACATTTTTTTTTTGGAATTTGCCTGTTTTCTCGCGTTTTTTTTTTTGTGATGGTTTAATTTAAATTAATTCGCACATGATAAACTCTTTTGATTGTACTGGCTTGACTCGAACTACGGAACTCCGTGTTAAAAGTCCGAGCTCTATTTGTTGAAACTTGAAGATTATATTATTAAAAAAAACTGCCGCTTCGTAGTCCATATATGTATTTATTATCAAATAACTATGTTGTAGTGATTTATAGTGTTCTTTACCTTACCGCACTGTCTTTTCTTTTTAGAAGTATCCAGCATTGCCAGTACATCTATGCTTGCCACTACAGAAAAAAAGTTAAAGACGCCAGGTATTGCGGCTTTTGTAGACAACATGAGTCCAGAAGATCAAGACAAGGCAGATGAGCTTCTCAGCAGGGCAATTTTTGCGAGCAGATCTCCTCTCAGTTTGGTGGAAAATTCTCATTGGAGGACATTGTTTTCGTTTCTTCGGCCAGCATATAAACTACCTTCTAGATACATGTTGTCAGGCCAGTTTTTGGAAAATGAGTACAAGAATGTGTCTGCGTTGGTAGCAGAGGCAATTGCCGCTGCTGATTCTGTGGCATTGGCTGTGGATGGCTGGAGCAACATTAGAAATGAACCTATAGTAAATTTTGTTGTCACAACGCCCAAAGCTTTTCTTTACAAGGTTTTACCGACAGGAAGATCATGTCACACTGCAGAATTCATGGCTCAAGAAATGAGTTGTGTCATTGATGAAATAGGACCTCAAAAGGTTTTTGGCGTTGTAACTGACAATGCAGCTAATATGAAGGCAGCTTGGAGACTACTCGAAACGAAGTACGCACGGACAAACTTATTTACCTACGGGTGCCTAGCACACTCCCTCCAATTAATATTTACGGATATGAATACTTTGCCAACTTTAAAGACCCTCATAGCCGATGCAACAGCTTGTGTCAAGGCTATAAAGAACTCTCACAAGCTTAACACAGCTTTCATAGAAAAGCAGTTGACCACCGGCGTCAAATTAAGTCTTAAGCTTCCAGTTAAAACGCGCTGGGGATCTCTAGTCTCCTGCTTAGAGAGTTTAAAAGAAAACAAACAAACTATTAAAACCATGGCGATTGATGAGAGTCTTTCAGATGTTATAAATAAAGTGGAAACATTAAAAGTAAATATGTTGAGTGATGACTTTTGGGATAAAGTTACTGGATTTTACAATTTATTGAAACCAATATCAGACACTATTACAATTGTAGAAAGTGACACTCCACAGATGTCTCATGTTTTAAGTTTATATGAAAAAATTGAAGTCAATGTGGAAGACATGTTGGACAAGAGCCCCCTGTTAAAATCCGAGGAAAAAAAAGTCAGAGAAATACTCAAAAATAGAAAGTCATTCGCAATATATGACGTTCATAAAATCGCGAACCTATTGGATCCTCATTTTAAAGGATGCGATCTGACTCCAGAAGAAGAAACGGCTGCTGTAGAACAAATATATAATGCTGCTATAAAGATACCAGATATCGAAGAGGATATAGTACTGGCAGAGCTTGCAAATTACATAGCAAAACAAGAGTTCTTTTCTAAGACTTTTTTGTGGTCATCGGTGAACAAATTGAATCCCATTGCTTGGTGGGCAGGACTTTGCAAATCAACTGCTTTGTCTAAAGTAGCCGTCAAGTTTCTCTCTCTTCCTACTACATCAGCAGCGTGCGAAAGAACATTTAGTACGTACAGCGATATTCATACCAAGAAACGTAATAGACTGACAAATGACAGGGCTAGGAAAATAGTGTACATTGCGCACAATTTAAGATTGCAATCAGTACAATCATTAACAATATTAACACAAGCAGAAGGTAATAGAGTCCCTGATAGTATAGTCATTGATTCAGAATCAGATGAAACAAATACAGACACAGAACATTATTCCGATGAATCCGATGCCGATAAAACAAGCGTAGCCGTAGCTACTGATACTGATACAGATGATTGTAACTCTAACTCCTTAAGTATTTTTTAAGTTCATAATAATAGTTACCCATTGATTTAAACATAATTTGACTTGAATAAAAAAAAACAATAAAATTTTGTGTTTTATTCCATTTTAGCTAGTGTTTCACTTTTTCTGAAAAAAAAACCAAATGTAGAAAAAAAAACAATGGCGCCAAGATTTTTTTCAATTTACATCTCTAGTCATTCAACGCAACGTCAACGAGCGAGCGTGATGCAAACGCAATGTTTTTTTTTTTTTGCTTTGGCACCTATACTCCATTGGTTTATTGCTTCTTCACTATGTGGCGTAGACCTCTTTTTAGGTTTTGGTCTTATGCTAGATATCAAGGGATCTGAGCTGAGCAATAATCTATTCATTACATCTAAATTGCAATGCTCCCTAGAAAATTTTCTAGCGTAATCTTGCCGGTACAGTCGAAAATGCTTGTTACGCGCCTCTGCTGCTTCTTTTGACAGTAAACCAATAGGCAAAATTGCATTTTCCATTACAGTTGCGCCATGAATTAGTATTTTATGCATTGTGGGAGTCATGGGATGCCAGGGATATAAATCAATGTACGTCTTCGCAGTCTCATACCCATATAGAGCAAACTTTTTTAAATCAACTTTATGAGAGCTGGAAATGACTTCCAAAATCACTTTCAAGCGTTTTATTAGATTTAAATCCACACCGGTGATTTCAGCAGCAATTTCTGGATTGGCAAAAAATCTTCTACTGGTATTGCCATCATTGGTAGTTATTGCCAAAACCAGCTTTCGGCACATCAACTAGTAGACCCATTTGCTCTCTAAATTTTGTTTGTATTTCTGCCTTTTTCTGTCTGACAAGGGCTTTGTCATTTTCGGACCTTAACTGCCATTTTTGTACAGGAATCTTGTATGCCAAATGAAGTATGCTTACAAAAAACCGAATCCTAGCATGCAACACAGATAGGCCAAACTGTATTGCGTCGATATCGACAGTTTTCTTTATGTTAAGGTCATTAAATTCTTTTGATGTAGCACCACAGATGCTACATCTCATGGTTGAAGTCGTCGAAGTTGCAGCGTTACACACTTTAGCATCAACCATAGTCAGAGTCATAATGTGTTTTGTACTTAATACAATTTCGCTTAGTACGAATTCACTGGGTTTCAAAGCATTTACATATAGCCTCTTCGACATTTGCGATTTCAGACTTAGTGACATCCATTGTTTCTTTAATAAATTGGATCCTTATTGGTCGACAGAAACGTGGCGAAGAAAGAGTTGGATTTTGCCAAACCACTTTTTTGTTTGACCAACATACTAAATGTAGTGGAACAAAACAACTTTGGAAAATACACACATCAACACGGTCTAGGGATATTTTTAAAAAAGCGAATTACTATCAATGTGTTAATTATTTATATGACATGTATATATTTAAAAGATACGTTATTTAATATTCTACCATTTTTTAATAATGGTTAAGGTACTTAGATTAAAATTTCAGGATTTTATGGAAAAAAAATGAAGCATAGACGGAAATCGTATATGAATGAACTTTTAATTTGTGAGTAAAAACTGAAAAAAATAGAAAAATCATTTAATTTGTGTTTATAAACTTGAAGTTAGTAGTCTGAGAAAGCGCCCATGATGTTCATAACACATCGGCAACGATTCGGCATGCTCAGAACAAGGTTGTCAATGTCTTGCTGCGGAATATTGTCCCATGTCCTTCTGAGGTGCGCAAAAAGTTGATCTTCTGTAGCCAGATTTTCAGGAACTTCCTTCAGAGCTCTTCTTTGCAGCATATCCCACGCATGCTCAATGGGATTTAGATCTGGCGATTGAGCAGGCCAGTCTAAGGCCCTAACATTATGTGTATGTAACCAAGCTGCTACCGTTCTCGCCGTGTGTGCCCGGGCATTGTCGTGCATGAGCAGGAAATCTTGCCCCATTTGTGTTCTGTGGGGCAAGATTACGGGCCCCAGCACCTGTTGGACGTATCGTTCTGCCGTCATATTGCCCCGCACCCAAACGAGATCCGTCCGTACTCCAAGACGAATTCCTGCCCAAACCATAATTGTTCCTCCTTGATATGGGTGAACTTCCTGAGGGTTCTGGAGACGGCTCCATCGTCCAGGAACTCGCCAAACACGCGTCCTCCGTGAATCTGGATGGAAGCCGAACCTGGATTCATCCGTGAACAGCACATTGGACCATTGCTCACGGCCCCAGTCCACGTGGTTCCGAACCCATTCTAATCGTCGTCCACGATTGCCTCTCCGTAAAGGTGGGACCCGGAGTGGTCTACGAGAGCGTAGATTGCTTTCATGCAGTCGCCTTCTTACAGTTTGGTCACTCACAAGCACTTGGTGTTCCACTCGCAGCCTTTGGACCAATTGAGTCGCCGTTGCATTTGGTTGTGCTCGCGCAGTAATTTGCAAAAATCGGTCTTGTCTGGGGGTAGTGATGCGACTTGGCCCCCGGTGCCTCTCCGCTACTTCACCTGTGGCACGATAGCGTGTCCACAATCTTGAAATTACATTTTGATGGGTCCCTATGGCCTCAGCAACATTACGATGAACGGATCCAGCTTCCAGCATTCCCACAGCTCGTAACATCTCCGCCCTCGTCAAATGTCGGCGTTGCATGGCTACAATACCTCAATTTGAACTTTATCTTTCGTTTAAAAATGAAAAAAAAACTGTAACTAAACGTAATTCGTATTGTTTTCTAAATTTCGCACAAATGAAAATTCCCTCTCCTATACATCAAGACATTTTTATGCCACCAAAACAAAAGAATTTTCAAAAATTTAAATTTGGAATTAGTCTGAGATAAATTACAAACAAATCGGTGTATAAAAGATTCCAATGCGGCCAGTACTTTTCGAGTTATTTAATTGAGTATGAAATATCCCTAGACCGTGTTGATGTGTGTATTACTGTCACTCGCGTCTCTATCTCGCATTTTTTGTTTAAATTGTGATTGTTGAGATCCATCACATCCCCATTTTGAAATTAGGGTCAAAGATTGACACTCTTCTGGACTTAAGCATTTCAATACGTCCTCTAAATATGTTGCCAAGCGTTTAGCTGTATGGTCCATTAGATCCTGCAGGTTAATTTCAGCACATGTTTCAGCAGGCTTAGCCAAGTTACAAACGTTTCGTATCGAATCTCTTTCTACAATCGTTAACGCCTCGGCGTAAGCGATTATAGAAAACGTTAAGTTGCTAGCCAACTCGACACGACTGAGTCGATCGCTCGTTCTACAACGTCAATGGAAAAAACCTATACTTTAGTCTATGGCGAGCGTTCCTACAAACGTCAAACTAACGCCAAAGTCACAGTTCAAACAGTTGTGTGTACAGCGTTGCCGTTTTAGCCACTTTATGGCTAGATCTAGCGGATTTTCATTGGTTTTAGCCAAAAAGAAAACCATTTCAGCCACCAAAATAAATCTAGCTACTTCTGGCTGATTTTTAGATTGTTAAACCTACTTTTATTACTATTAGGAGTCTACCCACTAATATCACCATACAGTACCAATCTACCACCAAACTAAAATAGTTAATTGTAGGCAACACCACCAATTTGTAGTAGTAGTTAGGGCATGGATCCCGGAATTCCGAGATTTCGTAACTCCGGAATTTCGGATGATTTTTTACAATATTACAATTCCGGAACTGATGCAAATATCGCAATCCGATACTCATATAATTATTTGTAAGATAAGTTACCACAACAATAAAATTTGCATATTTGTACTCTCTTGCGAAATGTACCGTACCGCGCGCGAAGTTTAAATTCAAATCGCCGCCATCGACGCTTGCGTTTCGTTCGTTTCGTTCGCCATTTCGCCAACCAGTCAGCGGCGCTAGTGCAGCGCCGCTCTCGCTCGGGAGTGCATTGCTGCGACTCGTGCTTCGTGCTACACGAAATAAATCAAAACTCTTGGAAAAATGTAAGTCTTTGCTTTCGTATTAAATTAATTGTATTTTGAAATAATCTAGAATGATTGAAGTTAAGTTTTATCATGCCACAGTGTACAGATTAACTTGAATAAGTCAAAGCAAGGAAACATCATAACATAACCTCACTTTTTTGAGAACATTTGAAAAAACATATTCAGCGTTATTGTTTATTCACAACAATGTCACATATAGTTATTGTTATAAAATAATACAATTAATTTGTGTTGAATTTTCTCGGGCAGCTTTATTACGATACTTTTTAGTTGGATCGACATTTTTTAATACTTTTCTTGCGGAACATTAGTTTTGTTAAATACTTTATTGGTTTTATGATGCTTTTTTGCGAATGAAAATGTTATTTATTTTTCATGTGCATTATAGGTAAGGTACCTATATATTAGGCTAGAAGATTGCAACCTATATATAAGGACTTAGGCTCATGAGATTTTTTATTTTAAGGTCGACTTCGAAGAAAAAAGTTCAGTATATGGAATTTTGCAATAAAAGAACTACGACAAATATATGGAATAATTTTCTCCGAGCAAGTGATGGCCAGTTAGCGAAATGTAAGATATGTCAAAAAATATTGAAAACTGCTGGTGGTGCCACTGCAGGACTACATACGCAAAATTCAAAATTCAAAATTCATTTATTTTGTGAACACAGGGTACAATGATCTTATGTATATATAGTGTTTTGTCCAACCTATGTTCCGCCGACAGGCATACAAAATAGTGATGCTATGATCAAAATTAAATTAATTGTAAAAAATCTCTTAAACTCACAATGTCACCAAAAAATAAAAATTGTCAAAAGTTAAATAAAAATAGTACAGAAAAATAAAACAATGTCAGCAATATTACAGTCGTCAAAATTAATAAAATTAAAATAGTTTAAATGTCATAAAAAAATACAATGTCAGCAGAGATTAAAATTATCAAAAATTACAGTTGCATTATAATAAAATAAAATTAAATAATAACATAATAATAATTCCAAAGTTATGATTACTTAAAGGACTATGGGCAAAAATGTATGGGCTCCGTCCCCACCTACCAACACACATGGAACTGATGCCAATGTGTTCCTAAAGTATCCACTATTTGATTAAAATCCTTTTTTTTACATAAATCAGTGGGGTATATAAATAAAAAAAACAATTTGTAATGATTAACTAACGTATATTTTAATTTTACACTTGGTAAGTTATTTTAACATTATGGTTATATTACAGTGCAAAATATGATTAAATAATTATACAAAATAAAAAAATTATGTATTTATGAAAATATAAATGATTATGAATTCATTATTAGAAGACAATGAATATAAATAAATGAATCATTTATATTCATTGTCTTCTAATTATTAATTGTTACAGTAGGCAAATAACAATAATAATAATGTGTTTATATTACTCGTCTATTATAATACTGTTTAACAGTTCCGCTGGTAGATTAAAATCTATATGACGACCTAATCCCATGTACCATATAATTGATATAATATGTGCACAACTTCCTATAGTGCGACTGCCCGTCAAGCAGGTACAGTAATAGTGTGCAATACCATGTCTGTCCCCCCTATTCCCATCAATGAGGATATACGAATAATATATGCGTGACCTTACGTGTCTGGATTGTATTCGTCCTCTTATGAGCCACGCATTATTTATCATAATATTGCATCTTGCCAAATCACTAAATGCATTTTTGCGATATAATTCTATCATGTACAATCCATTACGAAAATGTTCTGCACAGTACGACTTAGCCAGTTTTAAATGGTAACTTCCTAATGCAATTAAAATGATGTCATCTTCATTTAATCATGGAAACTTCGAAATGAGGCATTTTGGCTTCCATGGCCGTAAAAGTCACTCTTTGTCGGTTAAGGTTTTTCATTTCTACATAATCACGTAACAGATTAGGCGTGTTGATTTCAGCTTGTATGATATTAACTATTTCTGAGGCAAGCCTGCTATCAGTAGCAACGCTATAACATGCATTTATGATCGCTGCAGCTATTCTAAAATCAACGAACATATTCGGTAAAGCTCCGTTAAAATATGACTGTCTTAAAAGTTTGAACCTATTTTTGAACTTTCCGTTCACGGCTTCTACCACCCACCGGCATATCGTTATTAAACGGGACTTATTTGCCTGTTCAGTGGTGAGTTGGGTAGCATTTCTATCTTTTGATGGAGGTATGTGAGCCTCATAGCCAAGCGACTGTATGTCATAAATGCTGTCCCTGAACCCTCTGTCTAATATAAACACATCTCCTCTGTGTATGAGCCAATGTAATAAATGTTCGTCTTGGTTCATTATATTATGCATAATTTTTGCATCCGATGTTACAGCAGGATAAGGGCCTAAAAATCGATTATGTAACCATCGCTGGTCACTAATAAAAAAGGCTTTAATAAGTTCCTGAACTTGTGCAGACTGTAACTTTTTCGATGTAATAAAAAGTTCGAACTTTTTTCAATATAAATATAATATGTTCCGTCTACTATTAAAATCAAAACAGTATTCTCCTCATTCCCGAAAATAGCTTTTGGTACCATTAGGTTTCTTTCAAGAAGATCTCTTCTAAAAACATGACCTATTCCAAGATGACTCGGAACATAATCTTGTGTAAGACATTCTCTTGCCATTTTTAATTTTCTTTCGAGCTCTCTGAGTGATGTTTTAAAGAGCGTCGCCAGTCTCTCGTTAGATTCACCAGTTCTGAGTTTAGTTAAGTACACACCTAGAACTGTACGTGGATGACGGGACCTTTCTGATAGACTCGGTGTTTCCGCTAATATAGCATCAAACTGTTCTAATGTCAAACCGGTCCAAAAATGTAATTCCTGTGCATTAAGGCCAGATTCAAAATCATTTACCAACATGTCCGAAAAAAAAGAAGAATTGAAATAATTCGTAACGTTGATGTTGTCTAATATTTCGTCGATGTTAGTGTTTCTTAAATGATCTTGGCATAATCGTGCACTCGGTGGAATATACAGGCGATAGTTACATACCAAATACACTTTAATTGAAGTTGGGATTCGCCTTAGGTTTTCGTTTGTGCACTGTCTGTAACAGCAGCTGCGAGAAGAATTTGATGCCCTCACATAATCTCGAACGTAAAAGTCTTGTTCTGGATTTGCTACGTCGTTCAACACGTGATCTTGGTCATCAACACCATGATGATCTTCCACAACGACGTTTTGTGCATTGACATCATCTGCGTTTCTTTGAATTTCTGGACCAGGGACGTCATTGTCTGCATTTCCGATGCGACCTTGTCGCGCAGCATTGGTAGCTCTTTGCCAGCATCTATGGCACACTGCCATATTGTTATTGAATACAACCTAGAACATAAAAAAAACTCGATGAATATTAGAACCTTTTGCTTGGTCAAATCTCGTAGGGCACAAGTATTTGTATAATATGTCG
The DNA here is from genome assembly GCA_964057025.1 of Standfussiana lucernea. Taxonomy (NCBI): domain Eukaryota; kingdom Metazoa; phylum Arthropoda; class Insecta; order Lepidoptera; family Noctuidae; genus Standfussiana; species Standfussiana lucernea. Next base: position 11,717,911 of record OZ059798.1, on the reverse strand, counting down.
TGTTTTCCGCGTCACGCTGTGTTTATAAAATATTTTAAAATATGTATTTATATAAGTGTTTCATTAGTTTCGTTACGTAGTACTCATAGTGCTAGCTCTGTTTAGAATTGGTATAAGTATTTATTAGTGTCATTATTTATCACTCAATGATTGTCCCAAGTACAAAATGGCCATATAATATGAAATAAATATAAAAAATGAAGGTGTGCTACAGGAGGGTCTACATATGAATATTTTGCAGTGAAAACACACATATTAGTAAGAATTAGATACATAGTTTACATATTAGTTATATATAAAACATGTTATTTACCTGTATCAGTGCATTTTGAGAAATATGGTGGACTAATTCAGGTTCATTTTCAATTAACGCCTCTTGCAAAACGTGCCGCTTTTGTCACAAGACAGATCGCGGGCACATTATACACCGCCTTCCAGTTTCCATAATACACAGTATCCGATCCAGTTATCACAAGTCCTTTGTCGTGCCAGGATAAATCGAAAGACAAGCAGGGGTCGTAGTTATAAAGTAAAAACCGATAACACAGAGATAAATAAATACGTGAACGTACACTGCAGCGAACTGACTGTGACTAAGGTTCGGGTGACTACCTGCCTGCAAATAGAGTCCCGAGCGCAGGAGCGTGGGTGGGGGTATTTTCTAAGAGCTTATCTTTGTGTGCATACGCCGCCATTGTGCACTAATGAATAGATAATTGAGTAGGTGTTTTACAATTACTCGTCAATAATATCTAAACGAAATATCTGTATAAACGTTGGATACTATGAGAACCCAATGCATTTGAGCAACGTCCCCATACTAAAAATATTTCATCTTGCCAAGATAAGTCAATTGAGCTACATTTCATTTTTGTTGATGGGTGGGGACGATTCCGCCCATATTCCTTTGTCATTCAGAAACTGGTCTAATGTGTAATAGCAGTTTTCAAGTAGCAGCTTCTGTAGAGTGTTTCTGAATTTTTGTAATGGCATACATTTAATTGCATCGGGAACTTTATTAAAAACTTGGGGAGCAATACCAAAGAAACTTTTCTTCATCAGTGCTGTTTTACATTTAACATGGCATAATGTGTTCATATATTGAGCACGTATGGGTAATTTCTTGACTGTGGCCATTTTTTTAAATAAGTGGGGATTATTTTTTACAAACAAAGAAGTTTCCAAGATGTACATTGCAGGAAAAGTTAAAATATTGTATTTTTTAAAATATGGCATGCAACTGTCAGTCCTTCTTAAACCAAACATCGACCGTATACATCTCTTTTGCATTTTAAAAACAAGTTCTCGGTTTGTTGACTGTCCCCAAAAAACAACACCGTAACGCAAAACCGAGGCTACCAATCCATGATAAGCCGTTAGGAGTGTTTCAGTACTCACTTTTTTTGACAATTGAAATAGAAGGTACGCTGATCTGCTTAATCGTTTACAAACTTCTTCCAGATGAGGTTTCCAGGTCAGTTTGCAGTCTATAGAGACACCCAAGAATTTTGCAATGCTAGCCTCTTCTATTCTAGACTGATTATAGGTGACATTAACTGGAGTATTTACAAGCCGTTGGTGGAAATGCATAATTTTAGTTTTATTTAGATTTATTACAAGATTATTGTCCTTAAGCCAATTAACTATTTTCGAGAGAGTGTCATTAATGTCAAGTTCGTAATTATTAGGACTGTTGCATTTTATAATAACCGTGCTATCATCAGCAAAAAGTACCAACGCACATCCGCACAATTCATTCGAATATATCTTTGACTGACAATGAAGCTGAGAGTTCTACAACCACGTCAACCACATCAATTACTGTGACTTCCAATAGCCCAGCGTGTACTCCAAGTAGGGATTGCAATCCGGATTCTTCGAAATTCGAAAATAACTGTAAAGTCCGGATTTTCTTGACATTTTTAAATCCGGTTTTTAAGACTCAACTTCGGTTTTTTCGGATTTCAGTCAAAACCGATTTTAACGGATAATATTTATATTTATCTACAAATTTTCAGTGTAAGTAATCGGTAGATCGATATTACCTACCTAGTCTAATGTGCAAATCCGAACAATATTTGAATTGGTAGGCTTAGGTGCAGGCAGCAGCATTGTTTGCGCGAATTTGGTGCGAAATCCGTGATAGATACAGTTTATGCCCATAAAACCAAGCAGCGCGGCGCCACGCCAAGACGCGCGCGTCCCCCCGCCTGCGCCTCGCACCCCGCGCGCCGCTCAGTCACCTCAGTCGGCTAGTAAGTTTTATAGAAAGTGGTCGTGTTGTATTGTGTGTCGTCTATCGTGTTCGCGCATGTACAAAGCAACGCGCGCTACACAAAACAAGTAAGTACATACAGTTTTACACTATTTTTATGTGTTTAGCTTGTGTGGTGTGATTGTGATGTGGTGGCTTTAAGTTTATATTTACAAGTGAAGTAACAGACACAGTGGTGTATATGATTTGTTAAGATTAAGACCCCTGCTCCTGCTATGCTATAACTGTTTATGGAGTTGTATTCTACAGTAACGGTTTATTCTCAGATAATTTAACTGCAATAGGGTATTTTACTCTATATGAGAAAAAATATATAAATATATTATTGATATAGCTTTGGCAAAAAGCAGTCGGTAAGTGTTAGTTTTAGTTCATAAAATAACAAAATAATTTTTAAAATTCAATTCAAAGTTTTCAGTTTTTTTTTATCTGTTCTTTATCACCATGAAATGGTAGCCATGTTATTGCATAATTCGATTAAGTAAACTAAAGTGACCTTGCACTTAAATCCACAATTTGTCAGGTGTGTTTACACTAGTATTCTTGCATTCCGGAACAGCACACCAACGATAAGTTGGAAATAATAACTCATTTTTGAGATAAAAACAATTATCACTACGGTACAAAATATCAGCGGATTTGTTTACACAGCCAACTGACATAACGACCATAGAGTAAATATGGCGTCCATTGCGTCCTGCATTTTCTTCGAATTACGCGCGAAATTTGAAAATGTAAATTTTAAAGGCATTTTTAGGGTACTTAGCGATTGAATAAAAATGTTGTCTTTTTTTAGTGGTTTATAAGCACTATAGCTACGAATTGAGACACTTTTCAAAAATGAGTGTAATACTTCATGAATGAATCAATAAAACGATTGCTTATTTATACTTTTTATTTTTATTCTGTAGATCAACCGGATGAAAAATGGAGTTCATAGATTATACCAAAAAGTCAAGTGACAAGAACAGCGTATGGCATCACTTTTTAAGAACGACGGATGGGCCAAAGGCAAAATGCAAACACTGTCATAACATTTTAAAAATTAGTGGAAGCACGTCAACATTGCACACCCACTTACATAAGAAACATTCAATTAATGTAAAATGTAACGAAGGTGTCAGCACCAATGCTCGACAAGAAGACACACCCACCATAGCTTCAACTAGCAAAAGTTGTGATCCACCTGCTAAAAAACTAAAAATGACCGACTATTATGAAAGCAAAGACTCTTTAACTAGCGTTATATCAAGAATGGTCGTTTTAGATGGGTTACCACTGAAAGTATTTTGTACGTCGGCAGATCTCAGAAAGTTAATACAAAAATTTTTTTAAGAAAACGTCCCGAAGTCACCAAATTCAATAAAAAAAATGATAATGGACATGTGTCACAAAGAAAAGTCCACTCTAAATGTAGAGATAAAAGTTATGAAGTCTAAAAATACTAAGTGGTCCATCACTCTTGATGAGTGGACTTCAATGAAGTCCCATAGATACCTAAATTTAAATATTCATTTTCAAAATGATGATGGCGAAAATTTTTGCGAAAATCTGGGATTAATAAGGATTGTAGGGTCTATGGGAGCCGAAGCTTGCGTTTCCCTCATAGACAAAAGATTAGATTCTTTCGGAATTTGTTTGGATAAAGACATCATTGGATTGACAACTGATGGCGCAGCTGTCATGGCGAAGCTTGGGCGTATTCTGCCGGTACCATTTCATCAATTATGCCTTGCACACGGTGTGCAACTGGCTGTGCAAGATGTTTTATACAAAAATAATCTACAAACACATGAGGATGCGGAAAGTTGCTCAGACTCTGGCTCAGATAAACAAAACTCTGATGATGACGGATTTGTTATCGAGCGTTCAAGAAGACGTGGAGTGCTGACTGATGAATATAAGAAAATAATGAAAAAAGTCCGGTCAGTGGTGAAGATATTTAAAAACTCACCGACAAAAAACGACGCCACACTCCAAAAATATGTACAGGCGGAATTCGGCAAAGAGTTACAACTACTCCTAGACTGCAAAACCAGGTGGAGCAGTTTATCAATTATGCTGGAACGTTTTTTAAAACTAAAATCATGCGTACAGAAGGCATTGATTGATGTCAAATCTGCTATAACATTCTCAGATATAGAAATGTTATGTCTAGAAAACCTACACACTTGTTTGGACATGATCAAAACTACGGTGGAAGTACTCTGCCGCAGAGATGCCACCATTTTAACGGCCGATACAGCTTTTAAATTTTTGATAAAATCATTAGATAGCCAAGACACGATATCTGCCAAGCAACTGGCAAATTCATTGAAAACGAGAATCAAAGAGAGACGGCTCTATACTGTTGTCGGTGCCTTACAATACTTACACAACCCTAATCAATTTTTGAATGTGACTGAGGAAAACGAAGACACGTTTAAAAAACCTACTTATGAAGAAATTAAAAATGTGTTCTATCAAGCTGCATCCACCATTACTGTTGACGATTGTACAACCACGTCGATGAATATGAACCGTATTGAAAGTCTGTGTGAATCTAGTTCCGATCCATCGCCACTCAGTTTTAAAGAAAAGCTCAATCGTCAACTTTCTCTTGCAAGTGTGGGTAGTGATCATCACCACCAGTCAACGAGTGTGATCAACGCAACTGATTTGCCTTCAATGATTCACGTTGAAATGGCGTTATTTGAAAACGGTGGAGGTCGTGGAGAAATCCTAAAAAAAGCTCTGAACGGGTTGCTTTCCATACCGCCGACCAGTGTTGAGTCCGAAAGAGCTTTTTCTACTGCTGGCATGTTCTGTAATAAAATAAGATCGCGCCTAAACGATGAGACACTTGACGCGTTCATGTTTTTAAGATCTCGTTTTTTAAAAAAGACTGATTAAAATACGCATTACTATTATGATATTATTATATTTGTAACTGACTTACGTTAAACTTTTTTCTTGAGACTGCATTTTTATAAAAAAGAGGAGGATACCTCAATTATCTTAAGTTTATGTTATGTTATCTAATTATGTAAAGTTTAAGAACAGTTTATGTTAAATGTTACTTATGTAACTTATGTTTATGTAAATTTATAACGGGAAAAATGACTGATACCCTAAGTTTTGTTGATTATATTAGTTGATTTTATTCTGTCGTGCTGTGATTTGAGCGAATAAATACCGATTTTAAATAATTTATGCTATTTTATTCCAATTATATCAAATCAACTTAAAACACTAAAAAGTTCGAAAAATCCGGATTTTAATCGGACAAGAATACAGAAATCCGAATTTAAAAAAAAAACCGGATTTTGCAATCCCTAACTCCAAGTACCAGTACTTCTAAAGATGCACAATCATCAACAACACAGCAAACAGATAGTACAGATAAAACAAAAAAAAGAAAATTAATGACAGATTTTTTCCATTCTAAGTCTAGTAATCCGATGGAAGTAGTTGTGTCTCGCATGGCGGCACTGGACGGTTGTTCTTTCAGATTTTTTACTGAGAGCCTAGATTTAAAGCAGTTATTTAAGAAAAGTGGCTGTGAACTACCTGCTTCGTCGAAAACTATAGCAAAAATAGTGTTCACTCAAGCCGAAAAAGTAAAATCAGAGATGAAACAGAAAATCATAGAACTGAAACTAGCTGGACATAGATTCGCTCTCAGCCTAGACGAATGGACGTCGTTACGAAACAAGCGGTACATGAATATAAATTTACACAGCAGGGGGTTTGGCGGTTTCAACTTCAAAAATCTTGGCCTTATTAAAATAACAGGAACGATGCCGGCACTTACGGCATTGAATATGTTGCGACACCATCTGGCTAAATTTGAAATAACTTTAGATGAAGATGTCGTTAGCCACACTACCGACGGTGCCAGCGTTATGGTCAAAATGGGAACTTATTGCAAAAACCATCACCAGCTATGCCTTGCTCACGGAGTACAGCTAGCGGTGCTTGATACTCTATACAAGAATGCCAAAGAACCTCAACCAGCACCGAGCCTCATGCAGCAGCACGCATTAACCAACGATTCTGAATCTGAAACAGAAGACGAAGAAGGTCTAGAAGCTGAACAGAGTCGTTTTGAAATTGAGAACGTGCGAGTTCAGTCACATCCAAGCTTATACAAGGAGGTTATAGAAAAAGTCCGACGCCTTGTTAGAACAATAAGAAAATCTCCTCTCAAAGCAGACTCACTGAGAGAATATGTCATAAAAGAACATGGAAATGACCTACAGCTTCAACTTGATTGTCGTACGCGATGGTCGAGCATGTCAGATATGATTGGAGTATTTCTCAGATTAAAGGACTCTATATTCAAAAGCTTGATAGATTGGAAGTCCGACATTTCATTCTCAGAAGCGGAAGTACAAACGCTGACTAATATTCATCAAAGTTTAAATGTCGTAAAACGGGCTGTTCTGTCTTTGTGTAGACGCGACTCTACTCTCTACACTGCTGATACTGCATTAAGATTTATGCTTAAAAAACTTGATGAACAGAACAGTTTCTTAAGTACTAAACTGGCAATTAACTTAAGAAACCGGATCAAACAAAGACGTCTGCTGTTAGCTGGAGTTTTGCACTATTTGCACGATTCAGACGATTTCTTCAAACAAACCGATGATGACACTTTTCGTAAACCAAATAGTGAGGAGATTGAAGAGACGATTATTACTTTGCTGCAACTATTGAAGTACAAAGATAATGCCGTTTCAAGTGAGATCAACGATGAAGGTGACGCCGAAGTCTGTGATATAGGTGTTGACGAAGCTGAAGTCAATGAATCAACACTGCAAGAACAGCTGGATAAGGAACTCAGTAAATGCAAAGAACCTCGCACGAATCAAAAACGACATTTTGATCTTGCTGGATTCGTAAAAGTTGAGAAAGCCATGTACGATAATGGTGGAGAACGAGGTATTTATTTGTCACAGGCATACAATTATATTTTAGGTGTTCTTCCTACAAGTGTTGAGAGTGAAACGAGTATTTTCGTGTGCCGGGTACTTTTGTAACCGCCTACGAAGCTCGCTCTCCGATAAAATGCTAGATGCTCTGATACTCTTGAGAACACATTATCAAGAAGAGCGATCTTTTTTGAAAAAGTGATTCTTGTCTTATTTACTTTATATTTCTTTTTAGTATAAGTTGATTTAAAGATCTCAATTTCCCAAAAATACGACAACGTAAGTTTAGTTTTTTAATTATTTTTAAGTTTTGTTCTTTAAACCTATTTTCATGATCTCAGAAGAGAACTTGGTGATTTTGTTCATTGTGAGTTGTTGAATCTTATACACATCATAATTTTATTAGATAGTTATTTAATAAGTTACATTGCAATTGCAAATAGCTAGCACACGTTGATTTTGCTATAATGTATATTATTGAAAAGTTGATTATTTTTTGTTATATTTATTAAGAAAAACCTAATAGAAGGCTGTTTAATTGATCTCAGTCAAGAGTTTTGTCGATTTATTTAGTTTTTTAATAAAGATTTAATTTAACAAAACACTTAAATGCCTATTTATTGTTTTTTTTTTTTTTTTCAATACTTTTTTCTAATTCCGGAACCAGTTCCGGAATCGAACCAGTAGTATCGTAACTTAGTTCCGAAATCGAAAATCATCCGATATTACATGCCCTAGTAGTAGTCCGTAATATGGCGGGGGATTCCCAAATGAATGTTTATTTTTAACGTAATTCAGAACCGATCGAATGAAAATGTAGGTTATTACTTTTTGTTTTCCATCAAGTCAATACTACTCGTGTCATAATTTCAAAGGGAGCGGAATATTTGTTATTGTTTAGCCGAAGACGCTCGCGAACAGTTCGTTTTTTATTTTGCGTAAACAAAGTGAATATTTGTGTGGACATTCCGATGAAGAAAAAGTGTTATACTCATAGATATAGGGCGGAATGGGAGAATAACGAAAAATTCAAACAATGGATAAAGCCAATTACAAACAGTTCAACGAAAGCCTTTTGTACATTACATTGTACTTTTGTATATTAAAAAAAGCTTGCCACAATTATGTTTTGCCACCTGAAGTTTTAAACAGTCACAAAAACGGTCAAATCGGTAAAACAAACTGAAATACCACGTCATCATCTATTGACGAAGAGATTACAGAATCTCCAGATGACATTGTAGACTTTGAAATAGATTTTTAATTTTAAACTAAAAAATTGACAATCATTAGGTTTCACTAGCTGTACACTTTATTTTAATCAGCTTTTAATAAATGTTTAATTCTATTAAAATTGTTTTATTTAAGCCCAAATTGTAATACCTATCAATAGTAATAGGATAGCAGTAGCAGGCCAAAAGAACTTTAGCCACTTCTAGCGGAATTTTGAAAGAGAATTATTTACAAAACTGGCAACTTTTTTCTTACATGTAGCCACAAACTAGATTGTCCTAACGGCAACACTGTGTGTGTACTTTGTGAGCGGGCTGAACTTTTGTTTTGGAAAGGAATAATTGTTTTAAGTGATAAAAAAGTAAGCGAAATAAGGTACAAATTCTTCTTATAATTGGTTTATTATAATATCACAATACGGAATGCAATTTAAACATTGTTGTGACTCGAAATATTATAATATGATCCTGCATTATTTTCAATGAAAGATACCCAAGCTTAAATTTAATTAAGTAATAACATTTATAGGATGGAATCTAGATTACGAGCAAGCCCAGAGCAGTTCTCAGCTTTATTGGAATTCATGTAAATTATTAGTTATTTCGTAAATATCTTCCTTTGTTAGTTGAAAATCTATCATCATCCTTGGGCACTTAAAAGTTTGAAACAAACAATAACGTGATACGCGACGTAAACTAATACTAGTACTTATGAAAGAAACAAAACAATTATGTTTGACCCTTTACTTAATCAATAGACCCTTTGTCTGAAATAGTTTTAACTTAAATTCTAGCCATGGCGATATAACGAGGCCCCAGCAAGGGCCTCAAGGCCGAATAAAAGCTGACCGACTGTGGCAGGAACTGGGAGAATTATTAAATTCCATTGGTGGAGGAGTAATAAAGCCATTGGATAAATGGAAAAAAGTAAGATCCCACTTGTATTTCTCACATAAATCACTGTAAAAATATTATTTTATGGTGTTGGGTTTTCTATTATTTGTCATCAACATTTCATCACGCCTGTAATTCCCGAAGGGTTAGGCAGAGGTGTAGCTAATAGTACATCCACATTTCGCCAATTATGTTTAAGCCTATTATCATTTATTAATCTACAAGATGAAGTAATACTAGTTAATTTATATTCTTCATATTTTTCAGGCCCCACCATCAGAGAGAAACTCTCTACCACTACCTACCAGGGATTCTGAAAAAAACTGACTGTCCGTCCCAAATTTCTGTTGAAATTATGTCAGATTTTATCCCTTCTTATTCTATACAAGGTACCTTTTTTTTAAAGATGCAATGTTTTGGCTTAATAATTCATTTAGGCACAATTTAATATATGACTATGATTATTTATTCTCAGCAACAAGAGCATCCACCGCCCCTCCTTCACTGCCTCTCTCTGGAGAACATCCACGAAATCCACCACCAGCGCTAACGCCGCCGCCAGGCACTGCATCCGCGTCGGTGCCGTCAGCGACGTCACCTACCGCGTCCACGTCACGGGGGCCTCCGCAGCGGCGGCGACATCGGGCAAGCCCGTCGCTCGCGGCGTCGCCTACGACATCCACGCCGCGGCGCCGCCGGCTGCTCCGAGTGCGCACACGCCGGATACAAACGCCCTTCGAACGAGCCACAAGTGAGTTTGTGGCTGTCGAGCATCGCAGGCTGGAAGTAGACATACCGGGCCCAAAAATATCACGAGAGGGAGATAGAAAGGCTGGGATTGGAATCGAGAAGAATTGAAATGGAAGAAAACCAAAGTCGAATTTTAAGTTGTTTGGCTAGTGCTGTAGACAATTTGGTAGAAATTTTACCACAGTTGAGACTATCATCACTACCTTCGACAGATATTATCCCTTAAAATGTCTAATGTAGTGATAGTGGCCTCAGCTGTGGGCCATGAACATATCAAATTGCCTACAATATCAGAGTAATATTAGTTTTTATTTCAATTGTTTTCTATTCCAATCCAGCTCACTTTTCCCTTCTCTTAAATTTCAATGCTCAAATTGTATGTATCATTTTTATTTCTTTTCATTAGTACCTATAATATTGATCTCTTTAGTATTTAACAAAACCTCTCCCAGTCATAATACATATGATTTATTCTACATTTCTGGCTCAAAAACTAACCTAGGTACCTACCACTTTAAAAATGCATTGTAAGTTTGTTGTTTTATAGTATGTATGTTAAAATTTTAAGTAATTTCTTTTTTCTTACATTTTATGCTGTTTATTTCTTATGTTGTTTTAGTATAACTTTGTTTGATGGTTTAAATATGTATTAGACGTGTGCGCCGCGCCGCACCGATGACCGCCGCCGCCGATCAGGACTCGACGCCGCTGACCGGTTAAAGAAATCGGCGTAAACGGCGCGAACGGCGACCGATATTCGGCCGCTCGGTTGCTAATCAACACCGTGTCTCCCGCCCGCTTTCCGCCCCTTAGCGCCCCGCGACAAGTGTTCATTTCATTCCGTATCGAGCAGTATCAATATGTCGTCCGAAAATAATAAACTAACGTTGATGAAACCCAAAGTAGTTTATTACTGTTCAAGTGTTACAATCTTCATCGAAAAGTAGTTTTTGTTGGAAGAAATTTGGCTCATTAGTGATTGAGTTGGATGGAAAAAAAACGAGTAGTAATACCAGATCAAGTTTTTTGTATGGTTGGTTTAGAAAACGCTAAACAAAATAATGATGAAGAATTGTTCGGGATGATAACGAACCCCTTGAAATATTTAGATTAAAAAAAATATGAAGGCGAAGTTAGACCATCGACTACCAACCAATGATTTAACAGTAGCTGCGACATTACTAGACTGCAGATTTCAAGCTATTGAAGAAGTCGACAAGTATTTAAAGCTACATGGACTAGATCGGGTATCATTTCTGGCTAGCTACACGGGTCGTGTCGTGAAAAAAGAAGATTTATGTAACAATATACCAGCACCATCTCCCGCAACGGTGACGAACTCTTCTCAGACAGAGTGTTCTTCGTCTTCTCGACTCTTACAGCTTTCCTTAAAATACGGAGGTGGCAGTGGTACTGGTAGATATTCTGAAGAAGGCGATGATTCCATCGAAAAAGAATTTTGGAAATACTTTGCTGGGAGCGATCCTCGGGACTATTCTACGAGCGATATAGACATACTACAATACTGGAAAGACCGGCAAGCGACTTACCCTTATTTGTCTACTTTAGCTAGAGGGATTTTATGTGTACCAGCGACAAGCACACCTAGCGAACGTGTATTCTCTGTAGCTGGCCTTACTATAACGGCTAAACGATAGCGTCTAACTGGGAACAGTGTTAATAAAATAATATTTATTCATGACAACTATGAGAAATGTAAAATGGCTGTTCAAGGTTGAAGGTACCAATAAGTAAGGAGGTACAAACATATTATGTCTTTTGCATGCACCTGTGAGTGTATCGTTGATTTATTTTTTGTTGAAAACTCTCAATTAGTCGCTATTATAAAGATAATACAATGATAATTTTGGTTTTATTCTATTATACTTTAATTTCGTTGCAATGTAAATGTAACTTCTTTACATATTGTAGCAAGCAGACTTTTCTTGTGCCATATATTTCATTGTGATTTAGAATGTTCTATTTCTGTTCGTAGCTTTTATATTTTATTGTTACAATAAAGGCATTTCTAAACTTGAAATTGTTCAAGTTTTATTGAGTTATGCAGGCTGCCATTGACGACGCCGTTTACGCCGCCATTTACGCCGCCGCCGACCAATTTTTACCTCCACGCCGCCGCCGAAGATTTCGGCATCGGCGCACACGACTAATATGTATGGCGTCCTTTTACTGTGTGTTGTGTTTTTATTTTTTTTTTATTATTATTGTTTTATGATGGTGGTGTGCTAAATATCGTTTTAGTGCAGATTTTGATGTGTTTACGGTGTAGGTGTTTCAGTATTACTGTTTTGTTTGATGTTTTAGATGTATGTAAGGTGTAGGTACTTTTATTTTGTGTTTCTTTTGTTTTTATCATTTGATTAGTATGATTAAAATATTTCAAATGTACTTACATAATTGTATTAATAAACACTATGTGTTCAAGCTAATGTACCTTGTGTAAAAATTATTTTTAAAATGTGCATGCTATTATTACGGCGGAATGTGTGCCTCTAAAACATTTTATAACATCCTGTATTTTTACCACATTTTATGCAAATAAATCGACTCATCCGTAGAATAAAGTCCGATGTGATCATGGAGCAAAAACGAGTTAAATAGCCAGTCCAGATAAGGAATACGAACTCTACAGACCTACGTTTTTAGAAATTTCGTATCTTATTTAGTTTCGGAAATATAAAATCGAATAACGTTCAATCTGATATTAACTCCGCATAAAAACGCACGGAGTGATCAAGAGACGGCGCGCGGGGTGCGCGGGCGGCGCGGGCGCCCGGTCCGTTCGTCAGTCCGGCCGCTGTTTGTTGGAGAGAGGGGGTTTTTGTGTCATGCGCTTAGCTTTTTTTCGATTTGATTAAAAAAATAGTTTCTCAAGTGTTTTGCATGAAAAAATATATTTTAAGAGATGTCACGATCACGGAAAATGTTGGATATGCTTAAAGAAGATTCAGAAAGGCTTGAGCGTAGTTCATCATTTTCAAATGTTCCTGCTGTTTATATGAAGAAAAGTGTAAATGCTGGTAAGTTTACGATTTCAGTTGTATTATTTCATGAGATATACTATTAAGTTCTTAAATGAATAAACATTATGTCCATATTACTTTTTTGTCTCGGTAAACAGTTGTGGGCGATCTATTTTAAAATGGGACGTTTTTTGACGGAGAGGTATAGAAACGCATTTTTAGTAGAAAATACGATCGGCGTAATGCATATTCACAGGGTTATCATTCATTCTGTAAATAATAAACAGTAAAAAGTAGAAGTCTTATGAAATATTAGGACGACTTTATACGAACATTATTGAACTTCTAAGCGTTTTATGTGAATATAGGACGTTTTTCTACGGAATCTGTGATACGATTTGTTGGTTCGATATTAATATGGGACGTTGTTACTGGGATATTGAAATCAATTAAGACGTTGTTCATTTAAAAATATCATTAAATATAAAGATATTTTTTTTTAATAATTGTTAGGTACAATTTGTCTTGCTTTGCCATATACTGTAAATATTGTTTTATGAATACCTTTAATAATATACAGTTTTTTTTCAGTTGTGAATGTTGATGACAACGGCATGCCACAACAAACATCACCTTTGCCTCCTGATGCAGAAGAAATCAGTCAGGAACTAGCTGATATATGGGAAGAAGTTCTGCATGAAGATGGTGGGACCAAAGAAATTACGTGCGACAGCTCAATACCGAATGTCATGTCTGATTCGCCTGCTGAGGATGTTTACAGCAATCAACCTAGGACATTTTCATTGGAAGTGCCTTCTAGTTTCGAAAATTCACCATTGATACAGCTTGAAGAATTGTTAGAAGTTTCTCACCACAGATCTACCCCGGTTAATTTAGAACTGTCAGTGCCAACTCCTATGCAGGAGACGGCTCTCCTACTAATGTCCATTCGATCTGCGATAGCACATTCTGTCCTAATCATGTAGACAGTTTCTCTGTGATTTCTCCATCAGCATTGAGCACCACAAATTCGCCTGCTACTTCGCACTCAAGCGATCGCACCGTGACACCTAAAACGACTAGAAAACGACAGAGGCACCCAAAAGAATGGACAGACATTAAACGCAAATGCCTTAAGAATTTAGGTAGGAAATATGTTACTAAAAAGGGAAAAGCTGTAGACGAAAAAACAATGGGGTCATCTTGCAAATGCCGTTACAAATGCTCTGATAAAATATCTTACCAACAGCGGTTGGACTGCTTCACAAAATTTTGGCAACTGGGAGATCGAGCTATGCAGTGGAATTTCATAATCAAATATTCCGATAAAATGAATAAAAAAGATGCCTCAATCAAGATACTCCTAATAATAGAAAACATACTTTTAAGTATTATCTGCCGCTGATCACAGGTTCTAGCGAATCTCACTGCGAGAAAACGGAAGTATGCCAAACAATGTTTATTAATACTCTTGCCGTTTCAACTCGTATCTTAAAGACCGCGTGGAAGAAGTACGATGGAAGTGCTATTTTAGAGGAAGACAGACGGGGTCGCCAAGAACAATCATAGGATCGTTATAGATGACGCAATGAAACAAAGTGTTTGTGACCATGTTCGGGCATTTGTCCCTGTTGAATCGCATTATATACGAAAGAATAGCCAAAAGCTCTACCTACATGGAGACTTAAGTATTGCCAAAATGTTTAAATTGTATCTTGAATGGTTCGACTCCGAGAAATACACCTCTAAGGCTGCAAAAGAACGCCAGTATCGTGACATTGTCAACTCAAACTTCAATCTAGCTTTCCATATTCCCAAAAAGGATCAGTGCAACGATTGTCACATTTTCCGATTGAAAAAAAATCCAACGGACCAAGAAAAAGAAACTTTTCAACAACACCAGACTAATAAGAAGGTCGCAAGGGATTTAAAAAGCCAAGATAAAAAAGACGCTGAGGAGTCAAATCATGGAAACGTGGTTACTGCTGTGTTTGATTTTGAAAAAGTATTGCAGTGTCCTCATGGCAATATTAACATATTTTACTATAAGAGAAAGCTATCTTCTTTTAACTTCACGGTTTTTGACATGGGTAAAAGGAAGGCTGTTTGCTTAAAGTGGGATGAGTCTGTGGCAAAACGTGGCGCAAATGAGGTTAGCAGTTGCCTCTTAGATTTTATCCAGGCTAATGTTGACCAAGGGGCCAAAGAGTTTCGCTTTTGGTCAGACAATTGTGCTGGCCAAAAACGTAACCGCTTTGTATTTTCATTGTACGTTTACGCCGTAAAAAAGTTCAACATATGCATAACACATCGGTTTTTACAGAAGGGACACACCCAAAATGAGGGGGACAGTGTCCACTCTGTCATCGAGAGAGCTTCTCGAACCAAAACTATCTATACCCCCATGAATGGCGTTTATTAGTAAGATGGGCCAAGAATGAAGGAGAACCCTATGTTGTCCGCAACATAACCCAGAATGATGTGTTTGACTTTAAATGTCTTGTTAATAATAAGGTTTGGATGAAAGACATTAAGGGCAAGAAGATTAACTGGAGTAAAATTCGAGAAGTTCATGCAGACGGTAGTAACCCCAACAAATTGTTTTTTAAATATGACCTTACTCAACCTGATTATAATATTTTAGTGATTCGCGGTAACACTAGGAACTCTGTACAAACTGAACTAAAACCTGCATATTCTGAACCTATTATGGTTCCTGCTGCTAAATATAAAGACTTAATGGATATGTGCCGCTCAGAAGTAATTCCCTTAGAGTATCATCCATCCTTTGACTCTTTACCACATCACACCACTATTGATGTTTCTGAAGAATCGGATGGTGATCTATCGGAATAAGAAATATTTTAGATATATTTTTTTTCTTTTTTGCTGAATCTTTTTAGAGCTGTATTCTTTTTACTGATTTAGTGAAACAATGTTAATTATAATAAGTACTCAACTAAGTAATTTAATGTTTGTCTTTGTCCACTTTCATCGCTATTAAGTATGTGCACCCACGTCTAGGTCACGATGTAAGACTGATTGAATAATACATATTATGAAGGCTGTTTTTTATGTGATTTATCAAATATTTTATCAAAGACTTCTACCGGTGAAAGATTTTTTAGCTGTTCGATTAGTTGAGTTTTTTGTGATGAACATGTATTATTTTCAGATGGTTGGGAAAAAGATGAGTAAGATGGTGAACATTTCCTCCACGTCGGTAATACATCACTTGGATTGGGACGCCTTCTTTTGTTTGACAAAGGTTCATCGTCACTATCTTCCCATTCTGACGTTTCAGATGAATGACGTCGTCGACGTGTTACCTCTATTGTTCAAAGTCAAAGTATTTATTAGTGTGATTTTTGGTGATACAGTAGGTCTTATAGTTAGGTTATGGTAACTCAAAAAACTACCCATTAGGGCATACACTATTTAACAAATTAGAATTCAAAATCACAAACAACAAATATTAAAAATAACAAACAAATTATTAAGAATACAATCATTTTCTATAATAAACATTTAGAATATAATTAGTTATTATAATAAATATTCAGAATTCAATTAATTCGAATTTTCAGGCATAAATACATAATTATCAGCTTAATTTATTACATTTTGTCAAGAAGAAATTCGTCAATAGTATAGTAGCATTTTTCAACTAAAAAATTATTAAGTTTCCGTTTAAATTGTGTCAATTTTAAATCTTTAATGTCATTTGGTATTTAATTTAATATTTTCGGAGCCATACAGAGAATGCTTTTGTGCATAAGGGCAGTCTTTGAGGCTCTTAGACATAATTCGTGTCGATATTCTGGTCTAGTCGACCTACAGCGTTGCTCTGAAGCTTTTTTAAACAGTTCACTATTTTTCTTGACGAACAATGCGGTCTCGTATATATAAAGGCAAGGTAATGTTAATATTTTAAGAGATTGAAAATGCGGTTTACAACTTTCTGTTGGCCTAAGATCACACATCGATCTAATGCACCTCTTCTGTGCTTTAAAAATGTTATTTTTCTCGCAGGAATTTGCCCAAAAAATTACTCCGTAACGTAATATAGAATCTACGTCGCCGTAATACGCAGCTACAACAGCTGCCTGATTAACTATTTTCCTAAGTTTATATAGAGCAAAGGCGAACCTACTTTATTTTTTTATAAGAATATATGCATGTTCTTTCCAAGTCAGTTTAGAGTCAATTGTCAAGCCTAGAAATTTTATATGCTCTACTTCTTCAATTCCGTTATCGTCAAAAGTTATATTTATGTCAGGAGTGGTTCCAGGAATATCTCTCGGTAGTTCTGACGTTTGTAAGTCGTCTTCTCCTTCTTCTTCGTCCGTCAATACATCAGGTCCAGGCGGTAAAATAATAAGATCATACTCGTTATCACCCTCATCCTCCGCGATGGCGTTTACAGCTTCCTCAAGCCCGCGATACTGATTCGCAGCATAGAAACGGACCATTATTTCTGTAAATAAAATATAACACTAAAGCCCACTGTACCAAAAAAACGACATCAAGGTATATCCTAATCTAACTCACAAGATACGTGATAAATTCTAGGTATTTTATTTATTACAGTAACTTAGTCTCATTATCTAAAAATCAAATGCATAATTACACTGAAAAACATACGTAAACCTATTTAAAAAAATAAAATAATTGACTTACCTGAGCAGCTAAAATATTTGCACACTAAAATGTCAAAAAATGGTGGGAAACCGATTACTTTCTTAACTTTTTTTATGGTCTCATAGAAGCTAACGCCATCTATTATTAATGTGAAGTATTAATTTGTCTGAATCATAGACAAAAAACTTTTATTAAATGTTTAAAATGGTGTCGTTTATTTAGTACAGAGGGCGCTAATGGGTTAAATTAACACGTCTTTCGAATAAAATTTATTTGAATTTCGAATTGCGCGCCAATCCACAGATAATTAATTCTGAAAATGCTGGTTATAGAATCTCCAATTACATAGGTAAAGACCTATTAAAACAATAGGATCTACATGTTCAACTAAATATCGGTTGTCCTGTGCTGCTAAATTTACTGAACAAAAAAGGACGGAAATCTTTGAGTCTTACTGGAAGTTGGAGAGTTTAGAGAGGCAACGGGGTTTTTAAACGCCTGTATAAGACCACTAAAATGTGCTTACCGCCGCATAAAGACTGACAAAAGGTATGACAGAAAAGCAAACACTGCATATTACTTGCTAAATGAGAATAAAGAAATTCGCGTCTGTAAAACTTTTCTCATCAAAACTTTGGGTATCACACAACGGATTATACGGACTGTTATCGACGGCAAAGCTCAGAATGATGGTTTCATTCCACCTGATCAGCGAGGAAAACGCGGAAAACAATGTACCTTGGAACCTGAAGTTATACAAACAGTAAAGGATCATATCGAATCAATTCCAAGGGTTGAGAGTCACTATCTTAGGGCTAGTACTAGCAGACAATTCATTGATGGGGGTTTGACAGGGGCAGAATTACATAGAAATTATTCAAAAATTCAGAAACAACAGAAAAAGCCTATTGTGAACTACGGCGCTTACTCACGAATTTTCAACCAAGATTTTAACATTGGATTTTTTAAACCTAAAAAGGATCAGTGCGATGAGTGTGAAGCATACGAAAATGCCTCTGAAGAAGAAAAAAAAAAATTACGTGATAGTTTCAAATTGCATCAAGAAGAAACAAGCTTAAGTAGACTTGAGAAAGAAAGGGGTATGAAAAGATGTCATGAACCTGACAACAACACAATTGTTTTCACATGACTTACAAGCGGTGTTACCATGCCCTGTTGGCAAATCAAGCTCTTTTTACTACAAAACAAGACTGAATTGTTATAATTTAACGATATTTAATGCAAACAAGCAAGAAACCACCTATTATTTTTGGCATGAAGGGTTGGCCAATAGAGGAGCCATCGAAATAGGGTCGTGTGTGTATAAATACTTAGAGCAGATTGCATTCGAAATACCAGGCTGCGATGTCATTATTTACTCTGACAATTGCTGTGGTCAGCAAAAAAATTGATTTGTTTTTGCTATGTACTACTATGTAGTGACTCGCTTAAATATTAACTCCATTCAACACAACTTTTTGATTCGAGGCCACACGCAGAACGAAGGTGATGCAGCTCACTCTGTAATAGAAAAATCTGTGACTAGAGCCAAAAATGCTGGATGTATTTATGTACCCGATCAATACATTTCCCTAATCCGTGGGGCCAAAAAAACTGGCAAACCGTTTGTGGTAAACGAAATGAACTTTAACGATTTCTTCGATTTGAAAGCACTTGAAGAGAACATAAACTTTAATATGGCGAAAAATGTCAATGATCGTTTTATCAAGACCGGTGACATCAAAAGTATTAAAGGAGATGTTGCCATTCTGGGCTAGGTCTATGTACACCATATCAATAAATAGGGAAAAAATAGGGGAGTTTCACAAAAATACTATAAAAATAATTTGAAGACGGGTTTAGCTGTTAAAAAATGATAATTAGGAAAGTTTTTTAATAAGTTAACCCTGTTTATAAGGCAGCCATGACAGAAAAAGAAGGCGGGAAAACGTGTAAGAAGAAAGGCGCGCTTTTTAATTCTAAAATATTTATTTGTAAATTTTGCACAATATCTTTGTAAATCCTATAAAGCAATAGTTCGTGTGTTAAGTCATAACATAAATTATTGATTCCAACGACTTATAATGGTGAAAAAGAGAAAAAAGAAGGAGGGGGAACCACCTTCAGATTCCAACTCCCAGTACCAGCAGGTAGCTACTGATTCCGACTCAGGGGAATCAGCGGTAACATGTCTTTCTGCAGATAAGGATATGAAGGACAAATATCAAATGTTTAAGGTAAAAGGTTATACCCGTAAGTACCCAGAGGACTCAAACCAAAAGTAGTTAGTTGTATTCCTGAATCACCTGGAAGATAACAAGCCTTTCAGTGATAGGGATCGTATGGCTCTATCTAAAGGTATACGCGAACATGGTGTCTCTGGCGTCATGCATTTACGTTCCATTAATAAATATAAAGTTGGCATAACATTTGATTTGCCTAATAATGCAAATATGTTTCTCAAAAATAAAAAAATATTGGATCAGTTGGCCCTAAAAGCTACCATTCCCGCCGTAGACACAGAGGTTACTGGGGTCCTTACTTCAGTCCCTGTAGACATGTCGAACAAGGAAATATTTTCACTAATTGGTAGTTCCAAAAACGTAGTGCAAGTAAGGCGCTTCATGCGCAGGGTAAAGAATTTCTTTGGTGTTGAATTCGTTCCTACTCAAGCAGTTGCTGTTACCTTCGCCTCCACCATACTTCCTACGTATATATACCTGGACTCATGGCGCCACGAGGTGAGCAGATATATCCCACCTGTCAAACAATGCCTCAAGTGTCTACGGTATGGACACATTGCTAAATTCTGCCGGAATACTGAGGTATGCTCAATTTGTACATTAAACCATAATTTTAAGAATTGTCAGGTCGATCCTAAGGATGCTAAGTGCGCAAACTGCAAGGGCGATCATATAGCTATCTCCTCATCATGTCCATTAAAAAAGCAGAAAGTCGAAGAAAATAAAATCAAATCAAGAAGTGTCACATATTCTGATCTTTTTAATGCAAATTCATTTCCAGCTTTATCTTCAAAATATTTAGATGTACAAATTAATAATTTAATGAAATCGGATAAATTTATAAATATATTAGTAGAAACAATTACAAAAATTATTAGTAATAAAGATGTCCCCATAAACTCATCCTCAATTAAAGAGGTTCTAAAAACAACTTTAAGTAACAAAATTCCTTCATCCACTTAATGGATTTATCAAATGTAAATATAATGCAATGGAATGCACAAAGTCTTAATAGCAACAAACATTTATTTATTAATTTCCTCTATAAACACAATATTCACATTGCAATTATCAGTGAAACATGGTTTAAACCTGAACAAGATTTTAAAATTAAAAACTACAATATTGAAAGAAATGATTGTGGTAACAAACACAATGGAGTTGCCATCATAATTCATAAAAGTATTATTTATACCAAAATTAACACCTATTTTGACAATTCTTTACAAAACATTTGTGTGAAAATTAATGTTAATAATAAGGAGATAAGTATAGTCAGTTTCTATAGTCCATTAAATTCTAATCCAGCTTTCAATAAAGATAATTTTGATTCATTGGTTAAGTCTGTTCCTGGTCCCTTTATATTTGCTGGGGACTTTAATGCTCATCACACTTCTTGGGGTTGTTGTTCTGACTCACGTGGTCGAAATATCTTAGAGGTCATTGATGAAAATAATTTAATTCTGCTTAATAATGGTCAGGCAACAACAGTTGGCTCTCTAACATGGCGTCCTAATGCGCTGGATTTGTCCTTGGTTTCGTCATCATTAGCACTTAATTGTGAATGGCAGATACATGATAGTCCACTCGGTAGTAGTTATCACATCCCTGCAATTATAAAAGTTGTGGTTAATAATTGTCAAAATAATTATTCTTGTAGAAATTGTTCTAATGCTGTACATATGCCCATCTACCCAAATTACAAAATGGTAGATTGGCAAATGTATAGTAATATTGTGGATGAATTGTTAGTTGATTTTAAAACAGTTAATATGTGTCCTCTCGATTTGTATCATCATTTTTGTACAATTTTACGTACAGCTGCTGCTAATTCCATTTCAAATTGTAATGTCAATAAAAATACCAGCAATCGCTCATGTTGTACAAATAGGATTAGAAGTCCCTTCCTTGGTGGAACCAAAAGTGTTCAGATGCTGTAACAAATTTTAAAACAGCTTACATACATTTTAAAAATAATCCATCAGAAGAAACTTATTTACAATTTAAAAGACTTCGAGCAGTAAAAAAATTAATTATTAAAACAGAACGTCGAAAAAGTTGGTTGTCTTTATGTGAAACTTTTAACAGATGCACGCCAATATCTTTCATATGGAAATTTATGCGCAAATATAACAAAACGTTTATTTCCAATAACCATGAAAATGATGCATGGATTTTCGATTTTTTGAAGAAATACACTCCAGATTTTGTGTCACACGCTCCAAGTACTTTGTCTAATAATAGTACTAACACCTGCCATAATTTTCTAATTAATTCTTTTACAACATGAGACAACATGTGACACTTCTCATGGTCTTGATAGAATGCCATACATATTTTTTAAAAAACTTAGCATTACTGGTTTAAAAACGTTCTTAAAAGTCTTGAATTTGTTATGGGAAAATAATATTATACCTCAAGACTGGAAAGTGGATTGCCTTGTACCAATTTTAAAACCTGAAAAACCCAAATTATGTCCGGATTCTTATCGTCCCATAGCACTTACTTCTTGTGTTGGTAAACTATTTGAGCAATTGTTGAAACAGCGTTTAGAGAATTTTGTTGAAAAAAATCATATTTTACCTTCCAATCAATTCGGTTTTCGTAGAAATCGGTCTGCTAGGGAAAGTGTCTGTCAATTGCAGTTTGATATACATTCCTCTTTAACAGTCAATAATAATTTGGTAGGAGTTTTCTTTGATGTTGCTGGGGCTTTTAATAGTGTAAATATAGATGTTTTATGCCAGGAACTATTACAAATAGGGATCCCTGGAAAAATTATAGTCTGGATTAGAAATTTTCTGAGCAATAGAGAAGTATTTGTTAAATTTAATAATCATCTCTATGGTCCTAGACATGCATCAAAAGGAGTTTGTCAAGGAGGTATATTATCACCTTTATTATTTATATTGTATATACGTAGATTGAACTTAATTTTAGGGTCTCAGGTCAAAAATTTACAATTTGCAGACGATTTAGTTGTTTACACATCTGGAACCAATTTATCACAGGTTGTCCAAATAGTTAATGATGCCTTGTCAAATCTGTACAAATATTTCTCTTAACTTGATCTTAATGTTAATCCATCCAAGTCCAAAGTGGTTTTGTTTGGTAAACATTACTATAATATGCCCTCTGTGCAATATAACAATAGCACATTGCCCATTTCACACGAAGTCAAATTTTTAGGGATTCTTTTTTCTCGTAACTTAACCTGGAACAATTATATTAAGCACATAACTAATAAAGCAATCAAAGCATATAACATATTGAAATCTTTGGCTGGTTCACACTGGGGTGCAGACCCAAAAATTTTGCTAATGTTGTACAAATCTTTAGTTCGTAGTCACTTTTAATATGGTTTTTATTGTTTCGCTGCAGACACCAAAATTGTAAATAGTTTAGATGTTCTGCAAAACAAATGTCTGAGTGTTATCACTGGGGCATTCAGGAGTACTCCTATAAATGCAATGCAGATTGAATGTAATGTTCCACCATTAAGGATTCGTTTCAATTACTTGAAAGAAAGATTTATTTTAAAACTTTTTAGTGTATCCAATAATAGTCTCTTAGTCAATTTGTTGCATTCCAATCCTAGTTTAGGTATAAAATCATTCTATATGCTACAGGATCTTCATAGTTTTATAAATTTTATTAAAAATATAAACATTTATCAATCAAAACATACTCTGTCTTGTTATCAAGGAGCTTTTATTGCTAAATTTCCAGACATAAATATAATTATAAAAAGTAAAAAGGAGCTGTCATCAAAAGGGGAAGATAATTCAATGTTGTCAGAGTGGTCAGATCATAAATTTGTGTACAGTGATGGTTCCAAAAATGATAAAGCAGTGTCTTTTGCTATTTATGAGCCAACCTCAAATGTAGGTCTTGGTAGAAAAATTGATAAAAATGCTAGTATTTTTACAGCAGAAGCTGTGGCTATTTTGAGTGCTCTGAAACATATAAAAAATTTCAATTCAGGTTTCAGCAAGTGGGTTGTGGTAAGTGATAGCATGAGTGTTCTGAAAAATCTGGCTTATAATAAACTTCATGCTGACACTAACTACATAATCTATATGATAAAAAAGTTATGGATTGAACTGTCTCATTCCAATATTATAGTTAGTTTTGTATGGGTGCCTTCACACATTGGCGTTGTAGGAAATGAAAAGGCAGATTACTTGGCCAAGAAAATTGTTGATCTAGATGAATTGATTCCAAATTCTGATGCTGATATGAGTGTTTCCATACCACATACAGATGCTGTTTGTCTTCTAAGACAGCGTATATGTCAAGACATTCATACCAGTACACACAGATAGAAAATAAAGGCACTTGGTTTGCCGCTTTTGATGTACAAATAAACTCCATACCTTGGTTTAGCAGGAATAACAATTTTATGAATAGGAAATTTTATTCATTTATTTGTCGTATGCGTTTTGGTCATTGTCGTTTAAATTATCATCTTCATCGTCTTAAAATGGTTGATTCTCCTTATTGTGAGTATTGTCAATCACAAAAAGTTCAATCTCTACATCATATCTTCTTTGAGTGTTCGTCTTCCAACATTCAGCGCCTTGTGTTGTCGGATGAGCTTCTAAAAATTTATAAAAAACCTGATTTGGTCCCGCATTGCATTCAGGAGCTACTTAGGAATGCCTCAAGTTATATATATTTGTACAAATTTATAATAGAGACTGTAAATGACATATAAGTTACATTTCGTATTTTTAAACTGTATAAATTTTATTTATGGCTTTTTTATTGTAACTCTACGTTGTAAATATATAGCATTTTGTAGGTTATGTTTTGTTTTACGAGGAGATAGCTAGAATTTGACGGTTGTCAAATAAACAAAGTATTAGTAATCTGTCTGTGACTTAGACTATGTAAGGTCTGTGACGATTGTTCAAGTCATGTTAAAACTTGACTTGACAAACCTTGACAAAATATGAGAATAAATCGGATTTGACAAAAGATAGAAATGGATAAGACAAAACTATATTGGATTTATTACGAAAGACAAAATAACAAAACTAAAAAACTATGATAATAAATACGAAAGACATTATTGTATAAAACTTAACACGCAAGAAATTAAAGACGTAAGACCAGGCAGTATGGTCAAAAGACCAGCCATTCCCTTCCCTTCATTGGCCCTCCCTTCGGGGTAAATAAAAAAAAAAAAAAAGCAGCCATGACAGTTGTGTTTGACATGACTTTTGACGACTTTGACGTTTCTATCCACCCGAGCGACCGAGTCTTTCTTTGCTTTGAGTTTTGAACAAATAACGTCCACGCCTGCGTTTCGTTTCTTGACATTGAAATATAGGATAGGTGATATACTCGTAAGAAGTGCTGCCGGAATCGAGTAAAATATCCTGTAGGTACTATTATTTTATCGAAACCCACGATTTTCGAAATCAAAAATTGTTTTCTTCGATCTTTATGTAGCTAGTTTATAACACGTTACGTAAACGTCAATCAAATGTCATTGTCAAAAAAAATACCTCTGTCAGATCCACCATGTTAGATTTTTGTCGAGTGTTGTTATCCTTGACAAAGTTAATTTAAAAACACAATCAAACGAAGTGAAATTAAAGAATATTAACAATTAAAAACGGTTTATGTATTAAAAAGCTATTTTTACATATGGTGTACATAGACCTAGCCCAGGCTCCATACATTTCTGAAACATCTCCTTTAGCAAAGATTCTGAAAATTACCATTATCGAACCACATACAAAACGGATAATTGGGAGGAAGCAAAAAAATCAAAAAAATACGCGGCAATAGAGGCAATCGAAAAAGCTATTGTTCAACCCAAAAAAATACGCGGCAATAGAGGCAATCGAAAAATAGAAGAAATTACATTGAAGCAAGCTTACAACAACAAGATACCAATTTCAGAACGTAAAAAGCGTGATTTATTGCAATTATTGGAGGCTCATCTTGTGCCAAGATACTATGAAAGTTTTTTTAATGATTTAATTTAATTTTTGTATTTTACCTTAAGGTTTACCAAGCCTGTGATTCTAAGTTAAAAGTAAACAGTTATTTTTTTGTAGGTATAGGATAAGTGAAGTAATTGGTATGTGATACCTACTGTTGATTATTAATTAATAAGATTTAAATAAGGGTACAATGACTGTGATTAATAGACTAATCAATAGTTAAGTTCTATGGATAATTGCAATTACGATGATGTTGAACAATCGTCCCAATTCCAAATTAACCCCCCGGTTAATTTGGAATGGGGAAGATTGTTCAAGTTTAGGCAGTAAGAAGATAATCTGTCATTAAAAAGTCTGATTAATATAAAAGCTACTATTTAGAATTCAGAAATTTTGTTACTCTTTTTTGCTATTTGAATAAATATTTTTTAGAAATGCATGATGACGTGTTTTATTTGCTTTGACATAATTGACCGATAAATTATTTTCTAGACCCATAACGTCACTTCTGTGAGGGTTGTAATTTTTAAACGTTTATATCTTCATAATAGTAAACAGTGAAATGTTTGCTTTTATGTCAAAGTAAGGTTTAATGGTTTAGTTTCAATATTATCAATGTATTTTTTTAGTCGAGTAAATCTATGCAATTTAATAGGATGTTCAATTTTCAAACGCTTCTCCTGAAAAAATACGTCAGATACATAAGTGACGTTATATTTCTTATGCCGCCATCTCCGATTCTGATTTCGAAAAACCAAATTTAAAAACTCCGACTTACGGTTCCGATAAAACCACCTCCATAAAATCCCTAGTCAACATACCCACAATTTAATTTCGGTAAAGGAAAGTTTGTTTACTAAACCGCCACAGGGTGGCAACATATATACTCGTAGTATCATATAGTACGTATATAGCTGGTAGCTGTGTAACTAAATCAAACATGGTTTGATCTTTTTGTAGGTGCTGAGTGTGTGGACATTGTGGACAACACAAAAGATAAACCTTTGACTGAAGCGTTGGATGATACCATAATTAGGCCTCTAGGCCAAACTTTAGCAATAGAAAGGGAATATGGGCCAGGGATTCATATGGAACTGGTAAAAAGGGTTGAAGGTATTATTACCCAAGGCCTTGAACAAGATGTCAAAGATGAACTTGTAAAGAAATATTTGATACCCATTAATATCAAACTTCTAGATGCACCAAAGCTTAACAAAGAGCTGGAGGGACTATTAAATGATGCTACGAAGGCCCGAGACAAGCGAGTTTAAGAACACCAACAAAAGATTGGTGTTGCAATAGCGGCTTTGTTTTCTGCTACAGACAAACTGATCAAAGCTGATGTTGATAAAATAAGTATAATTTCAACAATCAGTGATGTCACACGCTTATTGACAGGCCTTCATCATCAAGACACAGTCACCAGAAAGAAGCTAGTAATTCCGAATCTTGATAAAATATAGGAAAGACAGTTGAAAACCAAGAACGTGATGAATTCCTTTTTGGAGAAAAATTTAATGATAATGTCAAAACTGCCACAGCGATTAAAAAGTCAGCTGGCACCATCTTAAAGTAAAACAACCCTAATCGAAAAAATACCTCATCTTATCGACCAACCCAGTCTCAAAATTATTCCAAGAAACAGGGAAACTTCAGAGGCAGATATCACTGCTAGACACAGCACTACAAGCCGAGACCCCCACAGCGTCCTCCAGCCAAGGTCCCTGTTCGACAATCTTAGAGGTAAATACTTTTGCTGGTAGACTTAAGTTCTTTTATTCCTGCTGGTTAAAAATAACACAAGACAAAGTTGTCTGATCTTGGCTCAATGGTTATAATATCCTCTTTTTAGCGGCTCCTCACCAAGAATATGTTCCTAATTTTTTTATTTTCTGAATCATACTATCTTATAATATTGAAGGAAATAAATAGACTTTTAAAGCTTGGAGTACTAACCTTTTCATCCAGGTAAAGTAAATTTATCATACACAACAATTTGTTCTACACATATAATTAACTTTGATACGTAAACATTTGTTGTGACTTGATTTCTTGTGACACGGAAATAATATTTTAAACATTATTTGAGATGACTTTTTTTAGTATTATTACATGGAATTAATTTAAGTGGAATATACATATGTATACCTAACTAGCTGTGCCCGCGACTTCGTTCGCGTGGACTACAGGATTTTGAATTTATATTTTCTAAAACAAAAGTAGCCTATGTTACTCCTTATTAAATCAGCTATCTGCTAAAAAAAGTTCCGTCAAAATCGGTCTAGCTATTTCAGAGATTAGCCCGGACAAACAAACAGACAGACAGACACAAAAATTGTAAAAAATGTTATTTTGGTGTATGTACCATATATATATTCATGTGCAGGTAGTAAAAAGCAGTTATTTCAATATTACAAACAGACACCAATTTTATTTATAATATTTCGTGTCCTTTTTGTTTCAAATTTCAGGTCCGACCGGCTTTAGATCAACCGAGTACCTCTAAATGTGATACTTTGGGGGTTGATATGCAAGCAAAGGATTATTTGGTACTTACTTATTTAAATGTTTTTTTTTAGAATATCTAAAAGTCGTATATTCAGTCTTTTATGTATAGGTACTTATTTATTTGGGTGATAAATGTTACAAATTTAAAACTATAATCATATTTTTCAGCTTGACGATTCATCCATGACAGATAGTCATGGTCACCTATCTTTACTACACACATCAAAAGTATCTAGGGATCAACATATATTTTTGCAATAACTTTTCTCCTGATTGATATTAATTAAAATTTTCTTTAAGGATTCATCAAATAAAGTGTTTTCGTTTGTCACAGTAACGATAAACCAAGTCACCTTTGCATTAATAAAGAAATTTGCCATTTTCCTAATAAAGGGATTTTTGACATTTGAACCACTAACATTAAAGTTCGAAAAAAAGACTGAAATAACAGTTTTCTTTAAAATTTTATTGGGTAACTTAAACAATTAATAATCCGTGTTTCTACCGCGAACACTAACAACACAAGAACATCGGTTTGGCATACTCAAAATGAGTTCATCCAAATCACGCTGTGGAATGGCCGCCCATGTTCGTTGCAACAACAAAAAAAGGTCTTCTTGCGACTGGATACCCTCCATATTCGGCAGAGCTCTTCTCTGTAGCATATCCCATGCATGCTCAATCGGGTTCAAGTCTGGCGACTGAGCAGGCCAGGGCAGGACATTGATGTTAGCTGCGGCGAGAGTCTGTCTTACAACTCTTGCGGTGTGCGGTCGTACATTATCATGCATTAACTGAAATAAGGGACCGATTTGCACTTGTAGAGGAACGATGACGTCTGATACAATCGTCTCAGCATAAATTTGAGTGTTGAGGTTGCCTCTGATCCAAATCAACTCAGTTCTTCCGCCGATCCAAATACCCGCCCATACCATGATGGTTCCACCACTATAAGGATGGACTTCCTGGCAGGATTTTAATCGCTGTTGGCGTCCAGGGGTTCTCCAGTGTCGTATACGTCTTGTATTCGGTCTCATACCAAAACGAGACTCATCAGAAAAGCACACGAAACGCCATTGTTCTTCTGCCCAATTTCTGTGTTCAAGAGCCCATTGATATCGAATCCTACGATTGTGCATTGCTATAGGTGGTACCCGTAGCGGTCTTCGGGAATGAAGGTTCACTTCATGCAAGCGGTTTCTGACTGTTTGGTCGCTAATTAAGTTCCCTGAAGAGTGATGAAGCCTCACGGCTAACATCATGGCGGTTATTGTTGAAGCTCTTCGAGTTAAGATTTGAATGTATCGGTCTTGTCTCCGTGTGGTGCAGCGATACCGTCCTCCATGGCGCTCAGCCACGGTACCAGTGCTTCGGTAACGTGTCCAAAGTCGACTGATAACACTCTGACTTGTATTCAGAGCTAAAGCCACAGTACGTTGCCGGGAACCAGCTTCTATCATTCCCACGGCTCTGAGCATTTCTTCCCTGCTTAAATGACGTCGCCGCTCCATAATAACGTTGGTTTTAATCAGTAGTAGGGAAACAGTAGCACTAATAATGTCTTCAATGCGTTGTATGTTTTTATAGGGAAAATATTGACAGCTTATTTTCATCTTTTACTCGAATTTGATTGAGAGTTCCTGATTCAAATTATGAAATGCACCAAAAAGGATCCATATAAATTTATAAAATCATAAATTTATTACAAAGCCACATCTCAATCTCAAGAAATCCGCATAAAAATGCTTGATCCCTAGACACTTTTGATGTGTGTATTAGAAGAAGTTGCTATGGAAGTAGAAATAGAAAGTACTATGGTAAGTTTATTCTTGTTCAGTCTATATTATGGAAACTAAATCTTGTAAATCTGATACTGCGCAATTCGTGCTGTTTTAGCTGTGTATGTGTAGCCGTTTATATATCTACTTAAATATTTTTAACGTTACCATGACATGTGATTTAAATCGTTAAAGCTGTAGAGATATTTTTTCATATTTTATATTTACGGTAGTTGTAAATAAGTATTTGTTATAAATATAGACATATTTTTTGTTATATTTCAGACACAAGAAATATTACCTATGGTGGCAGCGCCGGAAGTTGAGATGACTCCTCGTAAAAAGAAGTTAATTAGGAAATTGGAAAAGAAGACAATATTAAGCGATAATAGAAGGAAGAAATTAGCTGCTTTAAGATCTAAGACCTGGCGTTTGCAAAAGAAAACTGCTGAACAATCTACTGTAATTGAGGAATTAAAAACTCGTTCATTAATCAACCAGGAAGCAGCTGACTTGCTGTCTTCGATCGATGCAACCAATCGAGATTTCTTAAAAAAGTTTTTGTGTAAAAATATAACTGAACGGAAGTACTCGCCTGAACTGCGGAAATTTGCCTTAAGTCTCCACTACATCAGTCCCAAAGCTTACACCTTTGTTAGGAAACAATTTAACACTTGCTTACCTCATCCGCGTACGCTATCGCGATGGTACCAATGCATCGATGGAAATCCTGGTTTTTCCACAGAATCTATCAAAGCTGTCAAATTTTTACATGAAATAAATACAAAAAAAACACATTACACAAAACAATATGCGCCCTAAGTTTTGATGAAATGGCAATTAGAAAAGGTTTAGATTTTGATGGCAAAGATTGCATAGGATTTGTTAATTTTGGAAATAACGTTAATAATGATCAATTAGCTAAAGATGCGTTAATTTTTATGCTGACATGTGTAAATGGTTCCTGGAAAATGCCTTTAGGATATTTTTTAATCGATGGGATAAGCGCTGAACAAAAGGCCAGTTTAGTAACAAATTGTATCGAAATATTAACCCAGGATTGTGGTATTGAAATTATCTCACAAACTATCGATGGATGCCCGACAAATTTTTCTATGGCCAGAGTTTTAGGTTGTAAATTAGATGGTGATGACATTGATCCTTCCTTCACCGTCGGCAATAATAATATTGTTATATTTCCAGACCCTTCACACATGCTGAAGTTAGTTAGGAATACCTTAGGAGAAAAGGGTGCAATAAAAGACTCACAAGGTCGTGTTGTCATGGAAATACGTAAAATACTGGTAGAGCTCCAAGACAACGAAGGATTGCATTTAGGTAACAAATTAAATAAATCACACATAATTTTTTACAAACAAATCATGAAGGTCAAGTTGGCAGCCCAAGTAATGAGTGACTCCGTTGCAAAAGCTATTCAATTTTGTAATACAGAACTCAATATTGACGAATTTAAGAACTCTGCTGGTACAGTTGATTTTATTAAAAAAAAAATAATCTATTTGACGTAATGAATTCAAGGAATCTGAAAGCATATTCATACAAAAAACCACTATCTGTCAATAATTTTTCGCACATCAAACCATTTTTAGATGAAATGATTTTATATTTGAACAAATTAAAATTAGGAGACAGAAATATAATGTCTTCAAATAGAAAAACTGGATTTTTAGGCTTTCTATTAAATATCATTTGAGAAAAAAGATATGGCTTAAATACTATTTTAATGAATTGTCATATTTTTATCATTCAGCATTTTTTGTTTTTCATCACAAAACATACGAAAAACCTTTGTGTTTTGCTTATTTTACAAACGTATGCATTAATAAATAAAGTAATGAAACTATTGGGCTTCCATGTAAATGTAAAATATTTGTCACAATATTCAATACCTTTGATAATCTGAAAGTAACATTTTTAATTCATTTTAACTTTTATATTCCCAATAGCGTAAGAGTATGCATTCAACATTTGGAATCCAACAATTGGGATCAAATAATTGACAGCCCTAACTTGCTCCACGATTTCAATGCCACACATTTTTTGCATATCATGAGCCTCATGAAAATAGCAGTGCTTCGAGGATCTATATTGGATTTTGATCATATAGATGACATGGACATAAATGAAATATACATTCGATTGGGTGTCAGTCGAGAACAATTTATGAATATTTTGGAACAAACCCCGTCATTGTTGAACGTATCAACTCGGCCGAACACAACATTAGCCTGTTACCTAATGAAGCTGCGAAGTGGTGAAGCAAACGAAAGGCTGGCATCACTTTTCAACATGAGCCGGCGAACCCTTGAAAGACATCTTAAGTTAGCCAGGGATTCCCTTTTTTTGGACTTCGTTCCTCGACATGTGGGTTACGACCATATTGACAGAAGGGACATAGCTAATCGAAATCTTCAAGTGCCAAATGCTATTTTTGGAAATCCAAATGCAGAACCCTCAGATAGAAAGGCAATTGTGATAGCAGACGCCACTTATATCTACATACATTCAAAAGTCCACAAACCATTTATTCCAAAGGCGATCATATAGTCTACACAAATTCACAAATTTATTGAAACCATTTTTAATAGTATGCTGCGATGGTCATATAATAGATGCATTTGGGCCATATGCAGCTACAGAGTCGGATGCACAAATAATAAAAAATATGATCGAAGACGAAGAAGGCAGTATTAATTGGTTTTTTAGACAAGGGGATGTGTTCATCTTAGACCGTCGATCCGACGTAATCGACGATTTACATGCCTGTGGATATGAATCGCACTTGCCAAAAACAAAAAATCGCAACGAAGATCGTTGGAACGAATAAGGTTGGTTACCATATGCCGCTGGGTTATCGAAGTTATAAATGGTTGGTTTAAACGCGACTTCAAGTTATTTCGGCAAGATTTTTTCTAATCGTGCCTTGCCCTATATGATGAAGGATTTTAAAATAGCCGCTGCGTTATTGAACGCATGCAGAGAACCATTACGTGATATTGTACACGCAGAAACATTTATAACAATAATAAACCAACGATTGAACCAACCAAATCACCTAGCAGAGTATGTCCTAGGCAACAACTTAAATCGTCGACGGGCTAGCTTTGATAGTATTAATGGTAACCAACCTAACTTAAGTGATTTTCCGTCGCTGACCGAGGACGATTTAATTATTTTTGCACTTGGCACATATCAAGTGAAGTTAGCTCGCAGCTATTATGCGGAGCATGTGCGACAAGGCTTATATAATATAGAAGTGTATAGAGATACCCAATGTACAGCTCTAGTCGAGTACGGCATTACAGCTACAAATGTTTGGCTTCTCCGCTGCCGAATACAATCGCGACATGCGCGGTCTAGAATATTCAGATGCGGTTCTAGAAATTTTATTATTCTTATATTCTTATAGACAGGCAGAAAAATGGTAGGGAAGCTATAGAACACTATTATTGCAGTTGCCTTAGCGGTAAACGCACTCTAGGTTGCTGCGCCCACATAATGTGTTTGGTACTTAGGGTGGGCGAGAAACCAAGAGGAAGACATTCTTTTGCCAGCTGATTTTTTAAATGAAATAATTGTTGATGACGATTAAAGTCCAATAATTATTGTAGTTATTAGTAATATTGTAGTTATTAAGTAAGTAATATTGTAATCTGGCATAATGTTTTTATTTTAATAAATCAACGTATTTAACCCTTTATCGCATACTGTATCAAATATGAAACACTATGAGTTATCACAGATAAATAATTTTTGAGCCTTCTATTCAACGTGTTGATGGCTGATATCTAGACTATGATTGTATCCGAACACGAAAAAGACATTGGCAGGTTTCTATCTTCTCTGTGGTTTGTTATTTTTGTCACCGAACATTTCAAACCGCCATTTCTGTCAGTGAGTGCGGTTTGTGGATTAGAAAAGCTGATTTTTGTTCTCGGGTCTCATTGTCTTGTGAGGGCATAGGAGTCTTGGGGCTCACTCCGGATGCTCATTTAAACTAGTTAGTAAGACAACAGAAGATACCAGTAACATAAATGTTACTCTAACTAACAACACACAGGTACCTTCTTGCTCTCAAATAACTAAATGTAAAAAAGGGGCTAAGCAGAATTCTATGCAATTATTTCACCAAAATATTCAAGGCTTCTCTTCAAAGCAATTAGAAATTGAATTGTTTTTAGAAAAAACAAAGTTTGAAATTGTTTGTTTCACTGAACATTGGTTAAAAGACTTTGAAATGATACTTAATTACGCAAATTACAGTGTGGGCAGTTGCTTTAACCGGAAATCTAAGATGCGTGGGGGTTCATTAATCTTAGTTAAAAATTGTATTAAATTTAAGTCTCGTAACGATATTGTTGATCTATCGGTTGAGCATAATATTGAACTGTCTTGTGTTGAGCTAGATAAGCATGTAATAGTGTGCGTTTACAGACCCCCAAATTATCAGAACTACTCTTTATTTGAGTCAGTAATGGAGGATGCTTTAGCAAAACTTGCAACTAGTAATAAATCACTAGTTATCTGTGGTGACTTTAATATTAATATTTTAGAGAAAAACTCAAATAGCAGTAGATTATTACATCTTTTTAAATCATTTAATTTGTTAAACGTGTTTTCGGAACCAACCCGAATTACTAAAAATACTGCTACATGTATTGATAATGTTTTTTGTTGTTGCGACTACTTAGATAAATCCATTGTAAATTACCTTCCTTCTGATCACAGCGGTCAAACCGTTGTTTTCGAGTCATACACACCATTAAAAAAAATCCAGATAAAATCTAGACAAATAACACCCAGCAATTTGAATAATTTTAATAATAACTTAATTGGTAATTTAGGCATTCCGGGATATATTTTTGAAAATGTAAATAAATTTTATGAGGAATTCTTTTCGGTAGTTTACGCAGAGTTTAATAATACAATAAAAATTAAAACTAAATCTATTTGCCCAAAGTTTTTGTTCAGTGACTGGGCAACTAAGGGTATTAGGAAAAGTAGGGAGCGATTGTTCGAGCTGTACGGCCTTAAGCCTTACATCAACTCAGAAACTTTTAATAAATATGTAGCAACATACTCAAAAATTTTTAAAAACACTTGCAAGGTAGCTAAAGCCTTATTCATTAGCAACAAGATTAAATCCGCCGATAATAAAATAAAGACGGTTTGGAAAATTATCAATAGTGAAACTAATAGAAATAAAAAATTTAATAATGATATCACACTAGAGACCTCACGTGGTCTTCTAAGCTCTAAAAACGAAGTTGCTCAAGAATTTGTAGATTTCTTTACCAGTATCCCACTTAAAATTACCGAAACCTTAAATTCCTCACCCTCGCTTTCTATTGATTTATTAAGAGCGAACGTTTCAGCCTGTCCGGTTGAGTTTCAATTTAAGCATATAAACCCCATAGCAGTCATTAAAGCCTTTAAGGAAATCAAAATCAAATTAACGGAAGATCTATGGGGAATGTCTATTAAAGTTTGTCAAGCTATTATTGAGACTATAGCACCGTACTTAGCCTTAATATTTAATTTGTGTGTAGACCAAGGAGTCTTCCCGGACCTTATGAAATACAGCAAGGTAATACCACTTTTCAAATCCGGGGACAGTAAAGATACGAATAATTATAGACCCGTATCCGTGTTGCCGGTTTTCAGCAAGGTGTTTGAAAAGGTAATGCTTAATCAGATGCTTAACCACTTTAATACCAATAAGATCTTACATGAGAAACAGTATGGTTTCACCAAAGGACGTTGTACGACTGACGCCGGTGTCACATTATTAAAACACATATTCACTGCGTGGGAAGAGGCACAAGATGCCATAGGAATCTTCTGTGACCTCTCGAAAGCATTTGATTGCGTAAGCCACGAAACCCTACTCTTTAAACTTGAGCATTACGGTTTGGGGAAACTTGCACTCAGTTTAGTGAAATCGTATTTAAACGATAGACATCAGCAAGTACAAATAAATGGTGTCAATTCAATGGGTTTAAAAGTAAGGATGGGTGTACCACAAGGCTCGATATTGGGTCCTTTCCTCTTTCTAGTCTATATTAATGATCTACCCCATTTATTTAAAAACCAACCTCAAATGGTGTTGTTTGCCGACGATACTTCTTTGATATTTAAGATAAACAGACGTGCCACAATTCTTGACGACGTAAATAGCGCCCTACTGCAAGTCCATAATTGGTTTACCGCGAATAATTTAGTATTAAATGGGAAAAAAACTAAGTGCATAAGATTTGCCCTACCAAATGTCAAAACTAGTGATTGTGACATAGTATTGAATCAAGAGAAACTAGAATTCGTCGATGAAACTGTTTTCTTAGGGATCACGCTCGACTCAAGGCTACAATGGGGTCCTCATTTAACATCTCTTGCAGGACGGCTGAGTTCAGCAGCATATGCTGTTAGGAAAATCCGTCAATTTACTGATGTAGATACCGCGAGGCTAGTCTATTTTAGTTATTTTCATAGTATTATGTCTTACGGTATTTTACTATGGGGACGGGCTGCAGACATCGAGTCTATATTTATTCTGCAGAAAAGAGCCATCAGGGCCATATATAATCTATTTAGGCGCGATTCTCTAAGAGAACTGTTTAAGGAAATTAACATCATGACAGTACCTTGCCAATACATCTATGAAAACATCATGTACGTTAGGAAAAATCTGCATTTATTTAGTAAAAGAGGCGACAGACACCACTATAATACTAGAACCAGGGACCATCTAGTCCAGCCAGGTTTCAGGCTAGCTAAAGTAGACTCATCTTTCATGGGGTACTGTTTAAAATGTTACAATAAAATTCCTCCCGGCATTCTACAACTGAATGAGACGAAATTTAAATCTTGTATAAAACGCACACTATGTAGGCAAGCATACTATAAGTTGGGAGATTACATTGATGATAAAAATGCTTGGCTCAATGCTGGTCCTGCTCCACAACCATAGGGGCAAACTTATTGGTTACCATGGGAAGTTATTGTGGAAGCTGCAGAAGATTGTAAACATATCTTTGCATTGTATAGATTCAATCTCTTAGTGTTGTATAATTGCATAGCACATGTGTGAGTACTATGTACGCTAAAGCTACCATTTACATCTTTTATTGACTCGCATTTTCCCTGGTGGCTGAGAGAATGTCATGCTCACTCAAATGTCTCGCTGATGGTGGCGCGTGTGTCGGGTCGTTTAGTTCCCTCCAAAATGGTTGAG
Organism: Standfussiana lucernea; assembly: GCA_964057025.1. Classification (NCBI taxonomy): domain Eukaryota; kingdom Metazoa; phylum Arthropoda; class Insecta; order Lepidoptera; family Noctuidae; genus Standfussiana; species Standfussiana lucernea. Next base: position 11,680,484 of record OZ059798.1, on the reverse strand, counting down.
TTGAATGATGGCTGATCCATGCGTCATGTTCGTGAACGGGCGCTGTCAGTTGTGACTGGTCATCTCGCAGCTGCCATGGATTATTGTATTTTTGAATTGTTATTTTTATGTTTTTATTCTGGACGCTCTTACTCGCACGTCTTTCTACATCGTTCTCACATGTATGTTTAATCTCGACATGAATGATGTAACTGAGACTTTGTAACAACATAATGATTTAAAAGAGTGTCCATGGAGTTTCTTGCCCATTCTTCTCCATAGAGATCTACGCTTTCGAATGGGCAACTACAGTACTTTCACAAGTTATTATGCCCTGTGACTGGGACTGTAGCTTAGTTTATTTTTTGTGTTTTGACATTCAAAAGTGCCTGTAATGGTTTAATTGAAATAAATGCTTTGAGTTTGAGTTGAGTTTGATACTACATGCAATAAGTACATCGTAAAGAGTTACTGAATGTTATATAAGGTGCTATAAAAATATCTGCCACAGCTTTAATGGGAGGTAGTATTGTGTTTATAGATTACAATAGTGAAGAACTTTCGTACCCCGGAACAGTTAATTCAATTTGAGAAAATAAAGTAGTTAAATTAACATTGACTCTACTCTGCATAACGTGGTTCACAAATTACGCGCGATGTGTCGCTTCGTCAATGAAAACATCTGCTATCTCTTTCCATCTGTTCCGTGAATGAAAACTGATATCAGCTGACTAGTTCGTCACTACCTAATCTACTAAGTACGCAATAATACGCCAAGTGTTTTAATAGTGGAATTACTTACCAGCTACCGCATTCTTCCAAAAAACTGACGTAAATAAGATGATAAACTTCCCATCACACTTAAAACAGGCTTTGGACTGTCAAGTTAGTGTAAGAATCGCAATAGTCTAAACAATAGGTACTTAGATTAATATCAAATAACGATAAATTACAGTAACTTGGCGTGTTTAAAAGTTAATCATCTTATTTACAAAAATTGCACCGTATTTACAGTTATTTACACACTCCCTACCTACTTATCTACAAAACTGTTGCACAAGTCCTCCTTCGCGTTGCACACAAATGTAGGCACGCTTGCGCACATGTCTCTTCACTTTATTTAATGTGTCCGTTTCACTTTTTGCTTGCCTAAATGCGCGTTTGATGCGCCTTTTTAGTTCTTCCACACTTCTAATGTCATGTCCGGTTTGGCCGTACACAAGGTCCTTTACACGACCCCACAAAAAAAAGTCTAGAGGGGTTAAATCCGGCGAGCGAGGAGGCCACGGCACTGGCCCTCCTCGGCCTATCCACCTTTCACCGCCGTACCACACACCGTTTAAAAATTCCCGTACGCTGATGGCGAAATGAGGTGGTGCTCCATCATGTTGAAAGTGCAGCCCTCTTATCTCTGCAAGAGGAATACGTTCCAACATTCTTCTCACACGGGTTCGTAGTAAGCGCAGATACGTGTCTCCGTTCAGTCTTTCCAAGAACACTGGACCTAGAATTCTGTTGCCGAGTATCCCGGCCCACACATTAACACTAAACCGAGTCTGGAAGTGGTCAGGCCGCACAACACGAGGATTTGCCTCAGTCCAATAATGCGCATTGTGTATGTTGAACATACCAACCTGTGTGAATGTGGACTCGTCAGTCCACAGAATGTTGCGACGTTCTTCTCGAATCCAATTGCAAAACGCGAGGCGAGCCGCGTAGTCATGTGGATGCAATTCTTGTACTCTTGTGAAGTGGTAAGGATGGAGCCCTTCCCGATTTAAAAGTCGCCACACGTAGTTGTCGCTCACGTCGAAGATTCGAGCAGCATCCCTGGTGCTCGCAAGAGGATGACGCCGGAAGAAGTCTAACAGAGGCCTGCCTGCGTCAACCGGAGGCGGGTCAAAGCGGCCGTGTTGTCTAAATCTGTACACGGCATCCAGGATGGTATGATGACTCACTCGCACACCAAACCTCTGCTGGTATAAGTTTACTGCATGCGCAGTTATGGAGTTACACTCGCGGTAGCACAATACCATTTCAAGATATTCTTGATTGGAATACCGTCGTCTGGGAGGCATTTTTAATAAAAGCGCGCGCGATGTTCCCGTCGCTGACCGCTAAAACTAACTTCCGAACGGGCGGAGGGCGACTGGCGAGCGGGCGGTCGGCGCCCGGCGCGCGGCGGCGCGTGCGACGAACGGTGTAGTGCGGGTGAGGGAGGGGGCGCGCGGGGCTGCGCTATGACGACCGAATGGCCGCCGCGCACGGCGGCATGTTTGATAAGAATGGCAACAGTGTATGAACGTCGCCGGCGTTTTTGAATTGAATTCGGTGCGGTGCGGCAACAGCTTATTAAGTCTACCGGATGGTTTTATACTAATAAATCAATTCAAATTTATACGTACCTTTTTTGTATGAAAAAAATTATGACAAATAATCAATAATTTATCTTTACTAACTACTTTTTTATTTTTTTATTATTATTACTTTACTATTCCACTACTGTCTCCCATTGCAGCCGTGGCAGATATTACTAGCTATGCTGATATCAGTTTTCATTCACGGAACAGATGGAAAGAGATAGCAGATGTTTTCATTGACGAAGCGACACATCGCGCGTAATTTGTGAACCACGTTATGCAGAGTAGAGTCAATGTTAATTTAACTACTTTATTTTCTCAAATTGAATTAACTGTTCCGGGGTACGAAAGTTCTTCACTATTGTAATCTATAAACACAATACTACCTCCCATTAAAGCCGTGGCAGATATTTTTATAGCACCTTATATAATGATTGATGGTGAAAAAGTTGAACAAGTGAACGAGTTTGTATATTTGGGAAGTTTTACAACGTGGGTACATCCCAAGTAAAAAAAAAGTATTTTTTTGGTATTCTTATTTACTGCTGCTATAAACGTTTGGGGTTTTTGTAGGTATTTAGTGTTTTATTTATTTTCAGGGACTCGGCATGCAAGCGGGCGTGATATTCCTTTAGATAGCGATGATGAGGACCTAACCGATGATGAAGATTATGGTTTACCGCCCAAAGGCGTAACCATCAAAGAAACAGACTCAGAGTTCGATAGTTCTGATAAAAGTGAAGATGAAGGTAGTCTCACTCAAGATGCATTGGAGGCAGTATATCTCGAAGATGATTTTGAATATGAAAGTATGGGAAGTGCTGAAACTATGAATGACATTCTAGAAGCGTCAACCTCAACGGGTATAACCGACAAAAACAGAAAAACAAAGGGACAAACAAAAAAAAGGGCAATAAAAAATAAATTGACTTGGACCGACAACACAATTACTTATAACAGCCAGGATGTTGCATTTATGGGCTGCACCAATCTACCTGATAACATAATGAGCCTGGAGACACCAATAGCTTTTTTCAAATATCTGTTTCCAGCTAGTGCTATTCATGTCATACATGAACAGAGCAATCTATATGCAGAGCAGTTGCAACCGGAAAAAGCAAATTCTATAATTTGTGACGATATATCTAAATTTATAGGAGTTATCATGTACATGTCAGTTGTACATTTGCCATCTACGCGACACTACTGGGGTGAAGGAACGTGTATCGAAAAAGTAGCTTCTCTCCTTACTTGTAACAAGTTTGAAGAAATCAAACGGTTTTTGCACTTTTTGATAAAACTAAAGAACTTCCTAAAACTGACCCAAATTGCGATCGACTGCAGAAATTAAGACCGCTTCTGGACATTCTGAGAGCACAATTATTAACAATCCCTAAAGAAGAGTACTTAGCAATAGATGAACAAATGATACCCACAAAAGCCAAAACATCTGGCTTTCGACAATATAACGCAAAAAAACCCCACAAATGGGGATATATTAACTATGTTCTGAGTGGCGCTTCAGGATTCAGTTACGACTTCGACATATTCACAGGACAACACAAAACCGATGTGCCACATAATTTTCCAAATTTAGGAGCAACTGGCAATGTGGTCACAAGATTGCTAGCCTCGGTGGCACAAAATTTAAATCACAAACTGTTCATCGATAATTTTTATACCAGTCTTCCACTCATGGCACATCTGCATGGCGTTGGAATTCTACCATTAGGTACAATTCAACTAAAAAGAGCGAAAGACATTGATTTGCCAAGCAAAAAGGCATTGCTGAAATGTGAAAGAGGTCACTGCATCGAAAAATCTACGGAAATAGATGGAGTTCTACTAAGCGTGACTACATGGGTTGACAATAAAGTCGTCAGTTTATGCTCTTACTATGTTGGAAAGGAACCTATGGCTCCTGTAAAACGATTTTCAAAAAAACAAAAGCGAGTAATTGAAGTTCCTCGTCCAAAATCTGTAGAAATATACAATAAATATATGGGCGGGGTTGATTTATTAGACGTAATGTTGGGATTCTACAGAATTAAAATTAAAAGCAAAAAATGGTATCATCGCATTTTCTTCCACTTGGTTGATATGACGTGTGTGAATAGCTGGCTCTTGTGGCGTCGCCGCAACAAACAAAAATCTAATAACGAACACAAGGAAGTGTATATGTCGTTGTTAGATTTTAAACTGTATATAGCTGATGTTTTGATGCGGGAAACGGGAGGAGTTTTTACTCCAACTACCCGAGGCCGAGGGCGCCCTGCTCTAGAACATGCCGATATAAGAAAAAAGAAACGACGTATTGAACTGCCTCCGCAAGAAGTAGTATACGACGGGATTGGACATTGGCCCAACTGGGGCGACAAACTGCAAAAATTGCTCACGCCTATCTTACATTTACTGTAGTAAATGCGACTGTTTTTTTTGTTTAAACAAAGAACGTAATTGTTTTAAGGATTTTCATATAGTTTTAAATTAAATATTCACATAAAATATGAACCTTTTTCATTTAAAAAAAAATACAACTTGATAAAATATATATATATATATATATATATATATATACGAAAACACTTACCATAACTGCATGTTGTATCATATATGACGCCGTAAGTATCCTTACCTGGACTGCATGTTGTATCAAATGTGAGATTTTGGGTTTCGAATCAATTATTTCGGTTTCCAAAGATCAAAAAAATATATATATATATTAGGCCGTAGAATTATGTAAATTAATTTGAGCCAAATCTAAAAATCCATGCGGTAAAGGGTTAATAAGTTAATCTTATATTTGTATATTATATTTGTATTTGTCATATCATTATAATGTACTTAAAATTCATTATTATATCAGTGTAACATCATCACGAGGTGTACAAAATATTGTATTTAAGATACAAACTGTAATCATTCCTTTTAAATGATTTAATTAGTTTTTTTTTTTATATAATCCACCTATGATAACTTTTTATCCAAGGAACTTACAGAAACAGTCTTTTGTAGTCTTATTGTATACATAATTGGCTACTAGAAAATAAATAGTACAGATGTGGCCGCCGATGGGACAAGCTCCATACAATTTTGCCCATTGTCCTTTCAGAAAGTCCAGTTGTTGCCCACTTTTCAATCTTACGCTTTGTTATAAGTAACTTAATATGTTTCGTTTTCTGATATAACCATTTCTCATTTTAGAACATCCAGTTGATCATTTATATTCAAAAAACGCTGATACATATGTGGATCCTGCTGCATCTTCAATTCTCTATACTGGTAATAAATTTTTAACAACTTTTAATTTTGAATTAAGGTTTTTAATTTTATAATTCATCAACATTGCAAAGTCTTAATAAATTTTTCACAAAAACAAATGCACATAATACAAAACATCACACCCTGTTACCCTGATGGTTGGGCAGATGCTGGGAAATTCCAGATAGAAGAACCCCTAGTCCAATTCTTTTGCCATGAGCGGAAAAACATTTATGTACTAAATTAATATACATATTTTATTGCAGGTATCACAACATCCAATATCATTGAATCAAGTGAAGTACCAACTACAAGCAAGTGTGAAAAATCACTAAAAAACATGCAGGTTGACTCTTTAGGATCCCAAGGTTAGTATCATGGAAACTTACCTAATTTTTAACCGACTTCTAAAAAAGGAGGAGGTTCTCAATTCGGTTGTATGTTTTTTTTTTGTGTTTGTTACCTCATATCTCCGTCATTTATGAACCGATTTGAAAAATTCTTCTTTTATCTGAATTGATCTACTTCTCGATTGGTCCCATAGAAATTTCATCAAAATCGGTTCCGCAGTTTGGTTTTGAAATCAAAATAGCTGGAAAAAATTTCATCCAAGTAAAAGAAATTGCGAAATTGATACTTGACAAGGATTTGTGTGTGATACTATAACTGAAAAGGGTAAAATAAAAACTCTTTTTGCAAAAAAAAACCGACTTCCAAACAAAACACAAAAAAAAAGTGGAAAATAACATTACTTTCGGAAGTCGGTGCCAAAAATACAATGAAACAAACCATAGTCACCGACTTCCGAAAGTAATGTTATTTTCCACTTTTTTTGTGTTTTTTTTGGAAGTCGGTTTTTTTTTGCAAAAAAAGTTTTTAAAATATGTTTTAGTTAGGTTCTAATAAATGACAGGTCAGTTTTCCATTAACTGCTGTCCAATTGAGAGTGGAGGGATGGAAGGGAGGTTGGGGGAGAGGTACTATCCCCCCTTAAAAGTTGCGGAGCCCCCCCGTTTTCGACATTTTTAATTCTGACAGAATTTTCCTCATTTTATGGATTAAAATGTTAAAAATTTAGTAACCAGTAGCCGGAGGTGAAAGTTGCTCAGGATCCCTAAATAGTTACCCGATATTCCTGATTCACCCTTACTTAGAATTGAATGTTTCTTCTATTTACAGATGTGATTTTCAGTATGGACCAAACTCAATTAACAAGTAAAGCACTAAAAAAATAAATTATTACAGGAGGAGGTAAAATATATTATTACTTTCTTATATTATGTATAATATTTAACAACATTTTTTCTTTTTAACAAATATGACAAAATAAGCTATTGTTACCCCTGTTACAGAACAATAAACTACTAAAAACACTGTCAAATAGGTTTTTACACAAAAAGATATAAATGTTGTTTGATGTTTTATGAATAAAATCTCAATAAGTATTTTGTCAAAACCTATACCAGTTTATAAACTAAATAATGTAATTATTCTTTTACAGCTAATAAATTGACCCCAAACTGCCGGAGCTTTATAAAAAAGATGAGAAAAATGGCCATTGAGGAAAACAAGACTCAGAAGCCGTTTTCACAAAGATTAGATGCTGCTAAGGCAGTATGCTACAGCCAACTGTTTAATAAAAAAATTGATAAAATGTCTCAACTAGCCCAAGATTTTCTACTCATGCAGTTAAAAATGGCAAACCGAAAGAAAAAGGCAATGAGATATACTACCAGTGAAAAGCATTTGGCATTGACCCTAATGAAAGAAAGCCCTAAAGGATATAGATTGCTACAAAAAAATATTTAATTTGCCTAGTAAAAGAACACTAAACCGTCTAGCAGAAAATATAATCTTTAATGTGGGAATAAATGATAATATTTGTAGAGTATTATAGCACAAAATACAAAAATGGGACACAAAGAAGAAACTGTGCTCCATTTTATTTGATGAAGTTGCTCTCACACCTCATCTCATTTATGTTGAGTCCCAAGATGAGATAAGAGGCTTTAAAGACATTGGCTACGAAAGACAACTAAGGTTTTGCGACCATGCCTTAGTATTCATGTTTAAAGGAGTGTACTCAAACTGGAGGCAACCTATTTGTTTTTATTTTTGTGAGGGAACAAGTGCAGCTGGTACGGTAGTCAGGATTTTGAAGGAAGTTGTCACTAAAGTGTCAGAATCAGACCTGATACCTTTAGCGATTGTATGTGACCAGGGCTCGACATTTAGAACAGCTATAAATATGATTAAATTGGAGACTGAACGTAAAAGAATTTTAAATGAGGAATATAATGGTGAATAGATAATCTCTCCTAACAAATAGCCTTTGCATGCTCATTGTCTTCACAGCAGTTGGAAATTATCTGAGATATAAAAAGTACCCCTCACCGTTATATCGAAATATCCATCTGTATGACCAAATTTCATTCATATGTGTTCAGCTGTTAAACCGCAATTGCATAATAAACATCTAATCTTTGACATTATTTTATAATTAAGTAGGATTAGGATCTGTGTAGGATCCATCAAATTAACTTATTGATTGAACTGAATATTTATTTTGTTTACAGATGGAACTATTGAGGTGTCAGGACAACAGTTAAGTGTTGTGTATGATCCCCCGCACTTACTTAAGGGCTTAAGGAACAACCTTCTAACAAAAGACATGCTGTTCAAAGGCAAAGTGGCTACATGGAAGGATATAGAAACTGTGTATGATGCTGATTGCCAACTAGGCCACACAAGAATGCATAAAAAACTAACAGACCATCATGTTTATGCAGCAAAAATGAAGAAGATGAAAGTTAGTGTAGCTGCCCAAACTTTAAGTGCAACAACCAGTGTAATGCTTAAATACACTGCATTGTTCAGTAAATTTTTACTCTATTAACAATATGCATTATCTAATAACACTAAAATCATCCCCCTAATCACTCATTCTCTCACTTATATTTATTTATTTATTCTTTTAGTATCCACAAAAAAATAAACACATGAATTCACACTACCTTTGCTAAAAAAATTATAGGTGCTTATTCAATTATAATTTAGCATTTTAAGAATAAAAAGTCTGATAGAATAGAAAAATTTCATAGTTATTTTGTTTGCTTGTGTGTTATGTATACTTATTTGACTATGTAATTTCAGAAACTACGGCTTCTGGTCAAAATGTCAGCCAGACAATGGCCACAACAGGCGAAGCTGTGGAATTCATTGACAAGCTCTTCGATAGGGTGAATGGATCTCGAGGGAGCACTGTCCGGGGCAAACTGCGTGGACCAATAAAGCCGACCAGCCATCAGGTCTACAATTTTTGGAAAGAAGCCAAACAACTACTGAAAAACATTCAATTTATTGATAAAACTAGCAAGAAAGCCCTCAAGAATAATAAAGTGTATAAGGTTCGAGTTCCTTCTCTTAATGGATGGGTTACAACGATAGAAAGTTTTGAAAGGTTGTCTAAATTGTTGTTTGAAAAGTATGAAATACAGTATTTTTATCCTAGAAATGTAAATCAGGATCCTCTAGAGAACTTTTTTGGTAGGATCAGAGCCATCAACTACAGGAATGTCAATCCTGATGCAAATACTTTCATGAATGCATTTAAATCTCTGCTAATGTCTCCAACGTTATGGGTCCACACTCAATATACGCAAACTGTGAGGATGAAACAGGAGACATAGTAGTCGATTTTTTAAAACTCATATCATCATCAAATGATGATGAGAATTCATCAACACCATTTGATGAGGATAAAGAAAATTTATCATGTGCTGGACCCATAACAATGACCCAAAACATTAGCAGTAATTGCAACCAGTCACTCAATCCCATAAACGAAAGATTGCGCGTGCACTCTTCTGCATATACAGCAGGGTATATGTGCAGGAGAGTGACACAAAAATTTAAGTGTAGGAGATGCTCTGATTCTTATACTCAAACAAATAGAGATGTTTTTCATAGATGGATTGAGCAAAGAGAGTACACCCTTTTAAAACATCGTAATTTAGCTTATCCATCAAAGAGGTTCTTAATGTTTTATAGGGATATCTCGGGCCTCATACACGATTTTTTGAATAAATATGGCTTTAAAAAATGTATAAAAAACATGAAATAATGAAGAAATTTGATGTGAAATGGTTGGGGTGCACACTTCATAAAACCGAGGTGACAGACTGGTTGCTCAATTTAATGCTACGCACCCAGATACATAATTGGTGCAACATTTTAAATAAAATTTTAAAAGGGGGTGTACTGGGAAAACATGTGAAACAAATGTGTGCACCTCAACAAACTGCTTTTGAAAAATATAAAGCCGATAGGTTAAGAGGAAGAAACAAATAAAAAGTAAAATCTGAAGAAAAGTCGTTTTATTTGTAAGTTTTAATTTCTTTCGTTATGTCCCATGACTGCCATGGATGGAATAATAAAATTAACCCTATAAGTATTTTCCGTGGAACATCACTATGCAACCGACATTCTAGACTATTAGATTCATGACTAGTAGGCCCGTATTAATAAACGTCCCTCAACAACGTACTCAAGTGCGTTATCATTTGATACGCCATTATGACGTCATCAGAATCTCAAGATCATTGCTAATTAATAGACACATAAATACAGTATCTCAGTAACCAAAAAAAAGATCAACCCCCAAGATCAGCTCCTCAACTAGCTGTACTTGATGGCTTGATCTCGTGAACGATGACGTCACATTGACCGAAGTTTTGAATGAGACTTCTCGCATTTCGTTATTGCTATGTCAAAAGATTAAAACTTTTTATTGAAATACTTTTATTTAATTAAATCTTTAACGAATAGCGCTAATACACGTTATAAAGTGGGTTGCTACCCAAGAAAAGGTTAAATTGTTAAAAAGGTTGTGTATTTATTACCCAATACGACATAATTGTTTACTACATAACTCAGTAAGCGTAAACAACAAAACGCAATATAGCGTCAGTGTCAAAAAAAAAGGGACGCCCAGCGTGACCACTTTTAGTAGATTTCTACTTTTTTGGTAGATTTGAGGCAAAGAGAACGATGATTTTAGTAGTACGAAATCGTTTAGTATATGTGTGTATAAATACAAAACTAGTTAGTTCAATTATGTTTTATTTTAAATACCTAACCAACTACCTATGAATAATGATTTAAATTATAGTGATAGATTGTCGGTAGAATTTAAATCAAGCCTTGGTAGATTTTAGCAACATCTTTGGTAGATTGTGTGATCTAAAAGTGGTCACACTGGGGACGCCAAACATATGTAAGTATTGTTTGTTTACCAGCTCGACATAAATCATTTAAAAATGGAAAAGAAAAAGCATAATTTTACTCCAATTGAGAAAAAAACCTTTCAGAAATTTAAAAAAAATATAAAGCTGTAGTGGAAAATAAGGAGACCGATGGTGCGTCTCTACGTAATAAAAATGAGACCTGGAACAAAATAACACGCATCTACCCAGGTAACATTTACTATTTAACATTGTGACATCAGGTAACAGAACAATAGGAACCCTGTTATTACCTGAGATTTTGACCTTAATTTCCATGAAATTATGCTAGTGACCTGTTCTTTTTTGTTGTACTATTTACATTCACTTTGTTATTAATATTTTAGGCAACAACTAAACAACTACGTCGTCTTTGGATGAATATCAAGCAAAGACAGAGGGAGTCGTTGACCAAAGAACGCCAGCACCGCTTGGCCACTGGGGGAGGGCCATCAATAAGTGATGCCACCATTGACCCTGATGTTGCTGAAGTGGTCCCAGCGCTTATAGTTGGGATAGATACTGCGATTGATTCCGATGCAGTTCTTGGTAAATATTGTACCTACAAAAGTAAATTTACATCTATTTATTATTATCTATATACTATAATATTTTAAAACTGAAGAGTTTGTTTGTTTGAACGCGCTAATCTCAGAAACTACTGGTCCGAATTGAAAAAATATTTTAGTGTTGGATAGTCCATTCGTTGAGGAAGGCTATAAGCTATATAACATCACGCCCTTAGGGGCTGAGCAGCGGGTGACACTGCGGGGAACAGCTAGTGTAATATAACACTCATATAAATATAAATTTACTTTGATAAACACCTGAGAGGATCACATGGTGCAACCCGTCTACATAGAGGAAGTGACTGTGGCTGCATCTCTTGACCCAGTTCAAGTGGTCACAGAAACTCCTCCACAGACATCCACACCTACCTTTGTGTCAGAAACCGTTCCAACTGTACCTGATACAGTTGGAGCGGTTTCTGATACAAGAAGACCAACAGCGCTGACAGGTCAGCGGCATAAAGACTCTATTTTGGAGAGAGAGTATAAAGATCGGCAACTGAGGGCAAATGAAAAACACGAAGTAGAAATGAAAATACTCAGAGAGCAACTTCGTGAAGCTAAGGCAAAAGCTGAGCTGGCTGAGCTGATCTTTCGCCAAAGACAACAATGTTCCTCAGGTACTGTAATTTGTAGGTTTGAACTTGAAGTGACGATGGATTGATTGTTTCTTGTGGTTTACATGCGATTATCTACAAGCCTTTGTCTTTTGTTACAGATTTGATGTCATAAGAATGCAGTACAATAATACCTAGAAGTTTATTTTGGTGCTCTATACTAAATAAATAAACAAGCCTTATTTTACTTTAACATTGTTTAATTTCTAACACTTAAAAAGTTACTTAATTAAATAAACATAACTTGAATTTAGGGACAGCTAAATATAAACATTTATTACAGAAAAATTACTCATATCATAATCACATAACATAGGCACTGTAAATTATTGGTAGAAATTTTGTATAATTGTATTTCTTAGTAGGAACCCTGAGCTCGTGCCAGACATATCATTAGTATTTGGTTCATCTACCACGTCATTTTGAACTTCTTCATTAAAAATTTCAATATTGTCATTTAAAATCAATGACAAATTATGCAACACTGCACAAGCAACTATTATATTTGAAACAGTGGAAAGTTTATTTCCTAACCCCCGTGAAAGACAAGGAAACCTACGTTTCCAAATTCCAAAAGTTCTCTCAACAATATTGCTAGTTTTTATTTGAGCTCTGTTATAGCGTATTGAAGGGGGATCTTCAGGAGTAGGCCTTATTATAGTACAAATGGTAGCGTAGGATATCCACTATCACCTACAAGTCTTCCATCCAAGATACCCAAAAAAAAAAAAATTCCAGAAAAATTCCAGATATCAGATAAGATTTTGACTTTTGTAACAAATTTATGTCATTAGTGTTTTGTCACATATCGTGCTTAGTTAATTGTGTTTTTTGTTTTTGATTTTGCTGCCTAACAAACCATTGAGAGCATATTTCGTTTCTTCTTTCTTCTTTATCGTGTGGTTCCGCCCAAGGGCCTCTGACTTTGCTTTTACATGCCGTCGAGAAACATATCTCAGGCATGCTGGTTTCCTCACGATGTTTTCCTTCACCGAAGCAAGTGATAATTTATAGGTACAATACGCACATAATTCCTAAAAATCAGAGGTGCGTGTCTTGGGTTCGAACTCGAGACCTTTGACTTGGCAGTCCAACAGTCACACTACTAGATTATCACTGCTCGTTTCGTATTTCGTTTCTAATGTACAGTATATTCAAGAACGTTCCATTTACGAAATAAATTCGAATTACTACCAAAAATCTCATTCGTGTCACTCTCATTTGAGTCGATTCACGAGTCACACGAATTATATTGAAAGTCACACTAATGATATTTTTTTTTTACTTTTAGATTAAGTATTTATATAATGGCGAAACCAAATAAACAAAAAAGTGAGGAAGAATTAGAGAGACGTAGAATAGCTAGAAGACAAAAATATCAAACTTAAAAAAAAAAAACCTGAGTTATATGCTGCTGAGCAAGAAAAAAAAATACAATACTACTTAAAAGCGAAGGAGAAGAATTAAAAGTATTAACAAAATGAGTCCACGCGAGCAAAGAATTCAAAGACGAAAATGGAAAGAGAGTGACAAAAAGTTTTATAGAAAGAAAGTAAGTCAAAAAATGTTAGAAAACGTTGCAGTAACTGAAGAAAGTTGTGATATTGAAAATGATAACTTGAATACAGATCCTTTAAACATAGAAAAAAAAACATCAAAACTAAGTATGCGTGAACTAAAACTAATAAAAAAATCAAAACAATGGAACTGCAGCACAAAAAAGAGAAACGAAATTATATATTATTATTAAACAGATACAAGTTCAGGGTAAATTATTTAAAAAGAAAAATATCTACATTAACAAGTGAAATAAGTAATGAATCAGAAAATACAAAAAATGAAGACAAGAAACAATTATTTGAAAGACTTATAAGTGCTGAAATAACATGGAAATTTGCAAAAACTGGAAACAAGAAAGACAAACGCGTGATCACTAACTTAATCGATAAAAAGCAGTTTAAAAAGTTTAAGGTTGCTACTGAGCTTCGCAAAGTTCATCTCCGAGAACGATTTAAGAAAAATGCACGAAATACCATCAACGTTCAACAATTAGTAGAAAAGTTTTACGAAGACGACATTAACAGTCGCATTACTCCAGGCAAGAAACAATATAAGAAGAAACGTGGAACCGTTAAACAAGATATCAGATATCTTTTAGATTCTATGAAAAATTTACACAAAAAATTTTTGGCTGAAAATACTAATATTAAAATTAGTTACACGACTTTTACAAGACTCAGACCATTTTGGGTATGTCTTCCAATTGACGACCGTGATACGTGCGCCTGCTTGTTACATACAAATTTTAACTTATTGATAACGGCTCTTAACAAGAATAATATTCTTCATGTAAAAGATAGTCAGAATTTGACAAAGGAAATCTGTTGTGATAAATATAGCCTAGATTGTCTTAATCGCAAATGCGCTTCATGTAAACATAAAACAGTACCATATAAAGAATTCCAAAATGATAAACAAATACAGTATATGGTATGGGAAGGAGATACAAAAAAAAGTAGATACTAAAGAAATCAAAATAATCAAGAAGAAAGCAAAGAGATCCACGTAACCTAATAATTGAACTAGAAAATATGCCAATTTTTTTATCACACACAAGTAACATTGTGAACCAGTACGCTACTATTAAATGTTTGAAAGAAGCTCTTACTACCAATGAAGCCTTAATCCATATGGATTTTTCAAAAACCATTCTTATAAATATGCGGAGGAAGTACAAAGCATGCACTTTGGTGGCAGCCTTGGTCAAGTATTACTTCATACAGCGGTGGTTTATTTAAAAAATGATTCCAATGCTACTCAAGCCTACTCTATTTGCACAGCCAGTGAATGCACCCGTCATGATGCAGCGGCAGTGTGGGCTCATCTAAATTATTTAATTAAATTTGTGTTTAACAGATCATCACAAATTAATCGCATTCACATTTTAACAGATAGTCCCTCTAGCCAGTATAGAAATAAATATATACACACATCAAAAGTGTCTAGGGATCAAGCATTTTTATGCGGATTTCTTGAGATTGAGATGTGGCTTTGTAATAAATTTATGATTTTATAAATTTATATGGATCCTTTTTGGTGCATTTCATAATTTGAATCAGGAACTCTCAATCAAATTCGAGTAAAAGATGAAAATAAGCTGTCAATATTTTCCCTATAAAAACATACAACGCATTGAAGACATTATTAGTGCTACTGTTTCCCTACTACTGATTAAAACCAACGTTATTATGGAGCGGCGACGTCATTTAAGCAGGGAAGAAATGCTCAGAGCCGTGGGAATGATAGAAGCTGGTTCCCGGCAACGTACTGTGGCTTTAGCTCTGAATACAAGTCAGAGTGTTATCAGTCGACTTTGGACACGTTACCGAAGCACTGGTACCGTGGCTGAGCGCCATGGAGGACGGTATCGCTGCACCACACGGAGACAAGACCGATACATTCAAATCTTAACTCGAAGAGCTCCAACAATAACCGCCATGATGTTAGCCGTGAGGCTTCATCACTCTTCAGGGAACTTAATTAGCGACCAAACAGTCAGAAACCGCTTGCATGAAGTGAACCTTCATTCCCGAAGACCGCTACGGGTACCACCTATAGCAATGTACAATCGTAGGATTCGATATCAATGGGCTCTTGAACACAGAAATTGGGCAGAAGAACAATGGCGTTTTGTGTGCTTTTCTGATGAGTCTCGTTTTGGTATGAGACCGGATACAAGACGTATACGACACTGGAGAACCCCTGGACGCCAACAGCGATTAAAATCCTGCCAGGAAGTCCATCCTTATAGTGGTGGAACCATCATGGTATGGGCGGGTATTTGGATCGGCGGAAGAACTGAGTTGATTTGGATCAGAGGCAACCTCAACGCTCAAATTTATGCTGAGACGATTGTATCAGACGTCATCGTTCCTCTACAAGTGCAAATCGGTCCCTTATTTCAGTTAATGCATGATAATGCACGACCGCACACCGCAAGAGTTGTAAGACAGACTCTCGCCGCAGCTAACATCAATGTCCTGCCCTGGCCTGCTCAGTCGCCAGACTTGAACCCGATTGAGCATGCATGGGATATGCTACAGAGAAGAGCTCTGCCGAATATGGAGGGTATCCAGTCGCAAGAAGACCTTTTTTTGTTGTTGCAACGAACATGGGCGGCCATTCCACAGCGTGATTTGGATGAACTCATTTTGAGTATGCCAAACCGATGTTCTTGTGTTGTTAGTGTTCGCGGTAGAAACACGGATTATTAATTGTTTAAGTTACCCAATAAAATTTTAAAGAAAACTGTTATTTCAGTCTTTTTTTCGAACTTTAATGTTAGTGGTTCAAATGTCAAAAATCCCTTTATTAGGAAAATGGCAAATATCTTTATTAATGCAAAGGTGACTTGGTTTATCGTTACTGTGACAAACGAAAACACTTTATTTGATGAATCCTTAAAGAAAATTTTAATTAATTTCAATCAGGAAAAAAGTTATTGCAAAAATATATGTTGATCCCTAGATACTTTTGATGTGTGTATTTTAACCCAATTAAGGAATGACTTCCCAGAATTAAATCTTGTCACATGGAATTACCAAGAAGCTGGGCACAGCAAAGGTGCTCCTAATGGCATTGGAGCAGTGATCAAAAGGACTGCGGATTATGAATTAAGGTGTCATCAGGATGTCGGAGACTTTGATGCCTTTGTTAACATCATTAGAAGAAATATAAAAAACGTAGAAATTGGTATTATTAAGGAGCACGAAATTAAATTAAAGGAATTAATGTTGCCTAAAGATATTGCTACTTTCAAGGGGACTATGACAGTTCATCAGGTATATTTTATACAAATAAAAATTAATAAAAAATATACTAATGTTACCAAACAAAATATAATAATAATACTTATTTTTTTCTTTCAGGTCGTTTGGGCTTCCGATTCTGCTTATCTAGAATTTAGAAAACAGAGCTGTTTCAAATGTTTAAAGGTCGCTTGTATACATGGCAAACATATGAGATTTTTTTAAATGTATAATACTCCCATTGAATCTACAATGGAAAATATGAAAGCGGTAATGAACGTCAGACCTATTTGGAAAAATAGGTCAGATTTCATGTACATATGTACGTCATTTTCCAGCTAGGACATTTTCCAATTATGTCAGATTTTGCGTTAGTAATGGTTTCTGGTCCACTTTACACATTATATTCATGGCACCACGTCTGCGAGAGTTCTTTGGTGGCACGGACTCTATAGTCTAGAAATGATAACTCTAAATGTATGTAAACTCCTTGATTGAGTTATTAGTCATCTGCATCTGTACCTGGCTGCTTAATTTGTTTGATGAGCTAATAATTACTCAGTCAATATAATGTCAATCAATGTCATGTTTATTAAATCGCTAATATTGTTACATAGAACTAATGTTTGCCTTGTGAGTGAAGGATATATTTGTGTATTTGAACTAATAGGTTTACATGAAAAATGGATCGCGGTGACTCCGAAGATTTTAAACCGATTTATACGGCGAAAGGTAAACCGTGTATCCTAAATAAAGGGTATAAATATTGTTTTGCTGCTGCTGCTAAGAATAGTGGCAATTTAAATTTTCGCTGCAGCAATCGCAGCAACTGTAATGCTTCCTTGACTGTTAACGATAAATACTCTATTCTTGGGGAGTGTCCATACATGTTTACAAAATTTTGGTCGTAATGACATTGAATTAGCATTATATTCTTGCAAAAAAAAAGTTATCACATCTTTAGAGCCAGTGCAATATATTTTTGAAGAATCAGTTGAACATTTAAAAGGGTCTCAGTACTCGCTCTGTAGACAATCGTTTACTTAAAAAAAGTGCATTGTATAATGCAAGAAAACGAGAACTAAAAACATCACTAACTGTAAAGAAGTTGGAAGACGTAAAAATTCCGGAAATGTTGTCTAAACATTTTTTAGCAGCCGAGGATGGAGAAAAAGATAAGATATTGGTCTTCGCTACTAAAACTGCATTAAAAGCAATCAAAAATATAAAAATATATCATGGTGATGGTACATTTAAAATTGCTCCCAAACCTTTTTTTCAATGTTACACTATTCATGCAGAATTTAATCACACTTCCAAATGTACTAGTGCTATTATTCCTATAATATATGCCCTACTTCCTGACAAAACACAATCAACTTACACCCGTTTATTTAAAATATTGAAAAACACATTAAACATAAATATCGAGTTCTATAAAAGCGATTTTGAATTGGCAGTCATGAACGCTGTTGAAGAAGTTTTTCCTAAAGTAAAAAAAAACTGGTTGCTTTTTTCATTTTAAGAAAGCAGTTTGGCGAAAGTCAAAGGAGCTTGGAATATGCATTACTAAAGCTGGTAGACGATTCATAAGATTATTAGTAAAGGAGATGGCTAAATGGAAGTATGGACGACTGCCCCAGCAATATATAAACATGGAACTTTGCAATATGTAATGCTGAATAGCTGAATATTAGTATTTCATGTGAAAAAAGTTTCAAGAACTTTTCATATCTATAAAATCCTGAAAACAAAATCGTGTAACTCCTAAGTCAATAGGTATAAAAAACTGCAAACAAATGACATATTGCTATGAACTTTTACCTAGGCGTTTGGATATTTCTGCAATGATTTACGATATTTTTGACTAGCGATACATCTCGATTTCGCACGGTGGTACGTGAGTATACATCTACAAAGAGGTAATTACGGGCTTTCTACAATCCACGCAAAAATCACTCCCGCCCGCGTGTATACATAATAATGCATCTTACCTAGCGGAATTGTACATCTATCTCAAATACAAAAATCTATAGTTGTTTGGGTGTCTGTTAATATTAATCCCTATTTTCACATAGGTTCATCATTTCAACCACTTATTTATATTTATTATCTGTGAAAACTGTCTTTACTTCAACTCATATTCCTACACGAATGTATGCCTAAACCTTCCGGAAGAACCAATCAACCTACTAGTGACAACCCCTTCAAAATCTGTTTGTTGATACATCCGTAGGCAGACTGACAAACGCGCTAGAGGGACTTAGTTTAGTAGGTAGGTATGCGGTGATTGATAAATCCTGCCTAAACTACGATATCCAAAATTGCGATAGTTTAGGCACTAAGTAACCAAGGACATAAAAGATATTGAAATAAAACAACAAAAATACAATTTATTTATTTATTCCTCATTCTCATTCCGCCGCAGTCTTTGCGTTCCCACACCGCAGTTTATGCATCGCATGATGAATGATTGCAAGTCCGTGTCGAGAAGCGAGAGGTCAGTAGGTAGGCGAGCACACACTAAATCCAATAAACAAGCCAGGGTCAATGAAAATCCAAAATAAAATAGCACAACGAACAAGAAAACGGCATATCGTTGAAACGGAGTCTGTTCTGTTGTCTGTCGTATGACATCTGACCATAGATAATACACTAGCATCTGACGTTTGTTTTTTCTTAAAGAAGGGATTGAACTTCAAGTGTAACAGAATCAATAAAATAATCGAATAGGTTGAAAGAAAAAATGGAATTAGTTTTTATCGACCACTATTTAGTTTACCTATATTTTTCGACACAAAATAGGTAGTAAGATTAAACGAAGAAGCACAGTCCGAAGCTTTCATTTATTTTTATTTGATTTTGAATAGAATAAAGTGGAATTGAGTAAAGTCGATTGTCACTTTAAAAACAACCCCATTTTCCGAATCAAAACCCTGTGAAAACATAATAACAAGCAACTATACAGGACACCGAATTGGACGCCTTAGCGTCAGAAAAACCTGTTATCAAAAATCGATTTAAGTACCTACAGTTTCATTTGACATTCTGCAAAAGCGATAAGACCCCTCCCTAGCTTGCAGTTAGTGTTATTTCCCCTTGACCTTCTTGACCTTGTCATGTAAGTCAAAAATTCAAATAATATACTTTTTTTATGTTTAACGTTCACGAAAGTTCTAGGAAATTATTAAACACTAAATAATTCATGAATGATTTTTTAAATATTACGTGTTAATGTGAGATTCCTATACATGCTGGGGGCAGTCATTTAGCCATCTCCTTTGCCGTTACTCCCCAAAGTGTGTATTCCAGAGGCTTGGCTGACATTAAAAAAATAAATTAAAAAAGTTGAGAAAATTGATCAGTTTCATAAATATTTTGAGAGTTATTGGCTTGGAACAATTACGGTCGACGTTTTCTGTTGCGAAAAGGAAACGCGTCGTAAGGTGGGTGGACCATGGAAGGCCATGCTCCTTCGAAGGCCAATTATTAAAATTTCGTAGTTATTGCCATGTGATGACAAATTCCTTCTATCTACATAAACATCCATCGAACTAGAAATCACAGACGCGGCGGTGAATCGCTCGCGCCACTATTTTGGCAGTACGGTCCCTTGCTTCATTGATATCGGAAATCGGCGACGTTAAAATAAGGTGGGTGTACCATAGAAGGCCACTCTAACAAATAAATAGTTATTATTCGTTTATTTACTGGATAAACGAAACTAACAAATATTTAAGTAATACTTTGTTTTATTACGTAATATATAAACCACTTCTTTTTATTGTAGATTTAACGGCTATTTATTAACTTTTAGTGTTAAATTACTGATTTATTATAATGGCCTTCTAAGGAGCCTTGTTCCTAGCAAGGCCATTTTTAAGAGTTCAATGAAACTTAAGTTTAATCAATATTGATCAAATCTGAAATTCAAAAAAGTGGTTTATATTTTACGGAATAAAACAAAGTATTACTTAAATATTCGTTCGTTTCATTTATCCAGTATATGAACGAATAATAACTGTTTATTTATTAGAGTGGCCTTCCATGGTACACCCACCTTACTACCAATCACTTGGAGGGATGGCATAACAAAATGAATCGTAAGATACCTAGGTATTCCAATTTATTATATGTCGTTTACAAATTGAAAAAAGAAGCTTGTAGTAATGATTTAAAAATAAAAGATGCAGAGGTACATAAGCCGGTAAAAAAATCTAGAAGTGTTGACAGAAAATTTAATGACGCATTAAAAAAATAAATGAAGAGAGCAAAAACGGGCACATAACTGTATCCGATTTTTTAAGAAGAGCATCCAAATTAAGTTACAGGAGAAAATACAGAACAGAAGATACGGGAGACAGTTCTGTTAGCGAATCAGAAAGTGATTCAACTTTATCTTCAATTGGAAGTCAAAGTACTGTATCTTTTAGCTCAGATTCGGAGCACAATATTTCAAGCATAGAAGAAATGCTACTGTCCTAATCTTGCCTACTTGGAATCTGAGCTCCATCGTCGAATAGAAATGCTACTGTAAGAATGTTTCAAGACGAAAAGTGTTATTTTTTTTGTTTTCGTAATACAACTATATAAACTTACTACGAATAAAAATATTTTATTTCTTATTTACATGGCTTAATTTTATGTCGGAAAATTATGATACTGATTGTTGTACATTACCAACTCAAAATCTGACCTAGTAGGAATCCGACCTACCTGGAATCTGATCTACCTGGAATCTGACCTTCATCGCCAAAATCGAAAATATAAAGGTCATCCCGGAAAACAAAAAAATTAAGGTACTTAGTGATGTTACCATTCGCTATGCCAATACCGATCCAATGTTACATGACAGCGTGCCATCAACTTCAAGTCTCCGTAGTGTTCGACACTCCTGGACCAACAAATCTTTTATAAATAATCATACAAAAGCGACAGGGCATGAAAAAAAATCCTTGAATTTTTAAAGCAATGTGAAGATGATGATATGATGATTATCAGATTGATTAATTAAGTAGATATTGTTATCGTATTCGCAATGAACAACGATTAGCGTTAACAAATCTTGAAGACTGAAATCAGAAATGTATACCATTGATTAGCTTAGTTGATTAAGTTATTGTTTTGAAATTAAGTTTAAAATAATTAATATCTGTAGTACGGTGGCCAGCACATCAACCTACCCCAATCTGTCAGTTTTCTAATGGAACTTGACACTTTTAAACTCTTGCAGTTAATTGTAAATCTTTCAAAGAAATTTGACAGTAGGTTAGGTTGATGCGCTGGCCACTGCACCTGCTACTAATAATCTTAATGACAAATATTTTATGTTTTGTTTATTATTTAGTAACATAGAAAAATAAAAAATATACCTACTTTCATTAGGGTAACCAGAGATCTCATTGGTAAATCACAAAATATCATTAGATAAATTATATTGCTCATTCGTGTCACTCAAAAATTGGTAATTAGCCTGTTATTGGAAGATATTAAAGGTTTGTTTGATTAGCATGTGTTTTTTTAATGAACGCACCTAGATATTTAAACATTAACATTTTTAATATTTTTTTAATATCATGCAATTCACACTTTTTTGGCCCCAAATTTGAAATCGACCCATCCACACAAGATTATATCTTAGCTTTGAAACGTTTTATATCGCGTCGCGGCAAGCCTTATCAGATCTTTTCAGACAATAGAAAGAACTTTGTAGGCGCTGAAAAAGAACTATCATTAATTTAAAAAAAAAATCGAATGATATCGTTGATTTTACTAATCAAATTCGTCTTACGTTCATACTCCTTATAGTCCTCAGTTTGGCGGGTTGTGGGAGGCAGGAGTCAAGTTCTGCAAGTACCATCTGCGGCGTGTACTGGGTGACGCGCGACTGACGCGCGAGGAATTTGAAACTGTGCTAACTCAAATTGAATCCGTCCTTAATTCCCGTCCTTTGTCTTCCTCTGACTCCAGCTCACTTCTTGATCGGCCGACCGCTGACCGCGCCAGCCTGCGAAGACCTTATGACCAACACGCCTACACAAATACGGCGCTACGCTCGAGTGGAACTGCTGAGGCAACACTTCTGGCTACGCTGGTCCAAGGAGTACGTGTCCGAACTCCAGCAACGTACGAGATGGAAGGTCAACAGTGAAGACATCGCTCAAGACAGCCTCGTTCTTATTAAAGGGGATAAGCTTCCGCCTTTCAAATGGAAACTGGGGCGAGTCACACAAACATTCCCTGGGAAGGAGGGATTTTGGAGGGCACCATTCGGCGGGCCTTCTCAAAGATCTGCCCGCGACCTGCATCATGATCGTGTTCTTCGTGTTGGAATGGCTCTGCCAAGGCGGCCGGCATGTTAAGAAGCAACAGCTAGCGCCATCTGTGCACCACGACGGGGCAACTCTGACTCAACACTCGCGCGCTCCGCATTGTCGCTGTGCGCGCCACCTTTGCGCCTGCAGTATCCGCTTCCGCCGAAAGCACTTTACTTGGAGGGTGCCTGGACGGTCGTGCGTTTGCGCCGTCCCTACACGTTTTTTTTTGTAATTTTTGTATAATAAATATATTATTCAAGTAACTGCAAATATAAAACATCATTGAAATTAGCCGCTGCGTCCCGCACACATCCGGCCACATACATCACCCAACACTGGCCCACAACCATTTTGTGCCGCGGATTGAAGACCTGATTTTAAGTGTCTTACATGGCGATATCAAAAAAGTCAGCTCTAATTCTCGAGATTCTCGAATGAAACTGACTTGGGCAACCTCGCATGATTCCCCAGCAATAGTCGGCCATTATAATTATGAGTGTTCCACTTTCCTTGGTATTATTCTCCATCATTTTTATGTCTTGGTGGAAACGATCCCCTTGTTCTTCGCTTAAATCTCCTAAATTCTGTTAGAATTTATCTATATGACTGTTGACATAGTGTAATTTTATACTCGACCTAAATCTTTCAATCGAATCAGCATTTCCTCTTCTAATTCTACATAGTTGTCACCTTATGATTTCCGAGGAAATTTTGTGCAAGTGCTACAAAAGATTTCCTCGCTAGCCCTTTTCCACATCAATCATAAAGTCTCAAAATTAGTGGTGTCTTTCATTAATTGACGTATTTGAGGTCCATCAAAGATACCTGCTTTTAGTTTTTAGTACTTAAACCAGGAAATTTCTGTGAAATAGGTATTTCAGAAGAAAAGAAACACATCAAGAAAAGGTTTTGTCACGAAGACAATCGTCTCAAGTGATTTTATTTAAGAGGACAAGTCGACCTTATTTTCAGTCCTGTCCCGATGGCGAGTTTAAGTGGCTTTTAAACTACCAAGATAACGCATCCAAATTTTTGAATCTACGTCCGCTTTAAACAAAAAGAGCTGTTGAGGTAGCTTCTGAGCTGATGAAGATTTTTTTGATATTTGGAGCATCCTACATTTTGCAATTGGACAATGGCCGTGAATTTACTGCAAATGTAATAAAAGAATTAGTTGCAATGTGGCCTCAGTGCAAAATTGTTCATGGGAAACCGCGTCATCCTCAAACTCAAGGCAGTGTCGAGATAAGCAATCAAGACGTAGAAAATATGCTGCGAGCATGGATGAATGAAAACAAATCAACAAACTGGTCTGTGGGCTGCTTTTTCGTGCATTATTTCAAAAATGCTTTATTCCATCAAATAATTGGAATATCTCCATATAAAGCTTTATTTGGAAGTGAACCTAAAGCGGGTTTAAATGGATCTGATATTCCACTATCTATACTTTTAACTATAGAAAAAGAGGACCAATTGAAAACTTTAACAGAGCGAGAGACAGCTGAAGCTACACACACTACCTGTGACCACAATAATAATAATTTAAAAACCGTAATATAAAATATTGAAAAGGAATATGGGCGGAATCGTCCCCACCCATCAACAAAAATGCAATGTAGTGTGATGTAGTATGTATTTGACGTATGTATGCTTGTGTGCATGCTTATAATAATATCCATTGGACCAAATATACTCAGTATTTAATCAGCATTACAGATGTTTCATTGTGTCTAAGCCCCGTCCTTATATGGCGACCGTGACATTTGATCTGGGATCAACTTAATCATGGCAGCGATTAGTCCGGATTGTGTCAATCTGTGTAAAAGTCGTCTAGTTACGTACTTTATAAAAGACAATCATCATCATGTGCCAATCTAAGGTGCAAAGTGAGGAAATCTTTTTAAACCAAAACAGTGCCAGTGGCGGAAAAAATTCAGCCACAGTGGAAGAATTTAAATTTCATCTGTCAGCAATAAGCATAGTGCTGATGGTCATATGTACAATATTGTTCCTCGGATTTTTGTATATTGGCTACAGGCTATATAAAAAATGCCATCAAGCTTGGATGAGAGACCAATTAACGCGTCATGTCCTGAGGCGTTCTGATCGAAGCAGGCATTATCGGAGTCCAGGAGTACCAGTCATATGTGAAGATTGTAATTGCAGAGCTACCAATTCCTGCAAGGGAACTCCAGTAAAGTAACGAGTAGAAAGGCCTATCAAAAACGGAAACCAGATGACTACGGCTAGAAGATTTTGTGTGATTGCGTAATAAAAATGTGTCAAAGTGCTTTACAGTGAATCGGTGTATGTGAAGAAATCTATGTGAATAATCATATCTATATCTGTTTTATAATGGACCGTAATGTATGAACACTTAATTAATTTAAGTACTGAGCTTAATAAAGTAAAAACATATTTGGTGAAAATCGGGCCCGCTAGGCGTAAAGGTGAAATAGTGTTGAAAAAATTGAAAGAAGCAGATAATTTAGTTAGTCAGTTTAATTGTAGTTTGGAAGAGTTAAAAGCGTTGAGACCCAAATTAAAGGAGGATGAATCTATAAAATTTAATGAGCAAATTTCACAGTTTTATACTTTATACGACAGCATATTAGACTTATGCAGTAATTCATCAGTAGAGAAATACACTAGTAAGGCAGAAAATATGGCTAAATTCGATCTGAAGGTTGCATTGAATTTATTACCAGTTTTGAAAGATGATGAGGCTAGTACAAAGCAGCTCATTGACGGTGTAGAATACTATCAATCCGAGCTCGACCAGGAAGGCCAAAATAAATTAGTTAACTTTGTTTTGAAAAGTCGTTTGTCACAGGCGGCTAAACTAAAACTAGACAGTAAATATGACTCAGTTGACGGTTTGATTAAGGCTATGAAAACTCATCTGTTGCCCAAAAAGTCGGCAACGGGCGCTTCAACATAAATTATTTAATCTGCGACAAAACGATCTTTCTATAGACGAGTATGGTAAACAAATTTCAGATTTATTTGTAGATTTAACCATCTCTCAATCCGAAGGCAATGAGACCCCGTCCCCGTCCTTATAGTAGCTTAATTGACTTATCTTGGCAAGATGAAATATTTTTACTATAGGGACACTGCCCAAATGTATTGGGTTCTCATAGTATCTAACGTTTATACAGATATTTCGTTTAGGTATTATTGATGAGTAATTGTAAAACTCCTACTCAATTATCTATTCATTTCATCTATTCACACAAAGATAAGTTCTTAGAAAATACCTCCACCCCCGCTCCTGCGCCCGTGATTCTATTTGCAGGCAGGTAGTCACCCGAACCTCAGTCACAGTCAGTTCGCTACAGTGTACGTTCACGTATTTATTTATCTATGTGTTATCGGTTTTTACTTTATAACTACGACCCCTGCTTGTTTACAGGACTGATTGATGGCTTTTCGATTTACCCTGGCACGACAAAGGACTTGTGATACCTGGGTCGGATACTGTGTAATATGGAAACTGGAAGGCATTGTATAATGTGCCCGCGATCTGTCTTGCGACAAAGGCGGCAAGTTTTGCAAGGCGAGGCGTTAATTGAAAATGAACCTGATTTGGTCCACCATTTTTCACAAAATGCACTGATATAGGTAAATAACATCTTTTATACGTATATAACTAATATGTAAACTATGTATCTAATTCTTACTAATATGTGTGTTTTCACTGCAAAATATTTATATGTCTCTCCTGTAGCACACCTTAATTTTTTATATTTATTTCATATTAAATGACCATTTTATACTTGGGACGATCATTGAGCGATAACTAATGACATTAATAAATACTTATACCAATTCTAAACAGAGCTTGTACTATGAGTACTATGTAACGAAACTAACGAAACACTTATATAAATACATATTTTAATATATTTTATAAACACGACGTGACGCGGAAAACACAACATATCCATTGTACAAATACTTGTGCCCTACGAGATTTGACCACGCGAAAAGGTTCTGATATTCATCGAGTTTTTTATGTTCTAGGTTGTATTCAATAACAATATGGCAGTGTGCCATAGATGCTGGCAAAGAGCTACCAATGCTGCGCGACAAGGTCGCATCGGAAATGCAGACAATGACGTCTCAGGTCCAGAAATTCAAAGAAACGCAGATGATGTCAATACACAAAACCTCGTTGTGGAAGATCATCATGGTGTTGATGACCAAGATCACGTGTTGAACGACGTAGCAAATCAAGAACAACACTTTTACGTTCGAGATTATGTGAGGGCATCAAACTCTTCTCGCAGCTGCTGTTACAGACAGTGCTCAAACGAAAACCTAAGGCGAATCCCAACTTCAATGAAAGTGTATTTGGTATGTAACTATCGCCTGTACATTCCACCGAGGTCACGATTATGCTAAGATCATTTAAGAAACACTAACATCGACGAAATATTAGACAACATCAACGTTACGAATTATTTCAATTCTTCTTTTTTTCGGACATGACGAACATGCTGGTAAATGCCATTAACAATGCCTCTAGGTTCGATTTTGAATCTGGACTTAATGCACAGGAATTACATTTTTGGACCGGTTTGACATTAGAACAGTTCGATGCTATATTAGCGGAAACACCGAGTCTATCAGAAAGGTCCCGTCATCCACGTACAGTTCTAGGTGTGTACTTATCTATGCTCAGAACTGGTGAATCTAACGAGAGACTGGCGACGCTCTTTAAAACATCACGCAGAGAGCTCGAAAGAAAATTAAAAATGGCAAGAGAATGTCTTACCCAAGAATTTGTTCCGAGTCAACTTGGAATAGGTCATGTTTTTAGAAGAGATCTTCTTGAAAGAAACCTAATGGTACCAAAAGCTATTTTTGGGAATGAGGAGAATACTGTTTTGATTTTAATAGCAGACGGAACATATATTTATATTGAAAAAAGTTCGAACTTTTTATTTCAACGAAAAAGTTACAGTCTGTACAAGTTAAGGAACTTATTAAAGCCTTTTTTAATAGTGACCAGCGATGGTTACATAATCGATGTTTTAGGCCCATATCCTGCTGTAACATCGGATGCAAAGAATATGCATAATATAATGAACTAAGACAAACATTTATTACATTGGCTTTGGAAATGAAAAACCTTAACCGACAAAGAGTGACTTTTACGGCCATGGAAGCCCAAATGCTTCATTTCGAAGAGTTTCCACGATTAAATGAAGATGACATCATTTTTAATTGCATTAGGAAGTTACCATTTAAAAGTGGCCAAGTCGTACTGTGCAGAACATTTTCGTAATGGATTGTACATGATAGAAGTATATCGCGAAAATGCATTAAGTGATTTGGCAAGATGCAATATTATGATAAGTAACGCGTGGCTCATAACAGCGCTAATACAATCCAGACACGTAAGGTCACGCATATATTATTCGTATATCCTAATTGATGGGAATAGGGGGGACAGACACGGTATTGCACACTATTACTGTACCTGCTTGACGGGCAGTCGCACTATAGGAAGTTGTGCACATATTATATCAATTATATGGTACATGGGAATAGGTCGTCATATAGATTTTAATCTACCAGCGGAGCTGTTAAACAGTATTATAATAGACGAGTAATATAAACACATTATTGTTATTTGCCTACTATAATCATTGTAACAATTAATAATTAGAAGACAATGAATATAAATGATTAATTTATTTATATTCATTGTCTTCTAATAATGAATTCATAATCATTTATATTTTTATTAATACATTCTTTTTTATTTTGTATAATTACTTAATCATATTTTGCACTGTAATATAACCATAATGTTAAAATAACTTACCAAGTGTAAAGAACACCGGCGAGGAGATTGTTGATGAAATTATTAAGCGTCTACGTATTTCACCGTAATAAATACCGATGAAATAATTTACTAAGTTTTATCAAATCAAGCTTATGGCCTATTAAAGTCTGGAAAAAAATCGTCATAATTAAGAGCTTAGTTGACTAGATTATTGATAATATTAGTTAATCATGGCTTCTTTCTGGCTTGACTTCATGACTTTTGGCTAAGCTATACTTTTAATGTTGCCATGTAAAATAAATCATAGTTCAGTTTCATAAAATGCTTGGCTTTACGCATTAATATAGAAATACATTTCTGCATCAGAATACAAATGTTAAAATAAAACATGATTGTTTGTGCGAAGATTATAGCGGTTATAGTCATAGAGAATGGACTGAGCAATATCTGCATGAACTTGACCACTCTTCAGAAAGAGAGAAAAACAATTATATGACTATCTATCTCTTTTCTGTAAGACATGGGGTAATGTCTATCGTATTGTAAAGGAAAGAGATAGATGGTCATACAATTGTTGTTCTCTCTTTCTAGAGAGTACGGCAATTTTATTTCACATTTCGCTTGGGAAGGCTCAGTCCATGCTCTATGTTTAAGATAGCGGTCACAATGAAAAAAATATGCTGGTTTATTGGTAAAACATTACCAACCTCTCGGAACTATAAGATTAATAACAATAGGTACATACAAAAAATGACACCGTGGTGCAATTCGAGTATGGCAACATCCCAAAGAAAAAAAAAACATGACATTTCAATTACCAGCCGGCATAATGACATGTACTGTACTGAACTGATAACTTGTTGTGTGCGCGTGCGTCTCGTTATTTTGTTTTCCATCGATTTTCCGTGATTTTCTACTACGACTGCTTCTGTTTATGGACTCTGAGATTTACTGTTCCCAGTGTGACTAGTGCTTGCCTAAGGATTCTGATTGTTTGCCTATACGACGACATTTTTCTGTTTCTCTGGATTCCGATTTTGCCTGATACCTTGGATTTTGTTGTGTGTGCATCGATTTGTTTATCACGATGGGTAGCCGTGTAAGGCCTACACGTATCATGTGTGTCAACTGCAACATATGTGTCAACAAAATGCGCCGATACCCGGCATTGACACTTGATCCAAGAGTCACTGCTTTAATCTGCAGCTGGGTATACCCTCAAATTGTAAGTATTACTGACGACTAGTCCCGTTACAATATAGTGATTATCTTCATTGCCTAGAACTGTACATCAAGTTATGATACAAGATTTGTGTTTGATTTCTGTTTGTAGCTTACTCTGTTGTTTAAAATCATGTTTTAAAATGACCATTTTAAGCTTTATCATAAATAGAGGATTGTTCTTTTTATACAAGCAACATATTGCAT
This sequence comes from Standfussiana lucernea, assembly GCA_964057025.1. NCBI lineage: Eukaryota > Metazoa > Arthropoda > Insecta > Lepidoptera > Noctuidae > Standfussiana > Standfussiana lucernea. Next base: position 11,650,066 of record OZ059798.1, on the reverse strand, counting down.
GTCTGCCATAGATATCATGAATTACATTTAGCAAGTTTTAATAACATATAAGAAGTCTATTACATTGGTCACAAAATAATAAATCATAGATAGATAGAATATTCTGTATTATGCACACCATACACATTTAAATTCAAAATCAAATCATTCATTTAAATCATTGTAATGTATTAAGAGTACTATCCTTTTGTTGTTAGATTTTGGAAGATGACTATGTCTGCGAGGCATGCAGAGATCTTGCAATGGCTGCAGATAATAATACGTTGCAAAGAGAAGTTTCTGGCAGTGAAGAAGCTGGACCAAGTACGAGGGGGCATACAAATGTGTGCCTTTTATGTGGCTGTTCAACACTTCAAAGACAGAGTGACATAATATTAAAACAAAACGCTACCGAGATGCAGCAATCTATAATTAATATTATAGAGAGCAAAGTGGCACCGCCAGAGGTTTGTTTAGTTTTTCAATTTAAGTGTTCAATCAAATCAATCTTCTTGATTAAATTTCACCCTTTACAAGGCAGCAATTTTTATCCCAATTAATCTATTATTTCATTTTCAGATATCATCTTCAGATCGTGTTTGCCATGCATGCTGGTTACGCACAAAAAGAGAGGTTCTACGTATGAATCGTCAAGATGAAAACAGACCTCAAGTGGGCACAACTGACGATGAGCAACCAGAAGAAAATCTAATCCAGCCATCAGCATCAACCCAACCTGAGCCAACACAAGCAGTGGAATTAGCCAATTATAGACGAGCAGCCAATTCTACACACACTTGTGTCTTTCCAAATTGCAGCAGCACCACATATCACAATATCTCTGATAAGTTACGAGCCACGGTTCTGCATAATCATAATGATTATTTGCCCAAATTAGCTCGTGTATGCAGTCAACATTTGACAAATAATTCATGGGATACATCACGGGCGTAGCCAGGGGGGGGTTTTGAGGGTTCAAACCCCCCCCCGAAAAGTTTAGATATTAACATTCATTAAATTAAAATAAAGACAAGCGTGCGGCATATCTCATTCATTACTATTCCTGAACTAAAATAAAATAATTTGGTTTGGATTTCCTATCATCCCACGCGCCGCGCGCTTCGCCACCGTCGATTAACCGATCGCATTCGGTAACCTTCGTATGTTTTCGTGCCGTTTCGTATCCCACGCGCACTTGTCGCGTTCATAGACAAATTTTGAACTTGAATTACCAACGATCAACGATTACCGAGTGAGACTAGTAAAGCAGATTGCATTTTACTGTGAACGTAAAGTTATTTTGAAACAAGTGACAAGAAGAAGTAATAGAAGAGTAATAGAAGTTATTTTGTAATTTTTGTGATTTAACCTACGTAAGTATTTTTAGAATTTCCACTACATAATACGTTTAAAGGATTTTATAACTAAAGGAGGATGCAAATCCTGGTCCCACCTTCCAATAGCTATGTGTGTTACATGGTTCATGGTTGGATAGGTATTTTTGAGCTGAATAAAAGTTACTTTGGCGCCAAGTTCCAAATCTTAGTCCGTTCAGAGTTATTCTTTAATAAACATGGTAGTTTTATCAGTAGCCAAGTAATGCTATTTTTAAGTAATAATTGCATTTGTGCTTTATACGCGTAGTGTAGACGGTAACGCGTGTGACTACGTCTTGTCTTTCCGTTCGTTTACAGTTTACAGCTTCGGGAACCTACCAACTGGAACCTAACAACTGTAAAATACTAGCCTAACCTAACCAGTACCCTAACCTTACCTCTTAGTACCTATAGTATTTTTATTATTATTTTAGGTTACAAGAAAATGGAGAAAAACAAAAGAAAAGGCGATAAGCTTAAAGGTATGGAGTATTGGAAAAAGTGGTGCGGTCAAGCGGCTACCCGTAAAGAAGAGTTTTTGGGACCAACAACTAGTCTGCAAGCTGACAATAAAATTGTGATGACAAGCGAGCCTTCGACTTCGTCTGCAGTGTCCAATGTCGAGACCGAGTCGGTGGTGTCGCCGGCGCCCTGTTTCATGCCTACCACTACCGAGCCTACACTTAGCCAGGAACCGACCAGCAGCAGCACCAGCTCACCTGTTACGTCATCTTTACGTTCTGCTAAATTGGATGTTGGTTTCTATGCGACTGAAGACAATATCGAGGATGAATATCTAAAGGCCCAAATTTTAAAAGATCCTTGGACTCCACCTGAAGATTACAAGTTTCCCATTTCTACAAAACGAAATTTGCGCTTTCAAATGAAATGGATGGAAAGATTCCCCTGGTTGGCATATTCTGAATATAAAAGTGGAGCATACTGTAGAATTTGCGTCGTAATGAGACGTTCGCTTGATGAAGGTAAAGGGGGCCATCAGCGGGTTGGTCAGCTTGTAACCGATCCTTTTTGCAAGTGGAAAAATGCACTAGAAATATTTGAAACTCATGCTAAATCAGGATATCACAAACGAAATTCGGAACTCGCAGATAACTTCCTAAAAGTAATGTCTGGATAAACATCAAGCCAATCCTTCATTACTATCCTATCCAATTCGTTCCCCTCCAAATTCAAAATTGGCGCCACACTGGCGCGCAACGTGCAACGCTAGCGCCTCACTGCGGCGACAGTGAGAAAAGCCCCTTGAAAACCCCGCGAAGCGTGGTCGACGACTTCCCGCGCGTCTCCGCTAATAAAATGTTGTAAAAATACATAAAAAACCCTTCGCTAGAAGCTGATTGACTGTTTAGTGTTTGTAACCATCCTGTGAAGTGGAATCAAGGAAAAACCTAGTATTGGACACTCGTTACGCCGGCCGGCCAAGAAGTCCCGAGTGTAGCGGATACCTAGCTCCGATCCCTGCCTGCCCAGGTTAGTGTTTATTCCTTTTTCTCGTCATTCGGAATCCCAGGGTTGCAAATATTAGCATCAGGGAAACGCAATCGCTTCTGCAGACGAAGTCTTAACATTTAATTTTGGTGCCTCCTGTGAGGAACGTACTCTAACCTCACATTTTCTCATAAAAATCATAAAATCTCGTTTAATTAGTACATATTGCGTTGTAATATCGTGTATTCTTATCAATCTAATAAGTAACAAGTAAGAATAACGAGTTAATTATCTACCTAAATACGTAATTTCATAATTTTCTATACAACGCAAAAGAGTAGGTACTTAACCAGTCGGATTCCCGCAACTCGCCGCTGGCCAGCGGATCACGACTGTGCTTACCCTCAAGTAATCATTATTGTCTAAATTCAGTAAAACTATTCGTTTTAAAGTTTGAATTTAAACCTCAAATTCAATAGGTACCTATTTCTTGTATAACTGTTTCTTGCAATAACTGATGTTGGTATAAAGCTAATTGGAATGTTTCATGGTCAAATAGTTGTGCTCGAGAAATTACGTAGGTACTTACCTACATTCTGTTACGAATAAGAGTGATATCTTGAACCTATTGTAAGTGTCTAAATTGTAACCGGTATTTAAACCTACATATTTAAATTCATAACTTGTAAGTAAATTACTTAATAAAGTAGGTACACCTAATAAGTTTATTCCGCTTGCAGTTCGGATAGTTACCCACAGACCTACCTACCTTTTACCTCGTATATCGTGAATACGCAAGTTAATATGTCTGATGAAGCTGAATTACAGGCGTCCCTTAGAAGACGGGAATATGATTTCAAGTGTATGCAGATTATCTACGATTTGTCTAAAGTTGTTCTGCAAGATAGTTCTAAGCTATCCACTTTCAAGGCTAGGTACAAGAAGATTGATCAGATTAGAGCTGCTTTCATGGAGTCTAGCGACAATGTAAATAGATTACAGTTAAAGTTAAAACCCAAGTCAGAAATAGATTTAGGTGCGATGTTGTCATTTGATGATTTGTATTATGCGTCCATTGAAGTTGCCGAATCTTTGCTCGCGACGTCGTCGCCGGCGCCCCCCGCGCACGCGGCCGCCGCGCCGCCCGCACATAACGTTCAAGTAAAATTACCGAAATTGCGGATTCCGCGTTTTGATGGTAGAATAGAAAATTGGCAGACCTTCAAGGATAGTTACATCCCGCTTATTCATGGCAATAGTTCACTTTCGGATACGGAAAGGTTTCATTATTTGTTGTCGTCTTTGTCTGGGTGTGCACTGACCTTGGCCAAGGGCGTACCCATAACCGCGTCAAATTATTCCGTAGTTTTTAATCTTTTATTGGATCGATATGACAATAAGCGCATATTAGCCAATACTTATTTAGAAAAAATATTTAAATTAACGCCTGTCAATAAGCCGTCACTTGAAAGTTTATCCGAACTGACCAATGCGTTATATGAAAGCGTCAATGCGTTACGTGCGTTACAAATTGATGATCTAAGTGAATTTCTTTTGTTTCACATCGCATCGCGTTCACTTGACCTTGAAACTAGAAAACGGTTCGAGTTACAAAATACTCACGAAATTCCTAAGTTCAATGACCTCTAATTGTTTATTTACAAAATTATATAAAGATTCTGGAAGTTAGTCAACCTGTCTCGGTTTCGACTACTCCATCAAACTCTTCTAATAACAATAAACCAACTCGAAATAAAGGTCAGCAAAGGTCATCATCATTTGTAGTATCTACGAATCAAAATAATAATAATGCATCGGGCTCATTAGCTTGCATATGTTGTAATGAAAATCATACTATTTACCGATGCAGCAAGTTACATTCAATGACACTTGAACAGCGTCAACATTTCGTTCAGAAATTAAACTTGTGTGCCAATTGCTTAAGGCCCGGTCACGATAGCAATAATTGTAAATCTAAAACCACATGTTTTGTTTGTAACGCGAAACATAACACGTTATTACACGGAGAAAATAAAGGTTTATTAACTTCTTCGGTTAAGACAAGCGAAAATAACGAAAGTACCGCTAAAGGTACCAGCACACTTACCTCTATGACGTCACAAACTTCGAGTCCAAATTGTAGTACTACGAAGATACTTGGCTCGGCGGTGGTGCGAGTACGTCACGCGGACGGTTCGCTCCAGTGTGCACGCGCCGTTATTGACAGCGGTTCGATGGATTCTTTTATGACCAGTGCATGCGTGCGCCGCCTAGGTTTACGTATAAGAAAGTGTAACTTGAACGTTAGCGGTCTCGGACAGAGTAATGTTTGTGACATAAAAGGTTATACTTTCGCTTCGATTATACCTCATTCTAGTGAGTCGCCTAAGTTCGACTTATCTTTAGTAGTTTTACCTAAAATTACTTCCATGATGCCTTCGTCGACGTTACCGTTGCACGTCAAGGATCATTACAAGCATCTTGATCTCGCCGACCGCGACTTCGATAAATCCGGTCCGATCGATCTACTGCTAGGTGTCGAGTGTTTTGATCAAATATACACTGGCTCGCGTTTCACTCCCGGTCCCGGATTACCTTGCGCCTTGTCTAGTGTATTCGGCTGGGTGATAAGTGGTCAATATTTTCATAACACACCACCTAACAATCTTCCCGGTAAATCCGTTACGTCACTCCTCGCGTCCTCTTGCACGCTCGAAGATATCGTTCAACGGTTCTGGGATTCTGAAGAACCACCGAAATGTAAAATTTCCGGTGTTCAAGACGAAATCTGTGAACAAATGTATAAAAAGGGTACTTACCGTACACGAGAAGGTCGATACGTGGTACCTATTATGTTAAGGGAGGATGCACCTTCTTTAGGCGATTCGTCTCGCCAAGCTTTTAATCGCTTTCTCAGCTTAGAAAAGCGTCTTAATAATCAGGCCGAGCTGAAAGCTGATTATAAGGAATTTATGCACCAGTACGAAGAGCTAGGACATATGCAGCCTGCAGATTCTTCGACTACTGATCGTTACATAATTCCACATCACTGCGTCGTGCGTCCAGACAGTTCTACGACACGACTTCGGGTAGTCTTCGACGCTAGCAGTCGGACTACAAATAATCATTCTCTGAATGATGTAGTTCATGTTGGACCGAAACTTCAAATTGACATTGTCGATTTAGTTACGAAATTCCGACTTCATGAAATTGTCTTCACTGCGGACATTTGCAAAATGTACCGCCAGATATTGATACGTCCTGAGGACAGGTGCTATCAACACGTTTTGTGGCGTGATGAGCCTAACGAGACTTTGAATGAGTATGAGCTTAATACCGTGACTTATGGTGTCAGCAGCTCCCCATACTTAGCTATTCGCACTCTGCGTCAACTTGCTGAGGACCACGGGTCTGAATACTCAAGTCGCGCCGCTCAAGTCCTTTGTGAAGACACCTTCATGGATGACATCACTACGGGATGCTCAACTCTTGATGAAGCGAAACAATTAAAAGAGGATGTTACCTCGTTATTGTCAAAGGGTCATTTCGAACTTCGTAAGTGGAGTACAAATACTCCAAGTCTTTTGTCTGATGTTCCTCCTGACCATCTTCAGACTTCCAAATCCTTCGATGATGTTGGAAATGAGTTTGTCAAGATATTAGGGATACGGTGGAATCCATCTTGCGACAATTTCTCCTACAAGTTCTCAGACTCGTTTGACGTTAAATTTACTAAGAGATCTATCCTCTCTATAGTGGCCCGCATTTTCGACCCGCTCGGTTGGATCAGCCCGGTAGTGTTTTCTGCGAAGTCACTTCTGCAAGAGATGTGGCGCTTAAACTTAGGTTGGGACGAAACTATCCCATCACATTTAGCTAAAGTGTGGCATTTAATAGCAGCCAACTTATCTGATTTACAGCATATTTCACTACCGAGACTGATTATGCCTTCTAGTCCTGCCGAAGTACACTTGGTAGGGTTTTGTGATGGTTCACTGAAAGGGTATGGCTGTTGTGTCTATCTTTGTGTTGTGGTGGATGAAGTCACCACGGTCACTAACCTGTTGATAGGTAAATCTCGAGTGGCTCCATTAAAACCGACAACAATAAACAGACTTGAGCTAAGTGCAGCTGTACTTCTAGCGCAAGTTATGTCACACATGTACAACTTACTCAAGGATAAAATTCACATAAATTCTATGAAAGCCTACTCGGACAGTACCACCACTCTTTCTTGGCTAAACACAGCACCTCATTTGCTAAAAATGTACGTAGCAAATAGAGTCGTGCAAGCAACCGATTTAATTAGTCCCGAATTTTGGCTTCATGTGTCCACTGAAGATAACCCGGCCGACTGTTGTAGTCGCGGTACTCTCTGCTCAGAATTAAAGGATCACCCACTCTGGTGGAGTGGACCTTCTTGGTTAAAAACGTCGCCTAATAAATGGCCTTGCAAACGTACGCTGCTCGTAAATGCAGAACTGCCGGAATTAAAACCTTCCGTTCCCAGCTGCTTGCACGTTACCGAGTCTGATAATCCGCTTCTGACGTTAACTTCTAGACTTTCTTCTCTGACAAAGATTCAACGAACTTTGGCGTGGTGTTTCCGTTTCAAATCAAATGCAAAGGTTGTTTCTTCCAATAGAAATTTCTCCGCCCTTAGTAGTTCTGAACTCGATAAATCCATGAAAATTCTAGTCAAGTTTACTCAAGACCATTATATGTTGTCTCACGTCAGTCAAGTGAAAAATCAAGAACAGTGCGATAAGTCAATTCAAAAACTGTCTCCTTTCTTGGACGAGGACGGTTTATTGCGAGTGGGGGGACGCATCGATGAGGCTAAGCTATAGCCATCTGCGTCACATCCTCTTCTCTTACCTAACCTTCCACCTTTACTATGGAAATTAGCTCGTATAGAACAGATCCATCCGGGATCAGATAACATAGTCAGGGTTGTGACTCTTCGAACTGCAAACGGTAAAACTATGCGCAGACCCGTAGTTAAGGTCTGTCCGCTTCCTATTAATAAGTTACTCTATTATTGTATTTCTCGAACAATATTGTGTATTGATCAGTATTGTTCAATTCAATTATTTAAGATACTTATAATTATGCTTTTTAAGTTCTAATTTTTATATTTCTCGAGCACTGCTAGTGGACCTCTGGCAGTCCTTTAACTTGCGAAATCCTGGTCGATTTCGAGTGGGGGGAAATGGATAAACATCAAGCCAATCCTTCATTACTATCCTATCCAATTCGTTCCCCTCCAAATTCAAAATTGGCGCCACACTAGCGCGCAACGTGCAACGCTAGCGCCTCACTGCGGCGACAGTGAGAAAAGCCCCTTGAAAACCCCGCGAAGCGTGGTCGACGACTTCCCGCGCGTCTCCGCTAATAAAATGTTGTAAAAATACATAAAAAACCCTTCGCTAGAAGCTGATTGACTGTTTAGTGTTTGTAACCATCCTGTGAAGTGGAATCAAGGAAAAACCTAATATTGGACACTCGTTACGCCGGCCGGCCAAGAAGTCCCGAGTGTAGCGGATACCTAGCTCCGATCCCTGCCTGCCCAGGTTAGTGTTTATTCCTTTTTCTCGTCATTCGGAATCCCAGGGTTGCAAATATTAGCATCAGGGAAACGCAATCGCTTCTGCAGACGAAGTCCTAACAATGTCTTCTCAGGCGGTTTCAGTCGATGAGAAGTTGTCTTCTGAAAGAAAGAGACAGCAACAAGAAAACCGAAAGAAACTAATCCCTATCGTAAAAGGAATATTGTTTTGCGGCAAACAAGGTATACCTTTAAGAGGTAAAACTGATTCGGGACGGATCCACATTACACCTGAGCCTGAACAACCACTTCAGAATGAGGGTAATTTTCGAGCACTATTGCGGTACGCAGCTGAATCTGGGGATAAAGATCTTTCTGAGCATTTGGTCACTTCTCAGAAGAATGCCCTTTACACGAGCCCACAAATCCAAAATGAAATAATTGACATTTGTGGTGAAATTATTCAACATAAGATTATCAATGAAGTAAAGGAAGCTATTTTTTTTGCGATTCTCGCTGACGAGACGACTGACATTGCGCGTATGGAGCAAGTCTCGTTGTGCTTACGATATGTTGATTTAAAAGATGCTAAACAACATAAAGTTAAGGAAATGTTCTTAGAGTATATTCCAACGTTGACGTGACAGGATCCGGCCTAGCAAATCTCATAATTACAGCTCTGAAAAAACATGGACTTGAATGTTCTCATGTGGTTGGTCAAGGTTACGATGGGGCTGCAGCTATGAGTGGGTATTTGCACGGTGCTCAAGCATATATTCGTCAAGACTGTCCTCTTGCTTTTTATGTACATTGTAGTGCACACTCTCTCAACCTCGCTATTGCTGACTCATGTTCACAAGCAGATGTAAGAAACTGCGTTGGGGTCATACAGTCTGTTGGTTCCTACTTTAGACATTCGGCTCAACGCACTGCCGTTCTGAAAGAAAAAATTAGGGATTTGTTACCGGCTGATCATCAAAAAAGTTTGCTTGCAATGTGCGAAACACGGTGGGTTCATAAGCACGAAGCCGTTATAAGATTTAAAGAAATTTATTCAGCAATTGTGCATGCTCTCGAAGAACTCCAATCTAGCCACAATAAAGAAACATCGCAACAAGCCGTCCAAATACTTAACACACTTCGATCTTCGAATTTTGTTATGTGCCTAGTGATTCTGCAAAAAGTCATGAGCTATACATTGTCGCTGTCAAAGCAACTGCAGGTCATTAACACAGATATCATAACAGCATTCAGCCACGTGGATAATGTTATTAATACTTTGCAACTTTTGAGGAATAAAGTTGACGAAGAGTACCTCTATCTCTATGAAGAAGCAAAGGTGTTGCTCGAAGAAAATGGTGGTATACTGCTTATGCCACGTATTGTCGGAAGGCAGTTGAATCGATCTAATATTCCTGCGTCGGATATATCCACGTATTATAAAATAAATTTATTCATCCCATTTCTCGACCATACAATTCAGCAATTGATTGAGAGGTTTACAAAACACCGTAAAGTAATATCGGCACTATCTGGTGTGTTACCATCAAATTTTGCGGCCGGTTGTGAAATTAAAGAGGCATTACGCATGTATTCGGCAGTGCTGCCCGAAAAAAGTATATCTGTCGTAAAAGCAGAACTTGAAGTGTGGAAAGCAGCTATGACTCTCACCTCCCCTATTCCAAAATCAGCTCTGGAATGTTTAGATAACTGCGACCAAAAACTATATCCAAATATTTACACATTGTTGCAAATATTGGCTACCATACCTGTTTCCACTGCTACCCCAGAAAGGACTTTTTCAAGCCTAAGAAGACTTAAAAACTACTTGCGGAACACAACAAGTGAAAACAGACTGAACGGCTTGGCTCTCATGAACATTCACTATGGGATAGAAATTGATGCGAATGAAGTAGTGGATATATTTAAAAAGAAAAACAGAAGATTAATTCTGTAATGCGTAGGTATATAACATAACGTAATTTTTTATATTTAGTCTATACTGTCCCACTGCTCAAAAAAGGACTCCCCCAATTCTCAATTTTCTTACGAATATAAGGTTTATTTTATGTACTTTTAGTCGTTTTATTTTCTTGAACCCCCCCCCCGATACTAAAATCTGGCTACGCCCGTGGGATACATTATATGATTCCGAAAACAGTATATCAACATTTAACGTAGATCAAATACAGCATGTATTTTCTTTTGTGAATGCATTTAGTCCCACTCTTGACTTCGAGAATATTCAAGATATGGATGAGAGAGTATTTGAATACTGGATAGGGTTCTCAAAAGAAAAATTCAATGTTTTAATTGGAGAAATACCACGTATCTCTGAACTGCATTGAGGTAGTTTGGCAGCACTTCTGCTGAAGATGAGAACAGGGGACTCAGATGAGAGAATTGCCACATTGGTACAAGTGCCTCGTCGAACATTGGAGGGTTTAATGGACAAAGTACGGGAGATTTTATGCCAAGACTTTGTACCAAGATATCTCGGCATTAGTCATATTACTCATGATGAATTGATTGAACATAATTTAACCATTCCCAATGGGCTGTTCGGAAATGATAACAATGCCATAGTCATTTGTGATGGCACATATATTTATATCAACAAAAGCTCGAATTATATGTTTCAAAAAGGAGATTCCTATATTTAACTTACGTCCTCCGTCCGTCTCCTTATTTTTTACTTACTTTACTTTTTTTTTTTTTTTTTTTAATATAGGAATCTCCACAAACCATTTTTGATAGTTGCCAGTGATGGATATATTGTTGATTGTTTTGGCCCATACAAAGAATAAATAGAGAATAATTTATTCAGTAATGAGAATTCTGCTCTAAGGTTGTATTTTAGAAATAATGACGCTTTTATTTTAGATAGAGGTTTTAGAGATAGCATTGCTTTGTTGGAAGGATGTGGCTACAAACCATTCATGCCAGAATCATTGTTAGAAGGCGAGCACCAGTTAACTACAGCTCAAGCAAATAGAAGCCGCTGTGTTACCATTTGCAGATGGGTGGTGGAAGTAATCAATGGTTACTTTAAAAGAGATTTTAAATTACTAAGGCAACAATATGTCCATACATCTCTTCCCCACATGATGCAAAACTTCCAAATTGCAGCGGCTTTAATAAATAAGTTTAAATAAAATAAAATAAGAGAACATCCAACTTTCAAAGCATAACTGCAGACAGAAATAACATTTACTTTCCTGTCTTAGAATACAGGGATCTAATTTTATTCGCCTTGGGAACGTACCAAATAAGACAGGCCCGTTCGTATTACGGCGAGCATGTACGTTTCCACGGCGGGTACAGGATTGAAGTATGTAGTGAGCGATCTAATTCGGGTGAGTACAACCTTAGAGGCAGTGGTGACACTACCTTAATAAGAGGCAAAATAAAGTCACGCCATGACTCTAGACGACAATATTATGTGTATGTAATAATAGAAAATGATGTGCCTGGTCGAGCAGGAATATTAGAGTACTGTTGTAGCTGTTTAGTTGGAAGACGAACTGTTGGATGTTGCGCTCATACAATGACTGTAGTATGGTACCTATCTAGGATGGGCCAGACATCAACCAAACATCTCAGCACCCGCAGGTTTTCTTGATGACATTGTGGTTAGAGAAGATGAAGAATAAATATTAAAAAAGAAACGTTTTTTATTTTATGCCTACCTACCCTTACCATGTAATTAATCATATAATATATTTCTAACTAACTGCCTTATAGATAGTTGAATAAGATTAATAAAGAAATATTCTTCTGAACATTTATTTATGTAGTTAAGTACCTACCTACTTACGTTTCATGTGGCCTAGTTTATTTTATATAAATGCATTTCTATCAATGATATTTTTAAGTGTAAGTAGGTAGGTATTTCTATACCATTTTTTTTTCGATTCGTCTTGTTGACAAGACATAACCTCTAAAACTTCAAACTGGAATATATTTAATTCCTGACTTCCTATACAAATATAACTAATACAAAACTGTTCAGGAATTCAAACCCTATACTTTTACATATTTTTCAAAGGCAGACGCAAGAAAAAAATGTCAACAAAAATTTGTTCGGGAGTTCGCCGGTGTTCTTTAAAATATACTTTAATTAATCATTACAAATTGTTTTTTTTTTTCATTGATATATCCCACTGATTTATGTAAAAAAGCATTTTAATCAAATAGTGGATACTTTAGGAACACATTGGCATCAGTTCCATGTGTGTTGGTAGGTGGGGACGGAGCCCATACATTTTTGCCCGTAGTCCTTTAGATAACAACGCCACTGGAGCGCACAAATGTGAGTCCTGCAATAATGTTACATGCAACATGCGAAATAACGGTGGGTACAGAGAGTTATGGATCCAAACTGGTGTGTGTTATGTGTCAGGTTGAACAGGATATAAATCTAGAGAGAGACGAAGCGCACAAAGGGCTTAAACGTGCAGCCGAAAAGATGATTAACACTACCGTTAAAAAAATGCCCAAGTTAGATATTGGTAATAGTGTTTTGGTAAGCATAGCCAAAGTGGATCGCGGGCCTTTGGATATGAAAAATATTCAAGGGAAAATTTTTGATATAAGAAACGGCGTTCATAAAGTTGGAACTAAGTATGGTACTATTAAAAACTGGTTGTCACGGCAAGAGTTGCAGTACTCAGATACAGACTATGGCGATAACATTTCAGAAAACCTTATTTCTTTGAGAGAGGTTGATGCAAGTCCTGTTAGTGTAATGGAACGCAACCAAAATTGTTTTACTGATAGCTCTTTAGTACAGTGTTGGGAAATGTACAGTAATTCTTGGATTCTCACAATAATTTGCTACACGAAAGTAAATTGTACCATAAAACATAGCTTTCTCATTATTGTACGCTTTTATACAATATTTTCCCTATTTTACACAATATAGGTTCAATATTTCACGCAACTCTAAAATGTACAAATGTATGAACATACGTATCACATAGATAGATCACTATATCTTTTGTATCTACCTACCTTGCCTTACTAGGCTGTATGGGCTGCGCTCCGTTTGCCTTTCCCATTGTGAAAAAAAAAAGTCTGAAGTCTATGTAGTCTGTGGCTAACTGGCTAGCATGCATCTAAGGTCTTTGATCTAATCTAAACATACTGTGTGAGAGCGTCCACCCAACAACAGGTATTTAAGTTAGTGATTTTCCTAATAATTTAAATGGTATTCATGAATTAATTAATTGAATGGTATGCTTTATTTGTATTTGTTTTGTTTAGTATTCTGTTCTGTGGCTAGATATCGACAAGTAATAAATAGGTTATAAAGTGTTTTGTGTTCGACTTTGTCTTTGTCTGATCCGAGTGTGAAAGAGAGCCCGCTGCCCAACAGAATTGAGTACACGTGATTTACTCATTTGAAATGGTATCTGGATATCTCTACATGTCAATAATTATCTCCAGGCTCGAACGTCTAACGCGCGCCGCGATTCGATCCGATTTCATTCATTCGGCCGGCTCCATTTCATTTCAGTTGAGTGTTGCCAGATATTATTTTGCTTTAATCATATTTGTATTATAATATTTTTTCGGCATTTGTGTGGATAGTTTTTGTGGCAGGAAAAGAACAATAAGTTCGTATAACTAATATAACCGAAGCACAGCTGTTTTACTAGATCCTAATGGAAATAGCTACAGCTTTTGACATAAATCTAACGGTGACGGTTTTTAGCTGCTGTACTAAGACCTTCTTGGTCATATTCCAGCAGCTAAAACTGTTGTAAGATGTTGTTTTGGTGGTGGTGGTGGTGAACATGTTGTTTGTTATTTATATTGCAGTTAGCAAGCACAATGAGTTCGTCCGATCCAGATAGGACGCCACCAAGAAATCTTAAGCGAAGGTTTACAGAGGTATCGTCATCCCAAACAGATCCATTAACAAGTCAACCGCGTAAAATTAAAAAAAAGCGTAAACCGCAAAATTATAGATCCGAGTGGGAAAAAGAACCCTTGTTTAAAAAATGGATTATGCCCGATACTGACACTACAAAGGCTACGTGCAGGGTTTGCAACTCAGTTATAACAGCTGATAAAAATGTGCTTAAACTTCACGCAAACAGTAAGAAGCATGAGACAAGTAAGCGGGGGAAATACTCTTCGTGGTTTTATTCAAACAAATGAACAGATTCAGCAGAATGTCACGATTGACAAAAGTAGGAGGATGGAACTAAAAATTGGCCATGTTTTTTGCGGAACACAATATTTCAACACTGCCGAACATTTGGGAAAATTATTAAAAGATTGTGTGCCTGAATCAGAGGTCATGCAGAAAATGACTATTAATAAAAAAAAGTTACAAACATACTTACGAAAGTAATCGGACCTGATATAAAGCTGGATTTAGCAAATACATTAAGAAACTCTAAGTTCTCGATTTTGGTTCGATACTTCAATAAGGAGAGTGGCCATATTGAGAGCCGGTTTTGGGAGTTGCGGTCTGTATTCAAAGGGGATTCCGAAGCTGCTAACGAAGGTGCTACTGCAGAGAGACTGTATAGTGAAATAAAGAAAAGTTTTAAAGAGCACGACATTCCAGATGCAAATATTCTTGGTTTCGGATCCGACGGATGCAATACAATGATGGGGTCTAATAATTCAGTCGCAAGTCGCTTTAGAACCGATCGCCCTGGTATTATAACAGTAAAGTGTATTTGCCACTCTGCACATTTGTGTGCAAGTGAGGCATGCAAAAGCCTGCCTAACCGGTGTGAGGAATTGGCGCGATCTATTTACAATTTCTTTAAAGGAAGCTCCAAAAACCTGCACAATTAGTGCAGTTTCAAACTTTTCTTAATCTTAAACCGCACAAAATGCTGCATCCTTCACAAACTCGCTGGTTGTCTCTTGTATCAGTGGTAAACAGAATTCTAGAGCAGTGGATAGCGCTCACATTATTTTTTACAAATATGGCCATTTCAGAGAGATTAATTTCTGGGAAATTTATTTTGGACTGGCTCCATGATCCTTTCTTAAAATTATATTTTTACTTTTTGCAGTGGATATTGCCAAAATTCACAAATTTTAATACATACTTTTAGCCAACTAAAGTGGTTGTAACTCAACTAAATGAAAAAGTGGAAGAGCTATACAAAGAAATATTACTTTGTTATATGAAAACTGATTATGTCTCAAAAACACCCCTGGCGAATATAGATCCCACGAATCAATCACAATTTCTCCTTATACAACAATTATACATATCTGGGAGTAGGTGTAATAACTCATCTTAGTAATGAAGACGTCCAAAGAAATTCTACCGGAATAACAGATTTTCGCAATAGGTGTAGGAACTTCCTCATAGTAGCTGCCTCTGAAATAAAAAAACGCTGGGACTTCACCAATAAAGTGATGTCGGAAATAAGCTCTTTAAATCATAAGTTGGCTCTTTCGAGCGACCCCAGACAGAATAAACCTTCCATCGCCATTAGCTACATTATTGCCCAGAATAATTACTCATAATACTGCAACAAGTGATGGCAGTTTCCTGCAATCCTTAGATGACCAGTGGCGAAATCTCCCCCTAAGATGTCTACCTGACGACATAACTCAAGAAAAAGAAGTCGACCTGTTTTGGTATAAATTGTTAAAGGACATCAACCACTTTGTATGGTGATTGGGCTTGAACATGAACATAAATATATTGCACTATTATTGATTTTATTGAGTGGCTTACAGTAGAAAGAAAACATATATATAAGAAGTTTTGTATCAAATTGGTTAAATAATATAAATAAGTCCATGTAAAGCGGGTTCATTATTTGGAGAAATGCTAGGGTTAACGTTTGAAGCGGGTACTGAGTCCGAGAGTGAGCCGGGGTCGTCGTTTAGAAAATCATCAGAATCTATTTTGAACAGCACAAGTCGTCAAAAATAGCTAAAGTCGAAATAATATTCATAATACGATACGAATAAGAGCGCAAACGCAAAGCGATAAGCGAATGACATTTTGACATTTACAATTTGACAATCGGGTCTGGGTCAGTGTTGCCAGTTCTCTGCACTGTGAGTCGAACACTCGATTTGAAATCGATTCCATCGTGTTGTGCTGTTTTGTTTTGCGTAATTCTTTTGGTTATGGACCACGCCGCATTCCAATAAGAATCTTCAAGAAAAGCACGTGTTAATAATACCCGCTACCACGACGAACAAAACCCAAATGAACGAAGACGAATTACCAATTACGAACGATTCTTACTATTTTTCCCCGATATAGGCTAAACGACTCTCAACGTTTGTTCTACGTGGGCATGCTATAATCATGGCGGTAAGTGTCTCCTCTTTGAACAGTGTTAGTCAGTCAAAGTCTGACACGCCCTTCCGCTCCACCCTAGAGCGGGAGAAATAAATGGATGATTTTACCATCTCCAAAAAAATGTTGTTCTACGTAAAGTATATCTTTTTATTCATGTAAGGTTAAGATGATGATGGTGATGCTGGTGATGAACCCTCCAACGGCCAGAGCAAAGCTTGGTCTTCCAGGAAAACATTTGAATTTTTCGAAGCTCTCGAATCGAAACATCAAAAATATCGATATTATTTTTTCTGTGTTTTTATTCTTTAGGTAACCCTAACTCAACGCCACTGTCACCATACAAATACAAATCAATTAAAAATCTTTTTTATTCGTTTTTAATATTATTTATATTGACACTCCCGAATAGGGACCAATGTTCAGTAAATATTATTACTAAATTATTTATGAATTCCTTTTTTCCCAATAGAGTTGTTCACGGTTAGCCCATTTTGGTTGAAGTCCTTTGATAACCTTTGCGGCGAGAAAGAATTTACTATTCTCGCACAGTTCGCTCTTGACGCTTTATGCGTCCCTCACGCCAATGCAGATTGCGAGCGCATCTTTAGCAATATAAATCTCATTAAAACGAAAAGCCGGAACAGACTTTTGACTTACACTATTAATAATGTGGGTATCGCTTCTGACAGCGCAAAACGTCATGAAAAGGGATGTCTAACGTTTGAACCCACGAAACAAATGGCAAATAAAATGGTCTCCAATGTCCTATATACTTCTGTGCAATCAAATCCGTCTTCATCTACAGCTACACGTCAAGATTCCGAAGTCGAAGAAAACAACTTCAAATTTTTCATTCCAGTTTAAGAAACTATTAAACGTTCCTATTTCGTTTTCTAGTTAGGAAACCTAACTAGAAAATCGATTAGTAGATTTCAACTTTATGCTCTTAACGACGAAGACCGAAATAATCGATTTCCTAGTTAGGTTTCCTAAAACTAGGAACGTTTAATCGCTCCTCTATGCCTAAGTTTTATTATTTTAATAAAAAAAAAAAAATAATAACATGTTTTTAATTTATGCAAAAATAAATAAATAGTTAAAACCTATTAAATTGGATTTAGACGCATCGGATTAATTATAATATAAATCTTTAGCAAAAAAAAATACAATAATTCTACCCAAAATACAATATTTTTTAACTTGGCAACACCATAATTTCGCACCAACTATTTCGCAACGCTGCTGTAGTAGCACTAGGCGTCAAAAACTGAATTTATATTTTCTCATTTTCAATAAACTCTTTTATAATTAAGTTACGTTTAATTACCACAACTACGTAATATTTCATATTCCTTTATGGTAGCAGAGCGTGGTTCCGAAGTGGTACAGTTGGATTTCTGGTAAAATATCGCAAGATGGGTCAAAATATGTTCAGTCTGGAAAAATTGGTCGGAAGAGAAAACTTCGCAACGTGGAAATTCAATATGAAGATATATTTGGAACACGAAGACTTGTGGTGCTGCGTCGAAAGTCCCGATGATAAACCTGTGGATGCAAGTAAAGACGTGAAGGCGAAGTCAAAGAAGATATTGTTGTTGGACCCACAGAATTACGCACATGTTCAGGAATGCAAAACTGCAAAACAAGTAAGGGACAGTTTAAAAAAGGGCTTTTGATGACAATGGTTCAATGGTCTACTCAAAGACCTGATAAACACTACACTGGAGTCGAGCAATAGTGTTGAGGACTATGTGAGTAAGATAATGAACACTACTCACAAACTGCGGAACATTGGATTTGATGTTAATGATGAGTGGCTCGGTGCTTCGATGTTGGCTGATCTACCGGACGAATACAAACCTATGATCATGGGACTAGAGAGCTCTGGGATTGAAATCAGTACCGAGTCAGTTAAGTCTAAACTCATACAAGAGGTAAACACATCAAAGTCATCAGCTTTCCACACAAATACTAAGAAAACGAGAAACAATACGCAGCCAGTGAAATCTAAGGGACCGAGATGTTTCAACTGTAATAAGAATGGTCATTTTGCCAAATATTGTAAGCTGCCAAAGAAACAATCAGCAAACAAATGATAGAGTGCCAGCTTTGTAGCAGCATTCTCAGCGACGGTCAAAAGAAACAATATTAATAATAAATGGTTATTGGACTCAGGTGCATCCATGCACATGACAAGTAGAAATGATTTTAGAGAGATTCATACAGTAAAAAGAAATTATGTTCCGGTGGCCTTGACACAAGACAGCTCAATGTGTGACTTATCATCTGTACCAATTGACAAGCATACTATTGAGAGCTCTGATGCTAATGACACATTACAATCCACAAACACTACTATTACTCTGAACCAGACAACAGTACAGACAGTGAATACTTATCAAGTGAAAATATTAAAACGCCATCTCCCTCAAACATAACTCTGAGAACTAGAAATAAAGACAAGTTTTCAAAGTTATAATCAGGGAAAAGGTTACTTATGCTAAAGTGAAGATACTCCTGTGCCATTGAATAACAATGACGCAATGACATCAGCTGATTCTGAAAAATGGAAATTGGTAGAAAAACCTCAGAATGCAAAGCCAATTGGAAGCAAATGTGTTTTCCGGATCAAAGATGAACCAACAGGTCCACGTTACAAAGCCCGACTTTGTGCAAAAGGTTATGCACAAAAAGAAGGAGTTGACATTACGACTCTATTCGCGTGTTAATGTCCATTTCAGCGCAAGAAAATTTTGAAATAGTTCAATTTGATGTTACCACTGCTTTCTTGTATGGCGAATTAAAGGAAAACATATTGATGACAGCACTTGAGGGACTAGACTGCAAGAACATGGTATGTAAACTTGTTAAGTCATTATATGGACTAAAACAGCCACCCAGGTGTTGGAACACAACCCAGCGCTGGGCACGCCACAATTGCGGCGATAAGTCCCCTCTTTGAGGAGTGGCTGGAGAGGCGCCACGACGTCCTCACCTTCCGCCTGACGCAGGTCATCACCGGACACGGTTGTTTCGGGAGGTTCCTGTTTCGGATAAAGCGGGAGGAAACGCCCGAGCACCGCCGTGTCCTCATGCAGGTGATCGGCGGTGGCGATCTCTCGCGTCCGGCCCTGGTCCAGGCCATGGTACGGAGCGAGAAGGCATGGAAAGCCGTCACCTCCTTCTGTGAAGCAGTAATGCTCGCGAAGGAGGAGGCGGAACGCGTGAGGGAGAGGCAATTTTCTGCGCCCTCACGCCCCTAGCCGCCGCAGGAGACGCCCCGGGCGTCGGGAATCCCAAGCAGATTCCCGGCCACCGTAGGCGTGGGTTTGCGGACGGCGAGCAATTGGTAGCTCGCCGTCCGGTAAGGACCAGGCCCGGGTCGATGGCGCGTTGTATTCCACGCTCGCCTCAAAGAGATGTCAGCACAAACTGACGGGGTCCATTAAGACCGATGCCTGCCAGGGTTGCGGATTTGTTCGAAAGAGTTACCGTGGCCTTTGGCACCTTGGCATAGGTAACTGAAGGAACACGGGTGGGTTTTAGTTATTAACGGCCGTTCCCAATAACCTATCTATCGCCAGTTTTGACCTACTAAAGATAGAAAAATCTATCTATCATCGGTTTTGATGTCCCAATAACATACTGATGGTTATGACAACTAACCGCTCTACGCCATCTATCGATGGGAGGGGCTATCTCTTACTACGGATAGATATTTCTATGAAATTGCAACATTATGCATCCCAATATCCTTTTGATAGCTATCTGTCAATAACGTCAATACTAAAGATAACCAAATTTGTCAATCCGTCGAATTGCAGGGATAAGCATTGTTTATTTTTTGTAGAAGTGCAGTGTTTTCATCATTCCTAATAATGTCGGAGGCTAGTGAAAGTGATTTATCTATGTTAACAAATGTATATAAATCACTTTCACTAGAATCAAAAGGATAGGTGTTCACTGTTTGACATTAAGTCTTTTTTAGGGTTCCGTACCTCAAAAGGAAAAAACGGAACCCTTATATGATCACTTTGTTGTCCGTCCGTCCGTCTGTCAAGACCGTTTTTCTCAGGAACGCGTGGAGGTATCAAACTGAAATTTCTATATGATACTTAGTTCTACTGTCCCTGGAAGCTGTAGAAAAATCAACCTTCTAAGTCAACGCAATCAAAAGATACAGCCACTTAGGCCGCAAATTTCCGCAAATTTTCGAAACTCGCACGGGAACCAAACCTACAGGGTACTTCCCGTGAACTTAGAATCTTGAAATTTTGTTCGAAGTCACGTCTTATAGTACAGATATAGGAAAAATTACGAAAACCGTAAATTTTTAGTTTCGTCATATAAAAAAAAGTTATATACCCACAGGTTTGTACGGAACCCTCGATGCGCGAGTCCAACTCGCACTTGACCGGTTTTTTACATTCAACCCACCCCTTAAATACCTTTTTCTTGGCGCTATTGACGAAATATCCACTTACATACTGTAGACCCCCAATTACGCGTGGGTCATTTTTTTCTTCAAGGGGTGTGAATGTTATCGGGAATATTACCAGTTCGCAATTCGTTTGCACTTAGCTGCCCCTGCTTGTGATAAGTACTTCATGTAAAGTTTCACAATTGTCCATTTCACAGTTAGCTCCAGGAGCGTGGACACTAGAGAGGCTGTTTACTAATAACGTCGTGAATGCTGCTTCAAATCGTTCTGGTGTAGGGTTTACGTTGCCGGCATCCGTGGCTCCTTATGGACCCAAAAAAAAATTCTATCGGGTCTTGATTCAAATGCCGCAACCAAATTGATGTTACACCATACTGTGTTTGCATTTTTTTTTAATAATAATTCAATTCCTTCTAGTGTCTATACCCAATTGTTCAATGTGGGAACATATTCATTGTTTAATGTTTTAGGATTGATAAAATTCATGTTTTGCATCATGACTTTACAGTCCTTCCATGTTTTGTGATGGATAGAAGTAGGCGTCGCAGGTCCTAGAAAAAGGTTTGCCGTGTTTTTTTCTTTTCCCAAAGCTTCCGTTTAAAGAATCGAAAAGCTTGTCGAAAAACAACAGGATGTCTGCAGTTTTTTTGGCTTCTTCAGGAAGTATACCCTTATCTGTGAAAAAATAGATTTTTAAATAATGTTTTACGTCTGATCTGCGTAATGTAAAACTATAGTAAGTATTTAATATTGGAACTTCATTGTAATTGATATTAACTCTTTACTTCTTCTCTCTCTATGGAACTTTTTATTCATACTTGTACGGTAAGTACCATAGTTTTGCAGTTATGACTAAGTGTTGCGCTCCAAAGGCGCATGGTTATCTTTTGTGTGACTTTTAGTGAAAGTATGAATTTGTTTATACTTACATAAAATGTTTATTATAACTGTTTATTTCTTTGCTTTAGCATAAAAGCTTTTCGCCTTCATCATGACGAGCCGGAGAACACTATCTGATGATGCAATATCTAGGTTTATCGCTGAAGAAGAAGAGAACAAGCATGAACGAGAGCAAGGAAGTGACAGTGAGATAGAAGATAATTTGAGTGAAGATGACATACAGAGTGATTTCGAAGACGAGTTTATAGATGATGACGTCCCACAACAATTGAATGATACACAAAATTAAGACGATATAAGTCCGCCTGTATCTTCAGAGCCCACTGGAACTTCGGAATCATCCCGTCGTGACCACCGCATAATTGTTCCTGATCGCCGTGTGCTTAGGGGTAAGAACCAACATTGCTGGTCGACAATAAAAGGACAAAGTCGCGGAAGGACATCTGCCATAAATATTATTCGCACAAGTAGAGGTCCAACGCGCATGTGTCGAAATATATGTGACCCAATCTTATGTTTTAATTTGTTTGGTACCGACGAAATAGTGGATGAGATCGTCCGTTGGACGAATGTTGAGATCTCTGTGAAACGTCGAGATAACATGACCAAAGCCACTTTCAGAGATACATCTGTGACAGAAGTCCAAGCTTTGTTTGCGATACTGACCTTGAGTGCAACAATGAAAGACAATCACTTGTCTACTGATGAGCTGCTCGATAGTAGTTTTTCGGGTACACGGTACGTGGCAGTGATGAGTAGGGATCGTTTTGATTTCCTGCTTAGATGTCTACGATTTGATGACAAGTCTATACAACCCTCTTTACGTCAAGAAGATCCATTCATACACATTAGAAAAATATGGGAATTATTTGTAACTCAGTGTAAACTGAATTATACACCAGGAGAGCATGTCACAATAGATGAGCAATTATTAGGGTTTCGAGGACGGTACCCGTTCCGCATGTATATCCCTAATAAACCCAGTAAATATGGAATTAAAATCCCTATGCTGTGTGACAGCGGAACGAAGTACATGCTAAATGCAATGCCGTATATTGGCAGAGCTACGAACACTAATGGGTTGCCACAAGGAGAATTTTATGTAAAGGAGTTGTCTCGGCCCTTGCATGGCACAAACCGAAATATAACTTGGGACAATTGGTTCATTTCGGTTCCTCTCGCGAAATCCCTACTTCAGGAACCCTACAAACTAACCCTCGTTTGCACTATACGATCCAATAAACGAGAAATCCCCGAAGAACTGAAAAACACTCGGTCTCGTTCGGTAGGCACGTCAATGTTCTGCTACGATGGATGTTTGACCCTAGTCTCGTACAAGCCGAAGCCCTCTAAGATGGTTTACCTGCTATCAGCGTGTGATGAAGACGGTGTCATCAACCCAATAACTGGTAAGCCTGAAATTATAATGTATTATAATCAGACCAAAGGTGGGGTGGACACTTTCGATCAAATGTGTTCCTCACTGTCATGTTCGAGGAAAACCAATAGATGGCCAATGTCTATGTTTTATGGCATTCTGAACATAGCATTCGTCAATTCTTATGTTATATATTGTCACAACATTCTTGCGAAAAATGAAAAGCCTCTAAATAGAAGGGGTTATATGAAAAAGTTAAGCGCCCAGTTATCTGAATCGTGGATGAAGGAAAAACTGGAAGCTCCTACTTTGCCAAAGCATGTGAGAGATAATATCGCAAATATTCTTCCGAAACCGGTTGTGCAGAACGATACAGATAATGAAGAAGAACCTCCAGCCAAGAAAAGGCGGTACTGCACCTTTTGCACATATAAAAAAAAAGAATGTCTAAGATGACTTGCGTGACTTGCGTCAAATGCAGGAAAACAGTTTGCGGCGAACACAAAAATGATGTTTGTTTTGAATGCCTATCAAACCAAATTTGAGCCAAACGATTATAGTTTTGACTGTTTTTTTTTTAGTTGATTAGTTAGAAATAATATAATTCGTTTTTAAGAAAAAATATATTATTTTTTGATACTGTGTTCCTGTAAACAGAAGACTGCAAATTTTTTTCTAGAGGTTTTTTGATTTAAGTTTAATGTTTAAAATACCGTAAACCGGGGTTATTTGGGACCTCTGCGGATGCTATTCGGGCACTCCAAATTATTGTTTTCATATGGCAATGTGTGGTTTTAGGTTAATAGTAAGGAAAAAAAACATCTGGCAACACTACATCCATCGACAATTTTGACAGTTTGACATTTGAGGTTATGTTGTTGCATGTGCCGCAAAAAAGCGTGGTTTCTGAATTAATAAATTTTTGTTCAGTTTCTATAGTGTCCAACTTTCATCTCCAGCCCAAAAACTATAAACGTAAGTAGAATATCATTATGATCAACGAAAAGTAAAGTTATTCAGGACTGAAATGCGATATCTGTTAGTAGAATAAACAATAATCTTTTTAGATTTTTCTTGGTTTTTTCATAACGGTGATATTTAGGACAGCATTTGGTGTTATTTGGGCCGGTTAGAGTTCAAAAAAGTTGAGGTGATATTTGGACCGGCCGTCCCAAATAACCCGGCTTTTGCCAATTGAATATGTTCAGAAATACTAAGGTGATGTTTCAATTGTTCTTTTTCTGGGGACGAACAAGTCTTATGTGAAGAAAGAATGGGACGTAAATATAAAAGGACTTACAGACATACCAGAAATGGTAAATATTATACACCCTATAATTCATTTACGAAGGACGACCTGGAAACGGCAATGGAAGAAGTTAATAATAAACATATGTCAATAAAGAGCGCAGCAAAACATTTTAATATCCCTAAATCGACATTATCTCGTCACAGCATGAAGCACAATTTAATGCAAGAAAGAGCTGGACGTCCCACAATATTTAGCAGTGAAGAGGAACAAATATTTGTGGATTATTGTTTGCTCCTAATTGAATGGGGTTTTCTAATAGATAGAATGGATCTAAGGGTTTTCGCTCAACGGTATTTGAACAAGATAGGATAAAATGTGAGAAACATGAAGGATAATTTACCTGGTCCTGACTGGGCACAAAATCTTGACGAAAGACATAAACACAGACTGTCCCATCGGTTAGCTGCTAACATTTCATCAGACAGAGCTGAAATAACAACCGCCTACATTGACAATTTTTTTGAAAATTATTCTAAGTCCGCACACGGGGTAAGCCTGGATAACATCGTCAACTACGATGAAACAAACCTCACAGACGACCCGGCTGCTAAAAATATATATATTTAAACGCGGAACTAAATACCCCGAAAGAATCGTAAATAACTCCAAAACGGCAGTTAGTCTTATGTTTAGTTGTGCAGCAAGGCGAGATGCTACCAATATACGTAGTATATAAAACAGAACATTTATGGGATCAATGGACGTCAGGAGGTCCAGAAAACACACGATATAATAGGTCCAAAAGCGGGTGGTAAAACCCTTATTAAATCAGATTTTACCAATTTACTCTTAAAGCTTTACAATAAAATTACCGAAAATGATACTGCTGCAAAAAACATTCAAAGCGGTTTTGAAAAATGTGGATTATACCCTTTAAATCCCGATCGCCCAAAATCACGGCTACCGCGACAAACATCATCAGCCGAAGATGTGAATAACGCGACATCATCTGCAGTACTTGAAATATTACAAGAAATTCGAGGAGGAGATCAGCCAACAACTGAGAAAAAAGGAAGAAACGATGCGACGTACAACCTGGAAAAAGCATCACAGCAGCGGATCTTGACCCAAAAGTAAAAACAGATACAAAACCAAAGGGAATAACAAAGAGAAGACCAAAAAAAATAACAGACAGTAGGAATAAGGAAAAGGGAAATAAATATATTCAAAATGCTGAAGTAGAGATTAATGTATACGGCACTTTGAGTAGCGATGAGGAGAACCAGAATCCAGATTTTTTTTCGAATGAAATACCTATAACGCAAAAAAATCGTAAGCGTACAAGGAAAGCTAACGAAAAATCCATTAAACCTGCAAAAAGAAAATTTTCGCGCAGCATTACATCTACTACTACTGATGAGAGTGGGGATATGAGTGTACATAGCGATAACGACATTATAGATGTCAACAATATTGACTCAGATGTTACATATTGTGAGGATGATAGCGAGCTAAAAAGGGTCCATGACATAGAGGCGAAGATTTGGGAGGATATCGCTATGCTGGATCAAGAATGTTTACCGGAAGAAAATGATGAGAATACTAATATTGACTGCACTGGAAATGTGGAAGAAGTCCAGAAGACCGGAGACGAGACGGTCAATGGCCTAAAGGCGAACATTTGGGAGGATATCGCTATGCTGGATCAAGAATGTTTAACGGAAGGAAATGAGGAGAAAACTAATTGACTGCACTGGAAATATGAAAGAAGTCCAGAAGACCGGAGAGACTGAAAATGAGAAGACTGATTTTAAAAACACCAAAGATACGGGAAAACTATATGCCACGGAAAGTAGAGTGTGTTTAACTGCGAAACATGAAAACAGAGAAGTGATTGAAAATGAAATAATAATCGGTTTTGAAAGCACCAAAAGTACGGAAACCGTAGGAGAAAAGACTGGACAGAAACAAAATAAAACTACGGACTTTATAACTACCAAAGAAACGGATAAGATATGTGGCAGAGAAAATGGCAAAGAAAATAAAGCAGAAAGAGAAATAAACGAAACAGACTTTATTGAAAATATAGACACGTGGAATGTAGGCGACACTGTGATTGTGCGTTACTATATAAGAAAGAATTGGAAATATTATATTGGCGTTATTAAAGCCATAGATAATCTAAGACATCTTTACACGGTTATATTTTACAAAACTATCAAAAAAAAAATGGTCTAAAATTTGTGGAAAAGGGATGTCAAGACACAGACCAAGTCCCATTTTCAAATATAGTGAAAAAAAAAATAGCTTTGCTGTCAATAAAATATAAAAATTCGAGCACAATATATTTATTGCGTGAAGACCAGGACGCAAATTTATTCTGATTTTTTTTCCTAGGTAGCCACTTAGTTACCGTACCTAGGTACTACTACTTAGTTGTAAGGAAAACTCGTCATTTTATTGTTAAGGAATGTCTTTAAAATAAAAGAAGCTTTTTGAACTTGTAGTTTTATTCTTCTTTAAGAGATCTGCCCTCTCCATATGTAGCTAGGTACACCCTCCACGCCAAGCCACAATTTCACCGTTTTCGGCGCTTGCTTGTCACGTATATGTGACTATGGCGGCCAAAAGGTTAATAAAGAAGTGCCATGATTGCCTTTTGGCATTAAAATGGTGTCAAAACTGAGATCTGATGTTTAAAACTAAAGTTAACATTTTATTCAAGTTGATTTTATTACTTTGTTTTTTTTTCTTCACAAAAACGAACTTTTTGTTCTGTTATGTTTTTTAAACGCGTACTTGGCAGTTTTGCAAATAGTTTCCACTTGATGTTATTTAGTTTACTAGTATAATAGTATTTTAAAATCAACCACTTATTTGCATGACTCAAATAGCACACCTTGACGGTATATTTGGGACACCCATTCTTATATCTTTTTTTTAGGAAATGGCAACACACGTTACAAAAGTCATTCGATGTCGTAGACAGAGAATACTAAAGACAAATTGATATCTTTTGTCGCATTCACACAAGAAAAAGAGAAACTTACACCGAAGTCGTGTAAAGAAATGAGACAAGACGATGAGATCTTTTGATTCACCGTGCGTGCAGCGTTTTTCAAGGTTAGCAAACTACTTTGCTAAACAAAGTTTGACAGTTAACCTCAGCTATCTAGTCTTCCTATAAAATACTGTTTTAAGTGATATTGAACTACGTAATTCATGTTTTGAATTGTTGTGAACCATCTAGACATAATATTTCAACAATTAAAAAAAAACATGGTGCGGTGTAGCGTTATTGGGTGTAAAAGTGATAGTGGAACAAAAATGCGAAACTTGTCTTTTTCATTCGTAAGTATACCACTTTTTATCAGTTACTAGGCGTTTAATAACATTTTATTGTGTTTATACATAGTGTATATTATACCCTAAACGGTAATTCATCTAAAAGACGAATAAAAAGCATAAAAATAACAATAATTAATAAAGAATAATAATAATAATAATTAATACCGGCGGACAACTATTTTTTTATATTTTTAAATGTTTTTTTTATGTCTTTTTTATTAAGAAATATTTAAAAATGTATAAAAATGAGATGATAAATAAATAAAGAGAATAATACAATAATTAATTCTAACTTAAGAACTTTGAGTGTTGCCAACTTTTCTTTATATTATTACCCACTATTACGGGAAATATGTATTCTGCAATGTGTATTAATTAATTATGAAAGATTTAATTGCTGGTTGCAGTTTTCCTGATCATGATATTTTACGTCGCGATTGGATTGTAGCTAGAGGACGAACAGATTGGACACCAAAACCGTCATCAAAAATATGCAGCAGACATTTCGAGAAAAAAATGTTAATCAAAAAGAAGAAATTTACACTGCTATTACCTAATGCTGTACCTATTCTGGTAAATATTTAGTTGATAACAAGTTTAGACAATAAGTTTCGTTCTGTTTTATAAGATTTTTATTTATGATTAGTTCTCTTAAACCCTGAACGCGATTCAAGTTTTAATGTTGATCAAGAACTTAAAAACCCTTTTCTGTAAACAACATTTTCTTATACTTATTTTGGATTATTAACTTTTTTAAGGAAACAAAGGCCTGTATTCCATCTTCTTCCTCCATCAGTTTACGTGAAGAACCAATTATGGAAATTGAAAATATCTCAAGCATTCTTGTAAGTAATATAAATACTAATAATATTCTAGGTACATTAATTCATTTTCAAACAGTTTGATCGAGGGATGTTATGAAACCAAAAGTGTGGCAGATTTTAACAGCATAAAAATCGCATGATTCCAGATTGATCCTGCTGTTGCCCTACTGCCGTCGACTAGTTGTCAAAAGCCAGTTGAATTAGTATACCCTCCAATTGCTAAACAACCATCAATAGTAAGTATTACAACCAAAAAATATTGTGTCTGTAAAAATGTTATGGTTATTAAACGGTGTTTTTTATTTATTTCAGAACAAGACTCCAGAGTATACTCCTAGAACTTTGCGAAATAAATGGAAAAGCGACGAAAAACTATCATCCGAACGACTGAAAAAATTAAAGGCTCTTCGAGAAAAAAGTAGGCGTTTAACGAAAAAAGTAGCTAGTCTAGAAAATGTGATTGCGGAACTTAAAACAAAGTCTTTGATAAGTGAAGAAGATGGGGATTTATTGAAATCGATTGACCCTGTTAACCTTCGGTATGCCTGGTAGGGTCCGTCAGACCCACCTGTGCACATAAACCGTTGTATTTCCTTCAAATTCGAATTTCGCGTCTAGCCGCACTTAGTAGCTGGCCGTTATGAATCGCTAGACGCCCGCCACCCCCTTCCTCAGTCCGGAGCGCGCTCCCGTGGTAGTAGGACGTGCGTATAGTTCGCGCGGGTCTCACGGACCCGATCAGGCATACGACGTGACGTTTCTATGTAAGTATTTGTTGTCTGTGTTTTTGAAAATTAAAGTTATTTTTGTGATTCAATATAATATTTTTTAAATTATTTTAGGTTCAAAATGGGGAGCCATCTTTGC
Source organism: Standfussiana lucernea (assembly GCA_964057025.1). Lineage (NCBI taxonomy): Eukaryota > Metazoa > Arthropoda > Insecta > Lepidoptera > Noctuidae > Standfussiana > Standfussiana lucernea. The sequence continues at coordinate 11,620,408 of OZ059798.1, read as the reverse complement.
GATGATGATATTAGTAATTTATTACTTGATGCGGCTGAAGAAGATGATGTAATTTTCAACTCAAGTGGAGAAGAGTCCGATCACGTGAGTCAGGGAAGCGAGGCATCTGATTCAGAGGCAGAAAATAATGATTTTGGAGAGGCTGTTGCGGAAGAAAGTTCGTCAGATTCTGATATGAACGTGCCGCTGTCTACGCTAGCTTCATTGCCGTCAGGGAGAGCGTACAAAGGTAAGGATGGAACTTTATGGCATAAAAACCCTGGTCGATCTAACGTACGAACACGAATTGAAAATATAATATCTGGTACACCAGGAGTAAAGCCTCAAGCTAGAGATGCAAGGACTCCTTTAGAATGTTTCGGACTCTTCATCAACGAGTCTATGTTGATCGACATAATGCTTCATACTAATGTAAGGATCCGAAGAACGAGAGATAATTTGAAATCTTCTAATGAATATTCCTACGCGGAAATTTCTATTACGGAACTGAAGGCTACGATTGGTCTAATTTATCTCGCGGGGTTATTCAAATCCGGTAGACAGAATTTACAAGATTTTTGGTGCAATGATGGAACGGGTGTTGCCATTTTTTCCATGACGATGAGTCTAAGAAGATTTTCTTTTATCATAAATCATTTGAGGTTTGATGATGTCAGTTCGCGCGAAGAAAGACTAGCACAAGACAAGCTAGCACCATTCAGAAAGCTCTTTGATGATTTTGTTACCAACTGCCAGCTACATTACACGCCTTTCGAGAATCTGACCATAGACGAAGAACTTGTAGCATTTCGAGGGCGTTGTAAATTTCGCCAATATTTGCCAAATAAACCAGCCAAATATGGAATTAAAATGTTTGCACTGGTTGATGCCAGAACCTACTATTCTTTGAATTTAGAAATTTATGCTGGAGAACAGCCAGAAGGGCCATATAAAATCAGCAATAAGCCACATGACGTTGTTGATCGTCTAGTGAGACCTATTTCCAGATCAGGGCGAAATGTTACAATGGACAACTGGTTCACGAATTATCCAACTTTTGAACACTTGCTAAAAAATCATAAATTGACTGCTGTTGGTACAATGAAATCTAATAAAGCTTGTATACCAGAAAAATTCAAAAAAAATCGTGAAGAACATTCATCCCTGTTTGGCTTCCAACAAAATTTGACCTTATTATCTTACATTCCAAAACCCCGCAGAAATGTGTTCATGCTGTCATCACTCCACCATGACATAGAAATAGACCAAGAAACAGATGAGAAGCAAAAACCCGTGATAGTAACTTTTTATAATAAAACAAACCGGTGGAGTAGACACCGTTGACAAGCTTATTCAATCATATGATGTCACGAGAAACTCAAGAAGGTGGCCATTGACACTGTTCTTCTGGATGCTCAATACTGCTGGCATCTATGCTAAAATTATAGAAATGCTCAACTGTCCAGAAAAAAAGCATAGCCGAAGAAGTTTCATAAAAGATTTGGGCCTTGCTCTTATCGAACAACACTTGCAGTCAAGAAAAAACAACAATCGCCTATCTAAAGATCTCCGCAAGCGAATAGGTAGCCATTTGGGTACCCAAGATGACTCACCATTGAAAAAATCGACTCCTGGTATAAAACGTAGATGCTACGTATGCCCAGTCAAGAAAGATCGCAAAACTCAATATACACACATCAAAAGTGTCTAGGGATCAAGCATTTTTATGCGGATTTCTTGAGATTGAGATGTGGCTTTGTAATAAATTTATGATTTTATAAATTTATATGGATCCTTTTTGGTGCATTTCATAATTTGAATCAGGAACTCTCAATCAAATTCGAGTAAAAGATGAAAATAAGCTGTCAATATTTTCCCTATAAAAACATACAACGCATTGAAGACATTATTAGTACTACTGTTTCCCTACTACTGATTAAAACCAACGTTATTATGGAACGGCGACGTCATTTAAGCAGGGAAGAAATGCTCAGAGCCGTGGGAATGATAGAAGCTGGTTCCCGGCAACGTACTGTGGCTTTAGCTCTGAATACAAGTCAGAGTGTTATCAGTCGACTTTGGACACGTTACCGAAGCACTGGTACCGTGGCTGAGCGCCATGGAGGACGGTATCGCTGCACCACACGGAGACAAGACCGATACATTCAAATCTTAACTCGAAGAGCTCCAACAATAACCGCCATGATGTTAGCCGTGAGGCTTCATCACTCTTCAGGGAACTTAATTAGCGACCAAACAGTCAGAAACCGCTTGCATGAAGTGAACCTTCATTCCCGAAGACCGCTACGGGTACCACCTATAGCAATGCACAATCGAAGGATTCGATATCAATGGGCTCTTGAACACAGAAATTGGGCAGAAGAACAATGGCGTTTCGTGTGCTTTTCTGATGAGTCTCGTTTTGGTATGAGACCGGATACAAGACGTATACGACACTGGAGAACCCCTGGACGCCAACAGCGATTAAAATCCTGCCAGGAAGTCCATCCTTATAGTGGTGGAACCATCATGGTATGGGCGGGTATTTGGATCGGCGGAAGAACTGAGTTGATTTGGATCAGAGGCAACCTCAACGCTCAAATTTATGCTGAGACGATTGTATCAGACGTCATCGTTCCTCTACAAGTGCAAATCGGTCCCTTATTTGAGTTAATGCATGATAATGCACGACCGCACACCGCAAGAGTTGTAAGACAGACTCTCGCCGCAGCTAACATCAATGTCCTGCCCTGGCCTGCTCAGTCGCCAGACTTGAACCCGATTGAGCATGCATGGGATATGCTACAGAGAAGAGCTCTGCCGAATATGGAGGGTATCCAGTCGCAAGAAGACCTTTTTTTGTTGTTGCAACGAACATGGGCGGCCATTCCACAGCGTGATTTGGATGAACTCATTTTGAGTATGCCAAACCGATGTTCTTGTGTTGTTAGTGTTCGCGGTAGAAACACGGATTATTAATTGTTTAAGTTACCCAATAAAATTTTAAAGAAAACTGTTATTTCAGTCTTTTTTTCGAACTTTAATGTTAGTGGTTCAAATGTCAAAAATCCCTTTATTAGGAAAATGGCAAATTTCTTTATTAATGCAAAGGTGACTTGGTTTATCGTTACTGTGACAAACGAAAACACTTTATTTGATGAATCCTTAAAGAAAATTTTAATTAATATCAATCAGGAGAAAAGTTATTGCAAAAATATATGTTGATCCCTAGATACTTTTGATGTGTGTATTTGTGAGACTTGTAAGAGTCACTTATGTCTGGATCATGCAATTTTCCAATGTGGAATTTGCTTTCGAAACAGAGCTCTGGAAAATGATGATAGAAGCGATGAAGACTGAATATTCTTTAATAATTTATAAGTACATAAAATTGCCTTATATATTTGATAGTCTGATTAAGATCTCTTTAGTTTTTAATAAGTAAAGTGTGTTATAATAATAACTAAGTATAAAAACTCTTTTAAAAACACTGCCAATGATTAATTGAAAAAATAATAATTAAAAGTTGTTGATTTGTAATAGATTTTTATTTTATTTCCTAACATACACCTCTAGGAAAATATATATAATATTTAAAAACGTATTTGGGCATTTTCACTAAAACTTGCACCCTTCACTTTTACGCTGTCCCACGTTTTCGAAGTTGTATTGTGTTTTAATATGAAAGTGTATAGTTTTTATTTTTTAATGAATCGATCCCAAATGTATTAAATTTGTTTTTGATCAACAATAGTTCTGTATACAACATGTAACGTAATTAACGCACACCCTCAAACACCCCAATTAGAATATTATGTTATAATCATAATACATACACTACATTTTTAATTGAACATGTGTAGGCATTGATTATTAATTAAATTAGTTATACTAATTCCGGAAGAACGTTGTGGTCGCAGTACAAATCCACAAACGCACACAGTCGCACGCGTAGGTATGAGGGTCGTGCTAGCCTAGTAGGTACCTATTCGCTCGCGTTCGAGACGAGTTAACGCCGCTCGACACAGCTGTAGGTAATGTCTCGTAAACATTTGATTGCATCTTTCAATCACACTTTTCAGGCTTTGGACTGTCGACTCTGAATAATTAGCAATAATCGTTACAAAATGTTATGCTAGTGTAAATAATAATGAACTGCTAAACATAGGAGGCGGTACGACAACATTATTCAAAGACGGCGATTCTAAAAGTGAATCAAATTCCTATTTACTATAATTTAAAAAATCGAATAACTTACTGATTGCCAAAACACTCGACGACTACGACGTCTTTTAGACCACTTTCAAAATGTCCACCACCCTGTTCAATACATTTTAATGCCCGTTTTCTTAATTGATGTTTTAATTTAGAAAGCACTTCAGTGTCATTTTTCACTATTTCAAAAACGTTCACTATCCTGTTTTTAGGTCCTCGGCACTTGTGACTTCACTAAAATAAACTAACGATTTAATACGTCCCCACAAAAAAAAAAGACAAGACGCGTCAAATCAGCTGATCTGGCAGGCTACTGTCGAACACTCCTAGTGAAATGAGCATCGTGGTGGTAGAAAACCTTTTGTAAATTATGAAGAGCTATGTCTTCTAGCAGCGTAGGTAGAGTTTCTAGTAAAAAAGTAAATATGCGTCTCCTGTGTTAATCTTTGTAAGAAAACAGGCCCCAGTATGTATGTACCAGTGACACCGGCCCCGACGTTAACTGAGAAACGGTGTTGGAAGGTCACTCTGCATGCGTGAGGATTTTCGTGCATCCATAAATGTATGTTGTATTGATTGTACATCCCCACACGTGTGAATGTACTTTCATCTGTTCAAAACTTCAAATTATGTTCCGCTGCCAATTTTCTAGTGACCAGCGGCTGAACTGCATGCGTGGTGCGAAATCGTTTGGAGTCAGCTCCTGGCATCTTCTGAGGTGGAATGAATGGTTTTTATCACCACGAAGTGTTCTCCACACATGCATTTGACTACATTCAAAGCGTGGCGCTGCTTCTCGGGTACTGGCATGGGGATTCTCGTCGAAATAGTCCAGTATTTCGTTTTGAAGACGAGTACGTGTAGGCACATTGGCTCTCCTGTCGATGGCCGTGTTCGGACGGAACGTTCCATGGTCGCGAAGCCGCTGAGCAGCAGCTAACATAAACCTGCGGTCTACTCTGGTACCATCCCTTTGGTTGAATGTTCTGCAAGCTAGAGCCACATTATCACCACACTATGCCAAAGTCCTCACCATTTTGGTGTACTGAACATTTGTGTATTGGAAATACATCGCACGCGAAAAATTATTTGCAAACACTCTACGTACTTTCCTGTAAAATGTCCGCGCGTGACTAATATTGTTTACATTTAAGTTTGCTTTTATCGTAGCCGCGCAAGCGCCGGTATCGTCGTAGCTGTCTCGCTCTATCCCGGGGTTTTTAGTTTGCAGGAGAAAGGGAACGAAAACTTGTCATATTTTGTATTTTGTTGGTTATTCTATTGTCCTTTGTCCAGTGCCTGTAAGTGTGTGCGTGCGATTACAATCGTTAAGTTTACTTAACTGTATTTGTAAAGACTTTAATGTCCTTGAAATAAGGTTCATTTTTCTTTATTTTGTATTAAATGACGGAATTTGTATTAATACAAATAAAACTGCACTTTTAAAATTCTTATTGCCTTGATTTACAGTCCATTTCAGTTAGTTTTGGCTGTACAGGGGTAGTGTGACTGTAATATACGTAGTTTTAGTTAATTTTGGGAAAAAAAATGACCTATATTAAAAATGGTAGAAATCGATTCAGTAAACGATTCTGAACAAACTAATTTCAGGATGTGCGTTAATTATGTTACATGTTGTATATACTTAATTAATTTAATTATGAATAATTCGAATACGAAAAGAAGCCATTTTTTACTTGTCCCAGTGCTTAACCACTTTGAGTAAACCTAAATTACCGGAAATTTTCGTACAAAAACGTTGTCAAATTTTTGTTCTAAATATAGTAGATTCCTTTTTCCAACTCACTAATTAAAAATTAATAGTAAAGCCCTAATATTACAGGCGTAAATTACATTTTTGTAAAGGACCTCAAAACTCGATCCGACCGGACATGTCAGCACAGTGACGGTCCAAATGCGAGTATTTTTTCTACTAAACTCGTTATAATTCTAAAAACTTGCAACACTACCCACTAAGGATCATCCACAATTTTTAAAACCTGTCAGTTTGCTAAATTCGTGAAATAAAGAGAGTGTTTTGTTGGTGTTGGTGGTTGGTCGCGATTTGGTAAGTCATGTTTGAAGCCTTTTTTCTTATTACGTATTTGTGTCACAGTATTGAACTACTTTCCATTGATTTTTGGTTTTATTCAAGAAACGGTTTTATTAGTAATTTTAGAAAAATATAATTTTATTTGGTGCGAAAGGATTTTTTTTTTTGCGTTTAACTTGGATAATGTGACAGTCAGTTCAGTGACGTTTTGTGTTGTCACATATAGGGCGGACCACTAAAGTCACCAAACTGACTCATAAGGCTGGTTCTACATCATTAATTTTTTTTAAGGTACTTTAAAAAACATCACAATGCCACTAAGTGGTGCTGAAAGAACTCAACGATATAGAGAAAGGCTTAAACAAAATCGTCCTGACGAGTTTGAAAGACAGAAAAAACAGAATTTAGCTAAAGTTAAGTCGAAAAAGAAAAAAGTATCAGAACTCACACCAGAGGAAGCCGAAATTAGACGAGAAAGGTGGAAAAAAGAAAAAAGGAAAAGCCGGCAAAAGCAAGGGAAAGCCAAGAAACACGACTTTTCTCAAAATAACATTAGTTCAATACCCGAGCCTAGTAGTGTTACAAAACAAGAAAACTTAAAATACACACATCAAAAGTATCTAGGGATCAACATATATTTTTGCAATAACTTTTCTCCTGATTGATATTAATTAAAATTTTCTTTAAGGATTCATCAAATAAAGTGTTTTCGTTTGTCACAGTAACGATAAACCAAGTCACCTTTGCATTAATAAAGAAATTTGCCATTTTCCTAATAAAGGGATTTTTGACATTTGAACCACTAACATTAAAGTTCGAAAAAAAGACTGAAATAACAGTTTTCTTTAAAATTTTATTGGGTAACTTAAACAATTAATAATCCGTGTTTCTACCGCGAACACTAACAACACAAGAACATCGGTTTGGCATACTCAAAATGAGTTCATCCAAATCACGCTGTGGAATGGCCGCCCATGTTCGTTGCAACAACAAAAAAAGGTCTTCTTGCGACTGGATACCCTCCATATTCGGCAGAGCTCTTCTCTGTAGCATATCCCATGCATGCTCAATCGGGTTCAAGTCTGGCGACTAAGCAGGCCAGGGCAGGACATTGATGTTAGCTGCGGCGAGAGTCTGTCTTACAACTCTTGCGGTGTGCGGTCGTGCATTATCATGCATTAACTGAAATAAGGGACCGATTTGCACTTGTAGAGGAACGATGACGTCTGATACAATCGTCTCAGCATAAATTTGAGCGTTGAGGTTGCCTCTGATCCAAATCAACTCAGTTCTTCCGCCGATCCAAATACCCGCCCATACCATGATGGTTCCACCACTATAAGGATGGACTTCCTGGCAGGATTTTAATCGCTGTTGGCGTCCAGGGGTTCTCCAGTGTCGTATACGTCTTGTATCCGGTCTCATACCAAAACGAGACTCATCAGAAAAGCACACGAAACGCCATTGTTCTTCTGCCCAATTTCTGTGTTCAAGAGCCCATTGATATCGAATCCTACGATTGTGCATTGCTATAGGTGGTACCCGTAGCGGTCTTCGGGAATGAAGGTTCACTTCATGCAAGCGGTTTCTGACTGTTTGGTCGCTAATTAAGTTCCCTGAAGAGTGATGAAGCCTCACGGCTAACATCATGGCGGTTATTGTTGGAGCTCTTCGAGTTAAGATTTGAATGTATCGGTCTTGTCTCCGTGTGGTGCAGCGATACCGTCCTCCATGGCGCTCAGCCACGGTACCAGTGCTTCGGTAACGTGTCCAAAGTCGACTGATAACACTCTGACTTGTATTCAGAGCTAAAGCCACAGTACGTTGCCGGGAACCAGCTTCTATCATTCCCACGGCTCTGAGCATTTCTTCCCTGCTTAAATGACGTCGCCGCTCCATAATAACGTTGGTTTTAATCAGTAGTAGGGAAACAGTAGCACTAATAATGTCTTCAATGCGTTGTATGTTTTTATAGGGAAAATATTGACAGCTTATTTTCATCTTTTACTCGAATTTGATTGAGAGTTCCTGATTCAAATTATGAAATGCACCAAAAAGGATCCATATAAATTTATAAAATCATAAATTTATTACAAAGCCACATCTCAATCTCAAGAAATCCGCATAAAAATGCTTGATCCCTAGATACTTTTGATGTGTGTATAATTTACCAAAAGAAAAATTCATACAAAGTCTAAGAAATAAAAACAAATTCCTTGTAAATAAATACAGAAATTACACAAGACAGATTGAAAATTTAAGAAAAAAGAACGATACTTATCGGAAACGATACCAAAGGTTAAAACAAAAGAAGGATAAGGAGATCAAAGACCTGAATTTACAAATATTGAAAATGAAAGCGAGAGAAGAAATATTGGAAAATACTCTTAAAACGACCTACCAAAGTTGCTTTAAAATAGAAGAAAAACGAACTTTCAAAAAATTGGCATTAAATTCAGGTAATAAAACGATGATCTCAAAAATGTTGGGTCTAAAAGACAAAGTTAGACAAAATAAAAAGAAAACGAGACGTTGTGAGAGACAAGAGATAACTAAATTTTATACAAGGGATGACATTAGCCGTATTACTGCCGGCAAAAAAGAAGTTAGAACAAAAAACAAACAAAAGGTCCAAATCCGATATTTGCTAGAGACGCTAGTTAATACTTTCCAAAAGTATAAAGCTGATAATGGACGTTACGGTTTTACTACATTTTATTTATACAAGCCGTTTTTCGTATTATCGCCTGGCTTATCCTCAAGATCTACTTGCTTGTGTATAAAACACAGCAACTTTGGATTTCTTCATTCTTCTATGGCAAAACATGGTTTACTCACAGGCAGTATACAAGATATTTTAAGCCAAGTATCATGCGATATGAATAACTATGAGTGCATGTGGTCTAAATGTAACAAATGCAAGGACAAAAAAGTACAGTATCATCAAATGAGCGAAGAGGAGTTTAAAAAACAAGTAGAATGGCCACGTTGGGAGAGATTAGATCACACATATCAGAAAAAAGACGGTGAAGCGATAAAAGAAATTACAACAAAGAGAATGGCAAAAGCAGCAAAGAAAGGGACTCTCAAAGAATTGAAAAATGATTTTGAAAGAGACTTGATTTTATTCAAAAAACATTATTTCAATACAAAACATCAGCAAGGTCAGTATCAAAAGGCAGTATTAGAGCTCAAAGAGAACGAAGCCTTGATAGTTTGTGACTTTTCTGAGAATTATCAATCCAAACTCGCTGAGGAAATCCAGTCAATGCACTACGGGGCATCGAATCTTCAAATATGTCTGCATACGGGAATGGTGTTTCTGAAAAACCGTTCTCAATCATTTTGTACATTATCGGATAATACTAGCCATCAACCAGCAGCGATTTGGGCACACTTGACACCTATTCTTGACATGGTAAAGCAAGAGTTTCCTGAAACGACGATAATACACTTTTACTCAGATGGACCGTCTGCACAGTATCGACAGAAAAATAATTTCTATTTACTGGTTTATTATACAAGACAGTATCAGTTTCAATACACCACCTGGTCGTTTTATGAAGCTGGTCACGGTAAAAACGTGGCAGACGGCATAGGAGGCAGCATCAAACGCACTCTTGATCGAAAAGTGTGCACTGGTAACGACGTCATAAACGCAAAGGATGCTTATACATTGTTAAAACAATGTTTAAAAGTTACCAAAGTATTCCTGATTGACAGCGCAAATGTGGAAAAAGTGGCAAAAAATTTGCCTGCAAAAGTACCGGTACTAAAGGGCACGATGCAACTACACCAAGTATCGACCAGCCTAAATAGAGAGTCGAACATAATACAATATAGAGATATTGGTTGTTTTTGTGGGGACTTGAGAGGTCTGTGTACCTGTTTTTCACCAAAATCACACGTTGTAGTATTTGGTGGAGTAAATGATGATCAGTTACCTATAATTCGACCTGAGACTTCAAATAATGGATATCAAATATGCGATATAGTCGAAGATCCTTGTCTATTACTGGACTTTTCGGAGCAATTTAATAATACCGTTGAAAATATTGACCTCGACGCTATTGATGAAACGGATTTGATCTTTCGGGCAGAAGACGCTGAACATCCGTCACAGGCCATTAGTGTCGAAAATACTCAAGGGAGTTCGGTATTTAATACCGAGATATGTTTTTTTGGAAATGCCGTTGCTGACACTGTTCTCAAAAATGCAAACATATCTGAGCCTTTGAAAGTTGTCAATGTGCAGCCTTTAAATATAAAGGAAGAAAAAAATTTTTGGAGTCAAAAACAGATACAGTGTACTAATAAATTTCAAAGTCATTATGTTGACCCAAAGAAAGAAGTGATTACAATACCACCAAAAAGAAGACCTATAGAACTATTAGGACCCATTAAAGATCATTCCCAAAAACCTTCAGTTATAATTCATAATAATGTCACAGTATCATATCGTCCAACAGTTCCTTCTACAGCTAAAAATAAAGTCACTACTGAGAATCATAGTACTATTAAAGACAAATAGATGTGTCAAAAACCTAAATATATAAAATGCCACAAATGTCTGTCTTCTATATTTGGAGAAAAAGCGAAATGTATTTCATGCAAAAACTGGTTTTGCTCTGAATGTATAGGAGGATCTGAAGGCTCTGATTATATATGCGAAAGATGTCTGGAAGGTAGTATTATTCCCTTCCTCTTCTTTATTCTCTTTTATTAGAGATTTTATTGATGTTTATTTTTGTTTCAGATTGATTAATCAAGTAGGTACAACGAACTGATCCAGATACATTAAAAATACAAATACAATATCAAATTGGTCAAAAATATGGTTGTACTTTATGATGTAGACAAAGTCCTGACCAGGTATGATTTGGGGAAGTTTTATTTTGATGATGCCACATGGCCCTGGCCCATAACTCATTTCGTTATAATGGAAAATTGTTTTGGTTGTCAACAAGAGGTGAATAATTCAACAAGACAAAAACATTTTACTCTGGCGATGATTAAAACTGATATTTGGAATTTATTGCAAAGTTCCTATTTCTGGTGTGATTTCTGTGATTTTTTGGTCTATGACCATTTTACTGAAGATGAGTGCTATAATTGTTGGTAATAATATTATTCATTTATTTTTTATTAGATAAGATTTCAAAATTGTATTGTCAAGTAAATATACTAATATAATGATTAAATTTTTTCATTATTTTAGGTATCAGTCTTAAATCAACCAAGTGACATCACACCGACGATGTCACTTGGTTGATTTAAGACTGATACCTAAAATAATGAAAAAATACAATACTTGAAAATGCCAAATCTTTACAATTTTGACAAATTTATTTTTTAGATAATATTTTAATGTTTCATAAAAGAGTTGGTAGCTAAGATAATAAAAAATATATTTGTTATTACCTTTGCAATTTACTCATACTGTATTAATATCTTTATTATTTGAATTATACCTGATACAGAAAAGTTTCTTATGTTCCAAGTGCCATTAAAAGTTTAAGACTGATTTTAATCTTAGACTACTTATAGATATTTCGAGACTGATTTAAGAAAGTACAAGTTTTGTATCTTACTGTGTATTGTGATTCCAACCCTGTGTATAATGATTAATTTTTTTCATTATTTTAGGTATCAGTCTTAAATCAACCAAGTGACATCACACCGATGTCACTTGGTTGATTTAAGACATCGGTATGATGTCACTTGGTTGATTTAAGACTGATACCTAAAATAATGAAAAAATACAATACTCGAACATGCCAAATCTTTACAATTTTGACAAATTTATTTTTTAGATAATATTTTAATGTTTCATAAAAGAGTTGGTAGCTAAGATAATAAAAAATATATTTGTTATTACCTTTGTAATTTACTCATACTGTATTAATATCTTTATTATTTGAATTATACCTGATACAGAAAAGTTTCTTATGTTCCAAGTGCCATTAAAAGTTTAAGACTGATTTTAATTTTAGACTACTTATAGGTATTTCGAGACTGATTTAAGAAAGTACAAGTTTTGTATCTTACTGTGTATTATGATTCCAACCCAAAGGCTTATTATAACATAAAATGTTATTAATAGATAATTAAAACAAGAAATAAATGTTCCTACATAAAAACATGACTTTTATTTCTAATTTGTATATCATGTAGTCTCGACCTAAGAATTTTAGATGTGTCAATTTGGTGACAGTCCCAATTTTCACGTGGTTTGTTTTACTGATTTAATAATTTTGTTTAATGCTTACATAATATATTTTTTTCTTATAATGTTTCAAATACTTTAAGACAGAATATACAAATTATAAATTTAAAAACAGGCTGTTAAACACTAAATGAAAAAGAAAATAATGATCGCAATGGAATCACTTGTCACAAAACCGAATTTAAAAATTAATTTTAAGAAATTTTAAACCATTTCTATATTACCATGTATATTTTTTTATGATAAATTCAAGTATTTGAAACTAATTATAGGTGAAAAACGTCATAATTCCCTTTATTTTAATTATTATAACCGTTTTTCAATGTCACCAAACTGACCATTATTTTGCTATAGTGTCCACTTAAAAATTGTTTTTTACATAGAAATTAAGCTATTTGTCAGAAATTAAGTGTAATTTTCAGTTTGTAATAGTAACAAAAATATTGTGAAAACCTCAATCAACTCAAAAACACACTTGTAAAAAATCTCCTCAGTTTTCAGACGGGTGCATTTTTAAGTAAAAATGCCCATTTATCAGTAAATATTTGAGATATTACAAGTTAAAAATTCCGGGTCTGACAAACCCACCAGGCATACCGTGTAACTTTCTGCCTCCAAGCATACCGAAGGTTAATAGAGATTTCTTGAAAAAAATATTAAACCCCGCTTCCAGTGGTAGAAAATATTCACCATCTTTACGCAAATTTGCTCTTTGCTTGCAATTTACAAGTCCTCGGGTTTACAAGTATGTGCGACAACAATTTAATACTTGTCTGCCTTATCCATCTAAACTTACTACATGGTACAAAAGTGTAGATGCAAATCCAGGATTTACAACAGAATCATTACAATGTATTAAATTGATGGCAATGAACAAAAAAAACGAATTGTATTGTGCTGTATGCATAGATGAGATGGCTATTAGGAGGCACGTCCAGTGGGACGGAACAAAGTGTGTAGGGCTGGTGAACTATGGGGAAGTTCTGGATGGTCATAATGTAGCTGAAGCTAGGGAGGCATTAGTTTTTATGGTAACGTTTATAAATAGTGGATGGAAGATGCCCATCGGTTATTTTTTTATTGACGGCTGTACTGGCGAACAAAAGGCAACATTGATGAAACAATGTACGAGTTTGTTAGGAGATTGCGGCGTTATTATAGTCTCCCTAACTTTTGATGGATGTCCGGCCAACTTTTCAATGGCAAAAAACTTAGGTTGCAATTTCGATGATCCAGAAAATATAAATTCTTATTTTGTTGCTGATAAACAGCACAGTTATTTTTCCGGATCCAGCGCATATGCTGAAACTTGTGAGAAATACACTAGGTCAGAAAAATGTATTAAAAATCTGCATGGAGGAATAATTTCATGGCAATTTATCGAATCGCTTCATAATCTCCAAAAAAAGGAGGGTCTCCATCTAGCTAACCGTCTTAAAAATCAACATATTAACTTTTCAAAACAAATAATGAAAGTTAAATTTGCGGCACAAACATTCAGTAATTCCGTGGCAGATGCGATAGAATTTTGTGACAAACAATTGAATTTGCCACAGTTTTCAGGTTCTGATGACACTGTTGATTTCATAAGAAAAATTAACAACTTGTTTGATATTTTAAATAGTCGGAATCTGAATATGTATGGTTTTAAGAAACCTATTAGCAGTAAAAATGGCGGAAGCATACTAGAATTTATCAATGTAATGGATACCTATATCAGAGGACTGAAATTAGAGGGAAAACCAATACTGGAAACAAATAGGAAAGTTGGATTCATTAGTTTCTTGATATGTATACAAAGTCTTTAAAAAATGTATGCTGATATCATAGTAACGGGGAAACTTAAATTTTTACCTGTGTACAAATTTAGCCAGGATCACCTGGAGTGCTTCTTCAGCTCGATTCGATCGAAAGGCGGCTATAATAACAATCCAACAGCCTTTCAATTTCAAAGTGCCTACAAAAGACTAGTGATACACGGGGAAATAAAAGGTATTGATTGAGTCGGGAAACTGTATACCTCTACAAGACATAAAAATTTTAACGCACACTGAAGTTCGATATGAACATAAAATTAATATGTACTGCGCTCAAGATGTCGAAGACTCGATTATAGATTTTCCCACTAATAATAATTTCTTTGTCGATGATGACCACGAATATATTATAACCCCTCAAAATTGACAACCTATATTGAAGAAATAATTTCTTATATCGGTGGGTTTGTTGTTAGGAAATTAAGAAAAGCTATAAAATGTGAAGATTGTCTGTTAGCTCTTATTATCGACAAATATTTAGGTCTTATATTTAAAAAAGATAAGGGTGGCCTAATTTATCCTTCACGCGATGTAATTAAAGTATGTACGTTCGCAGAAAGAATATTTAGGATTCATTCACATAAAGGAAGTACCTTTCTTTGCAGAAAAAAATCTTTTGTCCGAACTCATTTTAGCGACTTTCAAACGGTGCCAGGATGTATTTACAACCAATCATTTTGAAAGTCAACCTTTTATTGGAAACCACAAAGTTTTACTTATTAAGGCAATCTCCATGCACTATTTTGAACTGCGTATACATCACGCAACAAAAGGATTTGAACCCAAGCAAAAAATTAGAAATATTCATACGAAGCTTATTCTATTTAAAGGTCAATAACTTGTAAAATCAATAAAGCTAATTAAAAATAAATATGTTGTATTATTTATTCACAAAGTCAATATATTATCACATATCAAACGGTACGTATTTGGAATCACATCATCTATTGGAGTTCACCAGAATGTGTTCTTCCATTCATGTTTATCTTCGGCATCCCATGCCTACACATATACCGCTGATAATCGATTTTTTAGTGCCACTTTCTGGCTTACGCTTGCATACTAATTTCTAATTTTATCCATTCTCAGAAAAAAATTGTATTTAGAATCGCACAAATTGTGGGGTAAATTTTTCCTCACATGGTAACCCTAAATATAGTGACGTATATTTTTTTGTCTCTTTCTGCGACACGCTTTCTAGGTGTCTATAGTATTCTCTGTCTACGTTCGATGTTGTCATTGCTAGAGTGTTGCCTCATTAAGAAAAAAAAGTCCCATTTTATACGGATAACGGTTCAGGTGTAAATACACTTTTTCTAAAAAAAAAATTCCGAATAACCCCGGTTTACGGTATATAAAATATTTCACTAAAAAGTTTTCTAGTATTATTTCATTAACCACATTTCAAAACAATCAAGTAAATAAATACAATAAATAGGTATTTCATTAAAAAAACATATTAATATATCGTGCGCCTCCGAAGCGCATGGTTATCTTTTGTGACAGTCAAAATATGGTTATCTTTCTAGGGTTAATGGAATTATCTGACTGGGACAGTGATTTTGAAGATGAATCCCAGAAAAAGTACAAGACCCGCGTAAACCATATGAACGAATTCACATATAGATTTCGTTTAAACAAAACTGCTGTTTTTATTATAAGTCTGTTTTTATTATATAATTTATTAAAAGAAATATATCCTTTGTTAAATGTAACCTCAGAAAGGTAAGTACCAATTTGAATGAGAAATACATTCATATACACACATCAAAAGTGTCTAGGGATCAAGCATTTTTATGCGGATTTCTTGAGATTGAGATGTGGCTTTGTAATAAATTTATGATTTTATAAATTTATATGGATCCTTTTTGGTGCATTTCATAATTTGAATCAGGAACTCTCAATCAAATTCGAGTAAAAGATGAAAATAAGCTGTCAATATTTTCCCTATAAAAACATACAACGCATTGAAGACATTATTAGTGCTACTGTTTCCCTACTACTGATTAAAACCAACGTTATTATGGAGCGGCGACGTCATTTAAGCAGGGAAGAAATGCTCAGAGCCGTGGGAATGATAGAAGCTGGTTCCCGGCAACGTACTGTGGCTTTAGCTCTGAATACAAGTCAGAGTGTTATCAGTCGACTTTGGACACGTTACCGAAGCACTGGTACCGTGGCTGAGCGCCATGGAGGACGGTATCGCTGCACCACACGGAGACAAGACCGATACATTCAAATCTTAACTCGAAGAGCTCCAACAATAACCGCCATGATGTTAGCCGTGAGGCTTCATCACTCTTCAGGGAACTTAATTAGCGACCAAACAGTCAGAAACCGCTTACATGAAGTGAACCTTCATTCCCGAAGACCGCTACGGGTACCACCTATAGCAATGCACAATCGTAGGATTCGATATCAATGGGCTCTTGAACACAGAAATTGGGCAGAAGAACAATGGCGTTTCGTGTGCTTTTCTGATGAGTCTCGTTTTGGTATGAGACCGGATACAAGACGTATACGACACTGGAGAACCCCTGGACGCCAACAGCGATTAAAATCCTGCCAGGAAGTCCATCCTTATAGTGGTGGAACCATCATGGTATGGGCGGGTATTTGGATCGGCGGAAGAACTGAGTTGATTTGGATCAGAGGCAACCTCAACGCTCAAATTTATGCTGAGACGATTGTATCAGACGTCATCGTTCCTCTACAAGTGCAAATCGGTCCCTTATTTCAGTTAATGCATGATAATGCACGACCGCACACCGCAAGAGTTGTAAGACAGACTCTCGCCGCAGCTAACATCAATGTCCTGCCCTGGCCTGCTCAGTCGCCAGACTTGAACCCGATTGAGCATGCATGGGATATGCTACAGAGAAGAGCTCTGCCGAATATGGAGGGTATCCAGTCGCAAGAAGACCTTTTTTTGTTGTTGCAACGAACATGGGCGGCCATTCCACAGCGTGATTTGGATGAACTCATTTTGAGTATGCCAAACCGATGTTCTTGTGTTGTTAGTGTTCGCGGTAGAAACACGGATTATTAATTGTTTAAGTTACCCAATAAAATTTTAAAGAAAACTGTTATTTCAGTCTTTTTTTCGAACTTTAATGTTAGGGGTTCAAATGTCAAAAATCCCTTTATTAGGAAAATGGCAAATTTCTTTATTAATGCAAAGGTGACTTGGTTTATCGTTACTGTGACAAACGAAAACACTTTATTTGATGAATCCTTAAAGAAAATTTTAATTAATATCAATCAGGAGAAAAGTTATTGCAAAAATATATGTTGATCCCTAGATAAAAAGTGGCAACACTGCCCGAGTGACATGTAAAATTTTTGTTCCGTATTTTAAAATTAAATTAAATTATTAAATAAGTTATATTAAGGTGTAATTGTTTGAGCAAACGTAATATAAATGCGTAAATACTCAGGAAAATTGTTTTCCTGGTGATTAATTAAGTTTTCGCCTATACAACAAAAACAACAGATGACGTTCTAACTGTGGATTTATACGGAAAATTCAGGGGAAGTATTGTTTACTTTTATTTAATAATAGCACACAATCGTCACTTTATATCAATCACACATCTATGCCATTTTTTAGTATATATTTTTGCTGATTTATTACCCTGTACTGGTTCTTAATCGCTTTGTTGACAACCGGTCGTAAAAAACAAAACTGACAGTAATTCCATAACTCTGTTGTTTATTATATCGTTTCAATATAAATTCAGTAATATAACGTGTATGGTAATTACTGTGCATTATTGTCTTAAAGTAATATCTTAATAATAAGTTTAATTTTTTTTTTCCTATGCAATCTACCCTCTTAAGAAAAAGTAATACCTTATTACAAATTTACAATAGAATCAGTTAAATTTAATATTCTGTTGATGCATTGAATATAATTATAGTTAACTTTTAAAGCTAATATAGCAGCCTACCTCATTTCATTTCATAACTGAACATTTTTCCCTTGGTTTTTTTTTTTCCCCCTTTTACCACTAACTTTTCTTAATTTGTCAATTCTATTAGTTCTCACCGTTTCTTTACTCCTTATTTTCAGTAACCTTTCCTGAAACCATGCCTGTGATGACCCGTAAGGCTACTGCTCAGGATATGGAGCTAAAATTGAGAACGGCCCTCCAAGAACTTAAAGAATCAAACCTCCAAGTCCAACAACTGTTACAGGAGAGAGATGAGAGTGAGGTGGAAGTCCATTCAGTTAATGGCAAAAACTCAAGCTTAAAACGAGAGCTAGTGGTCCTACATCAGCAATACTTGGACGTTGTTGATGAACGGGATCAACTGAAGGTGGTCACGGATGGTTTCAATAATTGTAGTAACTTGTACGAGGAGGCTTTAAATAAAATTAGGGACCTAGAAGATGAATTAATTCATGCCAATAATTGTATATCAAAGTTACAGAAAGAAAAACAACATACTCAGGTTAAAGAAACTAACATCTTATATAATGAATTATTAAATAGTAATTGTAACCCCCCTTCCTTAATAACCATTGATCTGACTGAAGATTCCTTATTAAAACAGAATTATACAGTTAGCAACAAGAAAATTAAAAAATATGCTAAACTGAATAGAATAATTAAAAAATGTTATCAATTTAGGAAACAACATAAGCAATTTTCCAAAAATATTTCACTGAGGAAAGAGCGTGTTGATTTAGTTAATAAGTTAAATAATTACCAAATAAAATTAGAAGACAGTATAAAAATTTATGAAATTGATACTCGGCATTTGCAGGCTGAAATACAGGTACTTCAGGACTCACTTAGTTCCCTTTCCAGTAGGTATGTGAGTTCTCAGAACCAAATTAGGGAACATATTCTTGCAGCAAATGAGTTGGTAATGTGTCAATGTAGTTGTCAGTCAGTTACCAACCAAGATACTGTCCAGCCTGAGGTAATGGAGGACCCGTCCCAGGCTGAGAATTTATCTCAGGACTATGTACTCAATCAAGATTATTTACAAGTGGTACAGCCTGAGATATATGATAGTCATAATTGTTCTTGTTCAGTAATGTTCTCAGATAGTATAGGAAGAGGTGTAGGTAAATTAGTTAGTAATAACCTGAGTTTTCCCAATCAAAATCATTGTATGCCAGGGGCAACATACAAACAGATAATGGCATCAGTAACTAGAAATGTTTATAATATTAATACAGACATCACTATATTTATTGGAAATAGTTCAAAAATTAAAAAAGAAGACATCACAGACAGTGTAACTGAATTGTTAAAGTTGAATTGTCGTAAAATAATATTGTGTGCTTTCCCATACTTAGAAAAATTGTCAGGCAAGAAAAACAATTATATTCACATGCTGAATGAGCATGTTCATTTCTTAGTAGGTCACTATAGTGACAAACTTATATATCTTGATATCAACAGTTTTGTAGGTAATCTTAAGTCGACACGGGGTAATGTGTATCTACCTATTAGTTGTAGACACAAAATAGCTCGGCTATTAGTTTTTAATATTCACTCAGACATAAATAGTATGTCTATGTTTAGTTCTATTATTAACACTGCGACTATTAGTAAGAATACTAATATTCATTTTTACAATTATTTTACGAACGAGGATCCATGTGTAACTACAGAAGATTCTCAAGTAGGGTCCACTAGTACTAAGGTTTCATTGTCTTGTAATGGCATAGGAGTCTTGGGGCTCACTCCGGATGCTCATTTAAACTAGTTAGTAAGACAACAGAAGATACCAGTAACAGTAATGTTACTTTAACCAACAACACAAAGGTACCTTCTTGCTCCCAAAAAGTTAGATGTAAAAAAGGGGCTAAGCAGAATTCCATGCAATTATTTCACCAGAACATTCAAGGCTTCGCTTCAAAGCAATTAGAAATTGAATTGTTTTTAGAAAAAACAAAGTTTGAAATAGTTTGTTTCACTGAACATTGGTTAAAAGACTTTGAAATGCTCATTAATTACGAAAATTACAGTGTGGGCAGTTGCTTTAACCGGAAATCTAAGATGCGTGGGGGTTCATTAATCTTAGTTAAAAATTGTATTAAATTTAAGTCTCGTAATGATATTGTTGATCTATCGGTTGAGCATAATATTGAACTGTCTTGTGTTGAGCTAGATAAGCATGTAATAGTGTGCGTTTACAGACCCCCAAATTATCAGAACTACTCTTTATTTGAGTCAGTAATGGAGGATGCTTTAGCAAAACTTGCTACTAGTAATAAATCACTCGTTATCTGTGGTGACTTTAATGTTAATATTTTAGAGAAAAATTCAAATAGCAGTAGATTATTACATCTTTTTAAATCATTCAATTTGTTAAACGTGTTCTCGGAACCAACCCGAATTACTAAAAATACTGCTACATGTATTGATAATGTTTTTTGTTGTTGCGACTACTTAGATAAATCCATTGTAAATTACCTTCCTTCTGATCACAGTGGTCAAACCGTTGTTTTCGAGTCCTACACACCATTACAAAAAATCCAGATAAAGTCTAGACAAATAACACCCAGTAATTTGAATAATTTTAATAATAACTTAATTGGTAATTTAGGCATTCCGGGATATATTATTGAAAATGTAAATCAATTTTATGAGGAATTCTTTTCGGTAGTTTACACGGAGTTTAATAATACAATAAAAATGAAAACTAAATCTATTTACCCAAAGTTTTTGTTCAGTGAATGGGCAACTAAGGGTATTAGGAAAAGTAGGGAGCGATTGTTTGAGCTGTACGGCCTCAAGCCTTACATTAATTCAGAAACTTTTAATAAATATGTTGCAACATACTCAAAAATTTTTAAAAACACTTGCAAGGTTGCTAAAGCCTTATTCATTAGCAACAAGATTAAATCCGCAGATAATAAAATAAAGACGGTTTGGAAAATTATCAATAGTGAAACTAATAGAAATAAAAAATCCAATAGTGATATCACATTAGAAACCTCACGTGGTGTTCTAAGCTCTAAAAATGAAGTTGCTCAAGAATTTGTAGATTTCTTTACCAGTATCCCACTTAGAACTACCGAAACCTTAAATTCCTCACCCTTGCTTTCTATTGATTTATTAAGAGCAAATGTTTCAGCCTGTCCGGTTGAGTTTCAATTTAAACATATAAACCCCATAGCTGTCATTAAAGCCTTTAAGGAAATCAAAATCAAATTAACAGAAGATCTATGGGGAATGTCTATTAAAGTTTGCCAAGCTATTATTGAGACTATAGCACCGTACTTGGCTTTAATATTTAATTTGTGTGTGGACCAAGGCGTCTTCCCGGACCTTATGAAATACAGCAAGGTAATACCACTTTTCAAATCCGGGGACAGTAAAGACACCAATAACTATAGACCCGTATCCGTATTGCCAGTTTTTAGCAAGGTGTTTGAGAAGGTAATGCTTAATCAGATGCTTAACCACTTTAACAACAATAAGATCTTACATGAGAAACAATATGGTTTCACCAAAGGACGTTGTACGACTGACGCCGGTGTCACCTTATTAAAACACATATTCACTGCGTGGGAGGAGGCACGAGATGCCATAGGAATCTTCTGTGATCTCTCGAAAGCGTTTGATTGCGTGAGCCACGAAACCCTACTCCTTAAACTTGAGCATTACGGTTTAGGACAACTTGCGCTCAGTTTAGTGCAGTCGTATTTAAACGATAGACATCAGCAAGTACAAATAAATGGTGTCAATTCAATGGGTTTAAAAGTAAGGATGGGTGTACCACAAGGCTCGATATTAGGTCCTTTCCTCTTTTTAGTCTATATTAATGATCTACCCCATTTATTTAAAAACCAACCACAAATGGTGTTGTTTGCTGACGATACTTCTTTAATATTTAAGATCAACAGACGTGCCTCAAATCTTGACGACGTAAATAGCGCCCTACTGCAGGTCCATAATTGGTTTACCGCGAATAATTTAGTATTAAATGGGAAAAAAACCAAGTGCATAAAATTTACTCTACCAAATGTCAAAAGTAGTGATTGTGACATAGTATTGGATCAAGAGAAACTAAAATTCGTCGATGAAACTGTTTTCTTGGGGATCACGCTCGACTCAAGGCTACAATGGGGTCCTCATTTAACATCTCTTGCAGGACGGCTGAGTTCAGCAGCATATGCTGTTAGAAAAATCCGTCAATTTACTGATGTAGATACCGCGAGGCTAGTCTATTTTAGTTATTTTCATAGTATTATGTCATACGGTATTTTACTATGGGGACGGGCTGCAGACATCGAGTCTATATTTATTCTGCAGAAAAGAGCCATCAGAGCCATATATAATCTACGTAGGCGCGATTCTCTAAGAGAACTGTTTAAGGAAATTAACATTATGACAGTACCTTGCCAATACATCTATGAAAACATAATGTACGTTAGAAAAAATCTGCATTTATTTAGTAAAAGAGGCGACAGACACCACTATAATACTAGAACCAGGGACCAACTAGTTCAGCCAGGTTTCAGGCTAGCTAAAGTAGACTCATCTTTCATGGGGTACTGTTTAAAATGTTACAATAAAATACCTCCCCGCATTCTACAACTGAATGAGACGAAGTTTAAATCTTGTATAAAACGCACACTATGTAGGCAAGCATACTATAAGTTGGGAGATTACATTGATGATAAAAATGCTTGGCTCAATGCTGGTCCTGCTCCACAACCATAGGGGCAAACTAATTGATTACTTTGTGAAGTTATTGTGGAAGCTGCAGAAGATTGTAAACATATCTTTGCATTGTATAGATTCAGTCTCTTAGTATTATATAATTGCATAGCACATGTGTGAGTTCTATGTACGATAAAGCTACCATTTACATCTTTTACTGACTCGAATTTGCCCTGGCGGTTGAGAGAATGTCATGCTCACTCAAATGTCTCGCTGATGGTGGCGCGTGTGTCGGGTCGTTTAGTTCCCTCCAAAATGGTTGAGTTGAATGATGGCTGATCCATGCGTCATGTTCGTGAACGGGCGCTGTCAGTTGTGACTGGTCATCTCGCAGCTGCCATGGATTATTGTATTTTTGAATTGTTAATTTTATCTTTTTATTCTGGACGCTCTTACTTGCACGTCTTTCTACATCGTTCTCACATGTATGTTTAATCTCAACATGAATGATGTAACCGAGACTTTGTAACAACAATGATTTAAAAGAGTGTCCATGGAGTTTCTTGCCCATTCTTCTCCATAGAGATCTACGCTTTCGAATGGGCAACTACAGTACTTTCACAAGTTATTATGCCCTGTGACTGGGACTGTAGCTTAGTTTGTTTTTTGTGTTTTGACATTCAAAAGTGCCTGTAATGGTCTAATTGAAATAAATGCTTTGAGTTTGAGTTTGATACTATTGATGTGTGTAGTATTAATCACTTAAAAATAATGGAACCTAATGTACCTACCTAAGTATATCATTTTTTCAAGTTTATTTTTTATTTTTCAGAAATCATGGGATATCTCCTTTGCATCAGCTACTTTTAACCCTAAGATTTTATGCATTAGGCACAACGTTAGTGTCTGTTCCAGACTTTGTAAGAGATTTGAGACCAAAATCTTGAGACCAAAATCATCAGCGGGGCGTATTATAGCCAATGTCTCATCTGCAATAGCAAGGTTATATAGAAATTTTAAACATATACATAGCAATACCCAGGAAGATTTTTACAATATATTCCAATTTCCGAGAGTTCTGGGTGCAATTGATGGTACACATATTCTAATACAATCAACAAGTAAGTACATTGTATTTTTTAAGAAAAAAACTTAAATTAGCTTTTATTATTTATTCACTAAAGTGATTGTTTTAATTTATAGATTCTAATATTGGAGAAGAATTTAGAAATAGGAAAGGATATTTCTCTATGAATGTGCAAGCTGTGTGCGATGAACATTTAAGATTTATGAATGTTGTTGCCTGTTGGCCTGGATCAACTCATGATTCAACAATCTTTAACAATTCAACACTGAGAGGTACCTAACAAAGTGTTTAGTTGCTTCATACTACCTATTTTGAGTAATAAAACAATAATTTTTAAAAACCTCTAGGTACACTTGGAAGTGCTTTTACAAACATATCTTTATTGATTTTTCAGCGGAATGTGAAAGTGGTTTATATGGAAATCGCTGGTTAATTGGAGATAGTGCTTATCCATGCAAACCTTATTTATTAACTCCTTTAGTGAACCCAACTTCACGCAGTCAGCATATGTACAATGAAGCCCATATAAGAACACGAAATACTATTGAAAGGTACCTTTTAAAATATTATTGTAGTGCACATTCTTTAAGTCACTTTATACCATTCTAATGAGACATCACATTGTTAGACTTTTCTGTAATCTACCTTTCTTGCAGGTGTTTTGGAGTATGGAAACGGAGATATCATTAAAAATACGGCTATCATTATCAACTACACAGGCAATAATAATAGCAACGGCTATACTACATAACATTTGTAGACAGATGAGAATTGAAGATGTAATGCCAGAAGTAGAAATACCTAATTATGATGCAGTCCCAATGATGTTACATGAACCTAGTGACAGTAATATTGATGAACGACAAGACTTGATAAACAATTTCTTTGATTTAAAATGTTACAATAAAATACCTCCCCGCATTCTACAACTGAATGAGACGAAGTTTAAATCTTGTTTATAACGCACACTATGTAGGCAAGCATACTATAAGTTGGGAGATTACATTGATGATAAAAAAATGATGAATGATGATGGCTCAATGCTGGTCCTGCTCCACAACCATAGGGGCAAACTAATTGATTACTTTGTGAAGTTATTGTGGAAACTGCAGAAGATTGTAAACATATCTTTGCATTGTATAGATTCAGTCTCTTTGTATTATATAATTGCATAGCACATGTGTGAGTTCTATGTACAATAAAGCTACCATTTACATCTTTTACTGACTCGAATTTGCCCTGGCGGTTGAGAGAATGTCATGCTCACTCAAATGTCTCGCTGATGGTGGCGCGTGTGTCGGGTCGTTTAGTTCCCTCCAAAATGGTTGAGTTGAATGATGGCTGATCCATGCGTCATGTTCGTGAACGGGCGCTGTCAGTTGTGTCTGGTCATCTCGCAGCTGCCATGGATTATTGTATTTTTGAATTGTTAATTTTATTTTTTTATTCTGGACGTTCTTACTCGCACGTCTTTCTACATCGTTCTCACATATATGTTTAATCTCGACATGTATGATGTAACCGAGACTTTGTAACAACATAATGATTTAAAAGAGTTTCCATGGAGTTTCTTGCCCATTCTTCTCCATAGAGATCTACGCTTTCGAATGGGCAACTACAGAACTTTCACAAGTTATTATGCCCTGTGACTGGGACTGTAGCTTAGTTTATTTTTTGTGTTTTGACATTCAAAAGTGCCTGTAATGGTCTAATTGAAATAAATACTTTGAGTTTTGAGTTTTAATTATATATTGTAATATAATTGCTTCAATGCTTGGCAAGGGATTACTATTATTTTGTGCAATCTACAACAACACATCAAGTATTACCTATGTTACGTCGCTTATATTATGGAAGTTTTTTGACTGCAACTGTTTCATTCACATTCGATATGCCTAAGATTGACTACACTTCATTTATACATACTATATTTTTAGGTAAGTTAAAATGCCCCTTACAAATGCTGGAAAACAAAGGAGATACCGGGAAAATTTAAAAAATAACCCCGAAAAAAAGGAAGAGATAAGGAAAAAAAATCTTGATAGAATTAAAAAATTAACCAAAAAAGTTAGTGACATGACCGAAGATGAAAAAAGGTAAAAAGAGAGATTTGGCGTCAACAGAAAAAAAAAGAAAAAAAAATTGAAAGGTCCGAAAAAATTGAAACATAAGAACCGAACAAAAATCCAATTTAATATTATAAAGAAAGTACGTATTATGTATAAACGTTCTTTGAAAGCCGTTGAAAACCTTAAAAAACCTCGGAAACGTCACGAAAACGTAATTTTCGCCTGAAACACGACTAGAAGCTAAAATAAAAGAAAAAAACAAAGAGATTGATATGCTAAATAGGGTGGAACGAAAAATTTTTTTTCCTAATTTTTATTTGGAATAGTTGTATTACTTTGGCTCTGTGACAGAGGAGTAAAGTGCGAGACGAAGCGGAGGGGCGGCACGCGCCGATCTACGAATTGCAGTGTTTTGTTTCAACTAGTGTCGATAATTGTCTCAGGGTGAAAGGTCGCGCGTCAATTATTTTCACGAGTACTTGTTGATTTACGTTTTTAAGTGTATCAAAATTACTTCTACGAGACAAAAGTTAAAATGTCCGATATTTGGTGAAAGTGCAAAGTTGAAAGAGAATATCCTACCTACGTATGAAAATATAATGAAATTCTATGAATGGGTGCGACAAGACTTAAAAATAAGGAATAACACAACAAAAGAACCTACGTTTTTGGAAATTGCCGAAATAGTTGGAACGAAAATTGAAGAATTGTGGATAAAATCTTCTATCCCAATTGTCACACACAAACGAGTGTTACAGTTACTAAAAAGTTATCACTCAAAATGTTATAATTTGAAAAAGTCTTTGAAGAAACTTAAGAAAGAAAATGTAGAAGAGTTCAGAGTACAAAGTAGAAAGCTTTTTGACATAGCTGCATGTAAATGTAAAGAATTTGCAAGCTGTACTTGTTTGAGAGAGAAAAAAGTGCCAAAAGAGGAACAAATATTTTTGGAAGACCAACGCACTAACAGACTAATGGCTTTAGGAAGAACGGATCTTATCCAGAGTAACAAATTGCAGAATAGAAAATTACGTGTTCTAAAACAAGAAATCAGGCATAATTTAAATACACGAATTGAAGAAATTCCCTCTAGTTCGTATCGGTTAAATAGATCTGAAGTTAGTTCTAACGTCGACCTTCCTTCTTGTTCGTCGGCCGCAAATGTTCTTGACACCGCTGGCACAATGGATCAAAAGCCTATGGATTAAAGTGGCCATGGGACGAAACCCATTTAGTTTTAGCCAATCAGTGTTGAGAGTGTTATGAAGATGTACCTCAAATAACGGATTTTGGTATCCGACCGTACCACTTTTCCCTATCTATGACCAAAACTCATGATAAGAATTTGCTAGCGACATATTTTGGTGCGATATTTGTTGCGTTTTGATTTATGATCATTATGTAAAAGATGAATGTACTTATTGTTTTCCATAATTATTGTTTGTTATTTGTGGCTTTATATAAAGTAACAATACTATAAAATTATTACTAGGTATTCTCTATTCAATACTTACCGTAACAGTTAAAAAAATCAAAAAAAAAATGTGCAGAGGAAGTTATTTCGGATTTAACTTTGCAAAATGGTAAAAATGTACCTAAGAGTATTATTAGTTTTTGTAATGATAGTTTCCAGTCAAAATTCATCTAAAATAAGTGTAAATTTTGAAGACTACGAGAGAAAGCCTGACATTATTTAAAAATAGTAAAGAAAAAATGAACTCTGCTAGTTCTAAAGTACAGTTCCGCTCAGCGCGGTTGGATCTATGGTGCTAATCTCTATAAGACTCAGCACCACGTCAGCTCTGAGACTACGGTTTGTCTTTAGTGGATTTTCAACTGAATGTGTCTAGAGCATAAAGTTGAAAATATGTTAAAGACAAACCGTAGTTTCAGTGCTGACGCGGCACTGAGTCTTATAGAGAATAGCATAGCTGTAGTCTTGACCATTTCATGAATGAAAGACTAAAGGTAAATCCTCAGATGTATTCTGCCAAATTCAATATTTCTTTAGTTTTTTGCAAATTGCGACTCTGTTTTACGTCATATGTTGATCAAAATGCGATTCGCGACTCTAGGAATAATATATTTATTTACTGAATTTTGAAAACTTTATAATTAAAAGACTGATTAAACTAATTTGAAACAATATTTTTTGCACATACATAGTGCTAATTTTGAAGAATTTATAAAAAAATAATTAATGTTTGTTTGTGAAACAACAATTCTATTAGAGTATTATAATAAGTGTCACTTTTGAAGACTTAAAATAAATAAATATGTTTGTACCAAAACACCTGTTAAATTGAGAACTATTTGAGTGAAAAGAATATAAATAATAATATAATTTAGAAAACTGTTGATTTGGACAAACTGCAATTAAAGGCTGATTAAACTAAGGTTTCGTAGTTTCATTTTCGTTTTATGAAAAATCATCTGACCCTATTCTAATTTTCATTTACTATGTGGATTAAGCTTTGCGTTTCCATTTTGTAACTCCAGCATTCAATTTTGTAACTGTCTCATTTTTTTAATTATGAAATTTAATTTAATTTCCAATTTCTACAGGGCACCAGCTCATTATTTGTTTTTTTTTGATAAAGTATCATACAACTATAAATTTAAAAATATTCTAAACTTGTTAACTATTTTCGACATTGTGGGAAATAGAAAATAACAAAGCTTAATTTCCAAAAGTAATAAAGTGGATATGTTTTACTAGATCACAAAAAACTAGCGCATTTAGTCGTTAATGAATACCTTTTTTCAAAAAAGAAAGTAGCTTTTTCTATGCAACTAAAAAACTTTTTTCCGTTAATAATTAAATATGTAATATTTTATTCAATTGCAAAAAAGTTACAAAATGGAAATCAAAAACACTACCTCGTCGCAAACAAATCAAATTTTCTCAGAAGATGGGTATTCTTTTGTTGTTTTGCGACTATTACAGTAATCTTTAATGAATAACAAATCATTTTAAGATAATAAAAATACTATTTAATTTTTTTTCCACATTTCTCCATTTTGTAACCGGGACGAATTTCTACGGAAATGCCCACCTACGGTTACCCGGAGGAGGCCTAGCGGGTGACGACCAGCGACGGAGGTGACTCGGCGCTCCCTACCGCGGCTGTTGGCCCCCGC
This sequence comes from Standfussiana lucernea, assembly GCA_964057025.1. Classification (NCBI taxonomy): domain Eukaryota; kingdom Metazoa; phylum Arthropoda; class Insecta; order Lepidoptera; family Noctuidae; genus Standfussiana; species Standfussiana lucernea. The sequence goes on along the minus strand of OZ059798.1, from coordinate 11,591,191 downwards.
CTGACGTGCTTTCAGATCTGGCCGATTACACGCCAGGCAGAGGGGCCGTGTGTGTGAGTATGAGCGGCAATGTACATACTTGTGTAACACCGCTCATGTAAGCGATAGAAATAGCAGGCCCGTGTGTACCCACATCTTTATAAATACATTTTAAAAAGATTATGTAATACAGGCAACATCCGTTCCTTGTGATCGAATAGTCTCGAATGCTGGGCAGGTTTTGAAAGAAAGAAGGACACTTTTGAAACCAAACAAGGTGTCGCAGTTGCTATTTTTACACAGCAACCTTTAACTCGATTAGAAATGTACTTTCATGTAAATATTATGTAAATATATCTTCATTACTTCATAACACACGTAAAAAAAACAAAACAAAAAAAATAATAATAAAGAATATGTATTTAACAAATCAAAGATCATTGTAAATATTTGATTTTTAAATACGCCATTTCGATTTTACAAAATTGCATGACATTGAAATTAATGTAAAATGTTTAATTTATATTGAAATGACAGTCCTAAAAGCCTGCAAAGTATGAAGGAAAATCAAATATGTATTCCATTATGTCCGACTGATGTTCTAATGATCAGTGAACTAAAATGAACTAATAGTACTAGAATACCGAACTAGTTCATTTGAACGATTGAACTAGTTCGGAGCGATCCATTCAGTGTCCGAGTAAGAACAAGCCTATCTAAGGTACGTTTTTTGCAAACGCAAAATCAATATGAAAGAGCGAGACGCAATAATTTACTGACTTAGCCCTTTGACGTTTGATATGCCGCCAGCGCACGCGCCACCACCGCCCGCCCGACATCATCCGCCGGCAGCGACAAGTGAATTTATTTGTTGTTGCTGTTACTTGTTTACGCACGCGATGGCTTTCCGGTATAGCAATATCCAGTACACGGAGATGGTGAGGACACTGGCTCGTTGCGACGATAATGTGGAGTTAGCGTGTCGAATGTTCAATGAACGACATGGTACCAGAGTGAGCGCCAGGACAATGCTAGGTGCAACTCAGCGCCTGAGGGACTCCGGAACGTTTCATCCTAACACGGCAATGGATGGAGGGACGAATGTGCGCTCTAGTCGTTTGCAGGAAAACGTTCTCGATTATTTCGATGAAAATCCAGGGAGCAGCACAAGGGAAGCAGCGCCGTTGTTTAACGTTGTTTGGAGAACATTACGTGCTGATGGCGAACACCCCTTCCACCTACGACGTTGTCAGGAACTGATGCCGACCGACTATTTGCCACGACTACAATTTTGTAGATGGTTGTTGGAAAACTGGCTACAAAACATCATCTGGACGGACGAGAGCACCTTCACACGAGTTGGTATTTACAACCAGCACAACATGCATTTGTGGAGGCACGAAAACCCGCATACATGCCGTATGAACTCATTTCAGCACAGGTTTTCCGTGAACGTGTGGGAGGGCGTTCTAGGTACACGCGTACTCGGCCCTGTATTTTTACCGAGGTTGACTGGAGATACCTATCTACAGTTCTTGCAAGAGGTATTGCCCCAGTTATTGGCGGACGTCACTCTCTCGTTGTTACGAGACGTGTTTTACCAACACGACGGAGCTCCCGCGCATTTCACGTGGACCGTTCGACGGCATCTTGATGCGGAATATGGCCCTCGTTGGATAGGTTGTGGAGGACCTGTGCAGTGGCCTCACAGATCGGCTGATCTAACACCGTTGGCCTTTTTTTTGTGGGGTCGAATAAAATCGCTCGTGTATGTAAATGAAGCAACAAGTGTCGATGACCTCAAACATAAAATTGAACTCGCGTTTGTTAAAGTGAAACTGAGGAGCTTAACAAACTAAAAATTAACTTAAGAAAACGTGCAATAATGTGTATCGAGCAAGGCGGTGGACATTTTGAAAATCTTTAAAAAAGGGGACGAAGAAGAAGTATTTAGTGTAAATACCTCAGGTATGTACCTTCATAATACGATTTTAAGTAGGTACTGTAAATACAGGGTGGCCCGGAATAAATTGTATTTTTATTTTTTTTATAACTTGTGAACGGGTGGAGGGGGAAGGACGCGGGCGGTGTCGGTCGCTAGCTCGGTTCGCGCCAATTTAGTCGCCATGAGTCACTTTACGGGACAACAGCGCGCTTTTGCAGTGCGTACATTTTATGAAAAGAATCGTTCGTACATACGTGTTAGACGGTTATTCCGAGTTGAGTACCAATTGCGCAGTGTAAGACAGTGCCCAAGTGCCCCATTGATTAGGCATTGGATAAAGAACTTTGAAGAGACCGGTTCGCCGATGCCGCGTCGCCGCCCAGGTCGTACACGAACTGTTCGGATCGAAGAAAGAATACAGGAAGTTAATGATTCTGTACGTGCTGATCCGAGACTCTCAACTCGCAAACGTGCAACGGCATTAGCGATGTCCCGTACGACTTTGCAGAAAATTTTATCTTTGGATTTAAAGCTTCATCCGTATAAAATACAGCTCGTCCAAGAATTAAATGAAAATGATTTTGTTACAAGGTTGGATTTTACGACTAAAATGTTCGAGCAGTTCCACAGCTTCAATAACATACTCTTTTCAGACGAGGCACATTTTCATATGAATGGCGCTGTAAATAAACAAAACTGTCGTTATTGGAGTAGAGAACAGCCAAGGCTAAAACACCAGAAATCACTCCATTGCGCTCGAGTCACGGTTTGGGCAGCCATTTCTGCGTCCGGAATAATAGGCCCTTATTTCTTATTTCTTTGTGTTTAAAAATAAATACATTGATATACCTATAGATGTAATTAATATCTATTGTTAATTTACTAAATGATTTTTATAACAAACTTATTTTACTATAAGTCAAACACTGATTTGACTCAACGGTCACTTGTGAATCATACTTGTTTGTTAACGGGTATAAAAGAGCGGTGCCATAGTAGAACAGGCAGTTGCTCTTCGACTTTCAAGGCGTTAACATCTAAGGTATGATATTATTCTGATTATTGTTGATGATGATGTATATTTATATTTTAATTATGAATTATGTAATTTAATGTTATTACGATGGTTATTTGATATTATATTACGAATATTACTGATAGCTATGTGCTAGAAATATGTTGTAATAAGGCTTATATTGCTTATTGTTTATCTACCTATAAACTGCTATAACTTGAGAAATGGTCCAGGACATATAGATTGTCCTGGCATTATACTTTTTAAGATGTAACCGTGGAGTTTCTTGTCCATTCTTCTCCACGAAGACCTAGGTTTGCGAATGGACGTAGTTTGATAGTTATAAATGAATAGTCTTGTCTTTCTGTGGTTTTCTTTATAAAATCCTTTTATCCTACATACCTTTTTAGAGACACTTTCAGACATAGTAAATAATAAGTTACCATTCTGACACCCAAAGCTTATTAATTAAATAGATATCAATACATATACATGTAGTTTATATCCACTTTCTAACACGCTCGAGTCACGGTTTGGGCAGCCATTTCTGCGTCCGGAATAATAGGCCCTTATTTCTTTGAGGATGCGCGAGGCAGAGCAGTGAATGTCAACTCTGAACGGTATTCTCTAATGTTGAGGCAGTACTTGAGTGTTGAATTGCAAGAATTTCGTGGGTATAATTCCAGGACATGGTTCCAACAGGACGGGGCAGCTTGTCACACATCAAACATGAGTTTAGAGGTGGTTCGTGAAATGTTCCCAAGAAAAGTCATTTCTCGAAGGGGTAACATTGACTGGCCGCCTAGAAGCCCTGATTTGAGTCCACCAGATTATTTCTTGTGGGGCTACCTGAAGAGCCGTGTTTACGTAAATAATCCTAGGACTACGGCTCAATTAAAACAAAATATCCACCAGGAAATTGCAGCGATTCCCCAAGCAACCTGCAGGCGTGTATTGGAAAATTTTAGGGCGCGCTTACATGAATGCCAGCGCCGGGATGGTGGCCATCTGGATGACATTGTATTCAAAAACTGAATTTGCATAATGTCCTTTTTAACTTCTATAATAAATAAAATAGGTTAAAACTAACCACTGTTTTATTATGAAATTTTCAAAAATAAAATTTACTCAGGGCCACCCTGTATTATGATTCAAATCTTTTAAACACGCCAACTTTGGATATTTTTTTATACGTAACTAATAAAAATGTAAAAACGACTTAGTAGAGGGTAGGTGGTGATATCGCGAAAGCGGCAGGCGGCGGCACCGGCGCGCGGCGGTTGAAAAGACGCGGGCGCCTTTAAGTATTGCCGTACTGATAGATCGCAGTGGGGTGAAAAGTTGCTCAATTTAAAAATACTTCCGTATCCGTAATTAAACCAAATAATTCGAAGCTGTTAGTCCAAAGCCTGTGTAATTGTGATGGAAAGATTGAATCATTATTTAACTAGTTAGGCAACTAGCAATAATAGTTATACGGTAATATCGCAAATTATTAATATCAAACTACGTAATGTTCGGTCATTGAACGTACAGATACATACCTAATGCGTTGCTTTCTGTTCCTACCTACTACGTAGGCACGCGCACGAGTGTGTGCGTAGAGATAGAGTAGTTTGCTCGAAAGTTTTACGTTCAGTCAGGACAACTATTTTATTTAAAAAACTGGGTGTTCTTTAAGTAAATTACAGATGATGTTTTAGTTCTATAATTTAATATTCTAATTGGGTTGTCTGAAGTCTTGCGTTTATTCCGTTACACGTTGTATAGTGGAGTGTTATATCGTGTTGTGAGAACTGTTTTTATTCTTATAATAAATTTTCATTTAAACTTCTAAGCATAAAACGAAGGTTTGAATTTGGTAGGAGTGTTAACACTTTCGCGGACAGAACGTAATTGTACGTCATGTTTTGAGACTTTGATACGGCACAACGTATGATGACGTTCAAAAACAGAATATTGTTTACGGCAGGACGTTGATTTTCGTTCAATTTTAAACCAAAAATTCGTTATATTGTACCTTGTGTCACAACATACCGAAAACTCAAAACTGTACTGTCACGTGAACATTGTTTATAACCATTTCAAAAATGTGCTGTTGATAATGTGCGGCGACACTATACCCACACGCACACCGTGTTTATACGTCCCCCGCGCCTCACGCGTCCCTACACTCAGTGCAGCGGTGTCACGTTAGCGAGGTGCGCGCGTTCCATCTGTGCGAGAGTGGCGAATCGTTATAATTGTAGACAAATAAACATAGTAAGTATTTAGATTATGCTATTATCTTATTATTACTAGGTTGTAAACTAATTCAATTATAACCGTATTGTATGAAAATTGTATGTCATGAGTGACATAAAATCACTCAATCATTGTTTGTTTTAGATGGATAAACGAAAGAGATTTCTGATGAGAATTTTTGAGGATTCCGATGGTTCAACCGAGGCGGACCCATTCCAAGATCGTGACTGTGACTTTGGATCCGACAAAGATTTTGACCCTCAAGGAGATCCTCTATTCCCACTAGTTCAGTTGACCAGTTCAGTTAACTGAACTAGTGAGATTTCTTTTCTCGTTTGTTCAGTTGTAAATGAAACTACTTTTACATCTGGTTTCACCTATTTTTATTTCGTTTTTGAAATTAATTATTACTCGAAGTTTTTCCAAAAATAGAGGGACATTAATTTCACAGTTAATTAGTTGCAATTGAACATGACGAATATATGCGTCATTTTCAATTTGTTTTTTGGTCCTCGTCTTTGCAGATGTAACCTTTTCCCCTACATTGAACGAACGGCAAAAAACGCTGCATCTATTGTTAAATTTTCAAGAAATAGAGCTACTGTTGCTGGTCTCGATTTATACATGCCGTTGACAGCACGATGCCAACCTTCAGCAAAGTTCGTAGTTCTATGTCGTTTGCCGAAAACATTCCAAGAATCTTGGCGTTTCAACCAAAAACCCATGTAGGTACTGAATGAACTTGTTTAAATTTAATTTATCATCAAAATCATCAATTTGCGATACAATGTACTTAAATCCTTAAATTATTTTTATATATTAATTTTATATATTAATTAAATCCACAACACAGGTCCACTATTCTGTTTTTACGTTTACCTGTCAATTTAAGTCTCTTGGCTTTTCTCCACAGTGTATTACAGTGTTCTGCGTTGGGGAATTCCTTTTGAAACGCCTGAATCGCTGTTTCCTCAAAATCAGTGATAAATGTGGTAGGTTCCCAATCAGCAATCTGGGATTTTATTATACAAAACATTTTCAGTTTCATTATATGGCTTGCTCGCCTTCTACGGGGTATAACAAATTTGGACGATTTGCCCGTGCTGAACGTAGACAACGAAGCAGCTGTAAGACTGGCGGAAAACCCCGAGTTCCATCGCAGAACTAAGCACATTAGGACAAGGCACTTCTTTGTAAGAGAACTTGTCACAAATGGAGAACTACAGGTAAACAGAATCTGCAGTGAGCTACAGCTGACAGATCTGCTCACTAAGCCAATGGCTAGGCCAAGGCAAATGAAGCTGGAAAAGCTTCTAGGTCTTCACATTGAGAGAAAGTGTTAGAGTGAAAACTCTATGGTCAACAAAGTGAGACCTAAAATAAATAAAAAAGAAAGATGTCTTGTTGTCTTGTTGACGGTTGATATTTGACTTGGAAAAATGTGAATTAGTAAAATATCCGTAATTATTAAATTCCTTTATCCACCTTGTGTGTCATTCCACAATCATAACGACCTCTTGTTTCAATTATTCATAGTTATGAAATTATAACAATATTCAGCCTTTAGCAAATATATCCCCACCACTAAATAAAAAATACTGACATTGTCATCACGAGTCAATTGTTAATTAGAAAGCCGATTTGGATATAGAGATTCGATTTTAAATGGCCAGTATCAGAGTTAGATAAAGTAAAGAGTTTACATAATTATGTATTGTGATGCAGTTTCGCTGCCTTGTTCCTACATATAAATTATTAAAATTGTGGTTTTGTTTATTGGGATAATCTCTGATTTCTGAACTGAACAAACGAGAAAAGAAATCTCACTAGTTCAATCAACTGAACAAACGAGAAAAGAAATCTCACTAGTTCAGTTAACTGAACTGGTCAACTGAACTAGTGGGAATAGAGGACTGAACTAGTGGGAATAGAGGAAGGAGATACATCAGGTAGTGAAAGTTCTCCTATTTTTTACCGCCAGAAATCGTCAAAAACTAAAGTACATTCAAAATCTGTTGAGATCTCGACTCAGAAACCTAACACCGATTTTAGTTCTGACTCTAGTGATGATGATAACGATTCACAATCAACTATAAGTGATTGTACCCAACGTTCTATGATCACGCCATCACCTCAAACTTCTACCCAATTACGTACTCAGGAGGAGGGTGCAGATAATGACTCGAGTTCCACAGAAGAAATTTTTCCCCTAGCCAAACGATTAAAACTATCAAAACCTCCAACTTTAACTGAAAGTCATCATGAGATCATTCAGGAAATACCTGAATGCTCTCCTGTACCTGATATAAATGCACCATCATTTTCACAAAACTTGTCTCAAAATATGGTATTGAATCCGTCAAATCTGTTACAAGCGACATCTGATGCGACGACTCAAGAAAATCGATTACCGGCTTCACCTACCGTTTCTCAAAATGTGAGTTTGTCAACCCTCTCACTAATTTCCAATGTCCTTGCTGAAAACTGCATCATGAGGGGAGGTTCAGGTCTCTTGACAAACTACCATCTTTATTCGACGAGTCTCAAAATGAGACATTGGATTTATCAAATTTACAACCGATTTTTCATGGTGTGGCTGTAAACTGCCAACATGGGGTAGTCCAGGAAGTGCGTAGGTGGTCTGGTGAGCTACCATCTTCACCCAGCGCTTTAGAAAACAAGCCTGGAGGATCGTCTCATCCCACTGAGGCAACGTCTAATGAAGAAGATTGGATACAAACCATAACATCCATACCAGACTTTAATTTTGACGCTGATTCTGTGGGGGTAAAGTTTTCCTTGGACGACAACACAACTGTGTCTGATGTATTTAATCACTTGTTTCCACCCATAATTCTTGACTATTTAGTAGATTGCACAAATGCATATGGCTCAAATATGTGTCAAACTAATAGACCAAAAACCAGACATAGTCGATCATATTCATTTTAGCCCACAGATCGTGATGAGATGTTAAAATTTTTAGGATTATGCCTGCTAAGTGGTCAAGTCAACGTACCCCAAAAACGAAAGCTATTTACATTATCAGACAGTTTATACTATCACCCTATATTTGTATCTACAATGTCAGGCCGTAGATTTGAGCAACTGTTAAGGTGTCTATACACATGATCTTTAAGTGCTAAAGGCAAAGATAAAATAAATGAATTTATGGACGCTATTACTAGGAATTTTCGGGCATGTTACTCACCTGAAAAAGAACTATCATTAGACGAGTCGCTTTTGTTATTTAGGGGGCGTTTATTATTTAGACAATATATAAAATCAAAGAAAGCTCGATATGGTATAAAGTTCTATGAATTGACGGAAGCTAACGGCTATGTTTTAAATATATTAATGTATACTGGTAAAGATGACTCTATGGAAAAAGGTAAAAAAACTGAAAAGACTGTATTAAAACTAATGAAACCATATGTTCTGAAAGGTCATGAATTATTTATGGATAATTATTATAATTCATATGGTTTGTCTCACAAATTACTTGACCTTAGAACGCATACAAATGGAACCCTCAGAACAAACCATAAAGAAAACCCAAAGGAGATTATGAAAAAAAATTAAAGAAGGGTGAACATGTATGGGTGAGAAAAAAGAATGTCTATGTTTCAAAGTGGGTTGATAAGCGAACTGTAACAATGATTACTACAAGGGATCATCCTAAAATGGTTAACATTGCAAATAGACGCGGACAGTTGAAAAGAAAACCGGTAGAAGTGGTCTCTTACAATGAATTTATGTCTGGCATCGATCGCGCAGATTAGATGGTATCGTATTACTCGTCTCCACGAAAATGTTTGAGATGGTACAAAAAAGTTTTTTTTTTCATTTATTGGATTTAGCTGTATGGAACAGTTTTTATTTATATAGAAAATATAAAATGAAAAACAATAAGAAATATGAGTTTTTAAAATTTAGAGAGGAATTGATAAGAGACTTGATAGGTATTAGCCCTACTCATAAACCTGATCTTTTGGTGAAGCATTCCAGGAACGATAACAGAACAGTAGACCGGTCAGTATATCCAGGACCTTCCTGGACACATCTCGATAATAACATCGGTGGACATTGGCCTGAAAAGATTCCGCTTCCACCTGGCTCTAAAGAGACTTCTAACTACCTTAAATGCAAAATGTGTGCAAAAAATAAGCTTCGTAAAGAAACTGGTTTGAGATGTAAGGGTTGCAAAGAAAAACCAGCACTTTGTGTATTGTGCTTTGAAGAATGGCATAAGACTGATAATTTAAATACAAGTTCCTAAATTTAAGACGTAGATTTATTTAATTGTTGATTTGATGTGCACAAGTTGCAATATTGTTTTTGTGATATAATTATAATTAATTTGTGAAGACGAATACCTAGTAATTGTTGATTTGTTATTTTTGGTATTTGAAGATTGTCACAATTCCTTTTGATAGCAATTGATATTACAATATTATGGTTGTGATTAGGTGAATAATTAGAGTTTACGATTCCTATGACTGATAAATGACTGTCAAATAATTAAAGTTCTTATTTACGTACAACTCCCGTTTTTTTTTAAGTAAGTCCTTTTAATGTCAGTTGCGTTGTGCCGTATTAATATATAATTACACCATGCAATATGACAAAACGTATAAATACGTCAAACGTTGTTATACGTTGTGACCATATTACACATTACAATACACCGAAAGTGACAGAACGTTACTTCACGTTCGACGCATAATGACGTTGTGATGCAACTATTATTCATCTATACTATACGTCCTGCCAGAACGTATAGATACGTTGAACGTGATAAAACGTTTCTGTCATACTGACTTTTAAACATCTAATATCATACAAAACAACGTATTTAAACGTCAAGTTTATTTGTATGGCAATTTATTGTGTCATTCTAGAACAAAATTTAAACTGAGACCGTCCGCGAAAGTGTAATAGTCTATGATAAGCTTCGCGCCTTCTTCTTGTCTCTGGACAATTTTTTTACTACTCTGTGAATGTAACTGACCTATGTACCTACTCCTTAGAACTCTATAGTTTTAATATATTAAAGTAATCTCGAAGTAATCCGCTTTTCATTGCATTAGTGTAACATGGTTTATATTTGAATTTCGTGCCTCTGACTCCCACTTCGGCTTAAGTCTAATAACAGTTCGTTTTTCTCCTTTTGAAAAACTTCGCTGTCGAGGTCATGCTCATCTGCATGTGCAACATTTCTTTTTATTCGTTTTGCGCTTCTATTTGTGTCTGCTTTCCATTTTATTTTTAGAAGCAATTACGCTTTAAATATTTTGTGGGTATTTCGATATTTTTCGCCAGCGCATTTAATAAATTACCCGTGTTTTGTTTTGCAGCTGCTGCAAAACACCGCGCTTCGTAAACACCGCGCAGACAATAATTAACCCGTTTTTCACCAATAAATTTCGCAATTATAGAATTAAATTGCTTTGCTGTGTTATTTGTTTGAGCCATTAAAATACGTTCAGCATTTGTTATAATCAGACTCAAAATAGAAAAAATGTCAGACCACAAACCACATTTTTTCATGACAGGGACCAAATTGTCACCACTTGTTCCTTTGCAAAAATAAGGTTTACATTTTTTGTGGTCACCGAAGACATGGCATGGACTATTTAACCCTTAATTCGACAGTGGGAAGTATACTGGACATCGACTTTGAAAAAATCTACAGCATTTTTTTTAACAATATTAGTTTTTTTTTATATGTGGAATGACTTGGTTCTGTCCTACATTATTACATAAAAAATAACTGTCAATGAGCACGTGCGCTCGGCCGGCCAGTCGACGCCGCAACGCCAGGGAGGATGAACGCATCACGACCGCTCTCGGTAAGTCTCGATTTATTTACTTTTTTTGTTCTAAAATAAATAGTTATTTCTTTTCTGTATATTCCGTAACGTATTACTATATGTACGTGTATACTAAAATCATAATATTACTTATAGATTTTTCGTTATTCTCTGCGAAACTTGCATGTCCAGTATACTTTAGTATGGTTTTGTGATGTGCAGTATACAGTATACTGCACATCAAACGGTTTTGAACGGGACTGTCCCTTTTTATAGTTACGAGTCCCGGTGTCCCCGAAATGAACTCTGGGACGGAAATTGTCCCGTTTTCTGAAACCACGCGAAAATTTGAGTAGCCGAGCCGGCCGGACGCGAGCGGTGTGCGAGAGCGAGACCGCGTCGTCGCCGTCGCCGCGTCGGCCGACGCGATGATCGGGTATCGTCGCGTCGACCGACGAATAGCGAAGACGACATCGCGCGCGCTTTGTTGACATTGTTTGACAGATTTTTCGTTCGTCCACTTCTCGATATTTGTTTTGTTGTTGTTTGATACTCGTATACCTACTTACCTAGTAAATAACTTAAACTTCTTTTGTTTTGGAATCATAAGTTAAAGTTCCGAAACGCAAGTGTACGTTCAATGTTAACTTACAAGCAAAATATGTCCGTTTATCAAGCAAATAAATACTCCTTCAGATGTCAGATGTGAAAAGTGTCGTACAGAATTTAGCGTTTCCCACAGTGGTGCCAGTGATATTGAACAGCATTTAAGGTCTGAAAAACATAAAAATGCCGATCGTGCCGTCGCTTCGAGTTCTTCGATGTTAACCTTTTTCAAGAAATCGGACACACCAACTTCAAAGGATTTAGATATCGCCGCGGCAGAAGGCGTCTGGGCTTATCACACGATACAAGAAAACCACAGTTTTCGCTCAAATGATTGTGCATCGAAATTAATTCAATTATGTTTTGATCCCAAGTTTACATGCGCGCGTACGAAATCAGAAGCTATTGTAGTAAATGTTTTGACGCCTACAGCGATGAAAGAATTAAAAGATGATTTTGATAAGTCCAATTGTATTACAATACTAAACGACGCTTCAAACCACGGTAACAAGAACTTTTTTCAACCATGCGTAGGTGTGCAAGTAAAAATTTTAGATCTCCAAGACCAACCAGGTGAGACTTCTGACATCATTGTCAATTATTTAAACCAAGTGGTGACAGATAATAATTTGACAGCAAAAGAATATCAACAAATATTCGCATATAAAATAATAAAAAAAAACATTTAAAAATATAAAAAATAGTAGCCCACCGGTATCGGGAACAGGGTCCAAGCTACCTTCTGTCAGGGCTCCAGAGAGAGGAACCTCCTAACAATACGAGCCGTGTCCAGGAGTACCGCTTTCTGAATCAAGCCCTTGATCCAGCTGCCTAACGAGAGCCTCCTCAGGTATTGGTCGAGGATCTTGGCAATTAAGCCATTGGCTGAAACGACTATCGGCACAATGATCGCCGAGTCCACTTCCCACATGTCGACAACCTCGCGAGCCAAGTCAAGATACTTGATTTGTTTATCTTTCTCGGCTTTCACGAGGTTTCCCGTCATGCGGAACCGTTATGTCAACAATCATTGCGCGCCGCTCTGATCGATCCACCACCACTATATCAGGCTTGTTGGCCACAATAGTCCTGTCAGTGATGATGGATTGATCCCAGTACAGTGTGATATTGCCAATTTCGAGAACTGGGTCGGGCACATGCCTATATATACCCAAGGACTGGCTTTTACCTTGGCCAGAGGCTAAGTGTTGCCATGTAACGTGGCAACGCCGCCAGTCTCTTGGGCACATTACCGGCTGACAGCGTTGAGGAGGAGTTTCTTGATGCTCTTTTATAGTTAGTTAATTTTAGTCATTTATAATTTTAGTCATTTATAATTTTAGTCACTTAGTTATTATTTACGTTTCGCTTATTCGTCTACTGCGCACCTTTCCGTATTCGCTTGTGTTGATTTAGTACTGACAATTTTGGCTTCTCTTTTTGGACTTGGATTTTTGTGAATTGAACTTGTTGATTACATACCGGCAACTTTGGCTTCTCTCTTTTGGAATTGGACTTTTGTGTTGGCATCCTTGTTATCTACCATGCCTACGCGCTACACTTCACAAGAATATGCGAACATGCACCTCATTTATGGGGAATGCAGATGCAACGCAAGTGCCGCCGCTAGACATTATCGTGAAAGATGTCCAAATTTCGAGCGCTATCCGGATCACCGCGTGCTTGTTAATGTGCACCGTTCACTCAAGGAGAGCGGCCATTTCCCGAATCAAATACGGGCTGGAGGTAGACCTCACTTTCCTTACAAGGAAGAAGTATTGCAAAAGGTCGCAGATGACCCAAGTATTTCCGTTCGTGGAATTGAAGAAAGAACGGGAATACCCAAAAGCACAGCACATCGTATTTTACAAAGAGCCGAAATGCATCCGTTTCACGTACAACGAGTTCAAAGTCTTCTCCCTTGAGATTATCCTGAAAGGATTTCATTTTGCAGAACAATGCTACAGAGGCATAATGAAAATCTCCAATTCATCCAAAAAATTCTCTGGTCAGATGAATTTACATTTAAAAAAGATGGTTACATAAACTTACACAATTTTCACGAGTGGTATGTGGAGAATTCACATTTAATGCGAGAGGACAGATCCCAGTACCGCTTTAAAGTAAACCTGTGGACCGGAATTTTAAACGGCAAAATTGTTGGGCCTTTTGAGCTGCCTGAGAACTTGAATGGCACGAATTACCTACATTTTTTACGAGAAAATTTACCAACTTTGTTAGAGGACGTACATACCACTAACAGATCTTCGCCACATGGGGTATCAACAAGATGGCTGCCCAGCGCATTACGCAATGCAAGTAAGAGATTTCCTTGACCAGAAATATCCGGGAAGGTGGATTGGACGTTCAGGAACTATCTCGTGGCTAGCCCGTTCCCCAGATTTAAATCCCCTGGTTTTTTTTTTATTGGGGCGTTCTCCAAGAGTAAGTTTATTCAAAGCCCATTGAGAGCGTAGCCGAGCTGCGTGAACGAATTTCTCAAGCTGCTGAGGACATCAACTCTCGAGGATGTAGGGCGTGTATTGAGGCTGATGGTAAACAATTTGAACATTTGTTCTAATAAAAAATGTTATTTCCCTATCTGACTTTTATTCCAATAAACCTAAACTAAACTAGGACAAGATTTTTCATTATTTTATTAATTTTACTTACTTTTGTTGACTTTGGTAAAAGTGGCGTCACTAGAGTTTGGCCAACGAAAGATGACCACGAATTATTTTCAAAAATTTTAGTATGGCAATATTTTACGATTGTCAAAATTGTCACATTAACGTTTCTTACTTGAATCATCTTGTGTTTACGTGCATCATATTTTCGTTGGTTCTGTTTAAAATAATGCCGAAAACAATCAAAAGTTCGACGAGGAAGCTTCTATTTACTATGAGAGACGTAAAAAGTGATTTGAATCAGAAATCTGCAGAAAAAATACGACGACTGGATTCAATCATTTCACTTTTAGGTTAGTTTTTTTGATTTTTTAGTAAAACAACTTGATACTTTTCGACTATTTAAAAAAAATCGCAATATTTTTCACGGTGTTTTTTTTCAGGAAGTTTTAACAACGAGCAGACAAAACTTAAAATTGTGAAAACAGTAAAGAAATTGAAAACTCTCGAAAAAAATGAAATATTGACTTGTGAAACACATTATTTAGAAAAGATTTCCTCAATGACAGGTATTACTTCAGAAATTATAGATTTTTAACAGTTACTTTGAAGGATTTATAAATTTTGATAATGTGTATGGATGGCTAAATTAAATAATATGCTGTCTTTGTATTTTATGGTTTTTACTTTAATGACTGATTAGTATTAATATACTGTTACATAATTTATTGTATTTGTTCTCTTCAGATGTAAGTGTGAAGACCCTAAGAAGAATTAAAATTGAAGGGTCTAAAAATCAAGGACAGTGGAATAATCCGGGGAAAAATCGTCCACATTCAGCGACAATTTCCAATTTGGATAATTTTGATATTTCGGCTATAAGAAACAAATAAACGAATTGTATGGAGTGAAAAAACAAGTCCCAACACTGAGAAGCTTGCACAATGAGCTAAAGGAAGCAATTGAATTTACAGGATGCCGTGAAACCCTTAGAAAATTTTTACACAAGAACGGGTTTGAGTTTCAAAACAATAAAAATGAACGGGCTTTACTTACAGAAAAATATGATATTGCGGCATGGAGACACAGATTCTTGAGGACAATACATCAAAAGAGGCTAGAAGGTAAACAGATTATTTACCTTGATGAGACATACATATGTACATCAGAATTATTATTATTATTGTTTCTTTTTTCCATCTGACTTTTGTTTTGTTTTTTACGTCATTATTTTTCTTATTTGATTTGTTACTGTGACATTACTATATTAATTTAATAATTGACATTTTATTATTTGAAGTTTGACATTTTTCCTGTTTTATCTAAGTGGTGACATTTTTGAAATATTGGTTTGGTATTTGTTCTGACATTGTATTTCTTAATAAGTTTAATTGATATGAGTAATTGATTGTTTAAATATTGTAAGATAAATAATTAAATAAATGTTAATATTTGTACGCCTAATGGCAAAGCATAGAGGACCAACAAAAATGTAACATCTCACACTCACGCGTATCTGTAACCTATGTTTACAAATAAATAAATCTGAATCTGAATCTGAATCTGAGAACTATAAAGTTAAAAAATCGTGGCAAGGACCTTCAACAAGTGGTGTCACTACTAATATATCGTCAGGAAAAAGATATATTATTGTGCATACAGGATCGGAGGAAGGGTTTGTGCCAGGTGCATTATTGGTATTCAGCACAAAATCCAAATCAGCTGACTACCATGATGATATGAATGATACCAACTTTATGAAATGGTTTGAGGAAATGTTGATACCAAATCTCACTAAACCTAGTGTACTTGTGATGGACAATTAAAGTTACCATGTGAAACAAGTAAATAAACCCCCTACTATGTCTGATTCTAAAGCTAATCTCCGAATATGGCTTCAAAAGAATAATATTCATTTTGAAGAATATCATACCAAAGCTGAACTAATGTGTTTGGTGAAAGATAATAAATCTGCAGTTGTTTACGAAGCAGAAGTACTTCTAAAAAAACACAGTCATACCCACAATCACGAACTTTTGTTGCTGCCACCATATCATTGCGACCTCAATGCAATTGAGCTTGTATGGAGTCAGGCGAAGAGAAAAGTAGCAAGCAAAAATATAGGAATACCAGGGTCTGAAATGCAAAATTTAATAAAAGAATGTTTTCTATCCATAGCTTCTGATGACTGGAAGAAGTACACTGATCATGTACTAAATGTTGAACATCAGTACAAATTAAGGGACCATGTTGGTGAAAACGAACTTGAACCATTCATAATTTATGTTGGGGACAGTAGCAGCGAAGAAAGCAATGAAGCTGATTTAATATTATCAGGTGTAGAGTTTTTAGAATCCGATTTCGACTATGACTCATAACCCCTATGTTTTGTTTTGATTTTACCGTGTCATCTTCATCACATCAGTGGTCTCTATTCTATTAAATAAATGTGTAGTAATAACTTTTTGTTTAATTCAACCTTTTCTGTATAAGGCAATGCCGGGAAAGTTGAGCTGTTAACTTCAATGTGCAGAAATTAAAAAATGCCAAGCTAGTTTCGTTTAGAGCTTAACTTTGGAACTGATAATGATCATCTTCAAGGCGAAATATTGTAACGCTAACTTGCTTATCTACTATTGCGCGAATACAGACAGGTGGTTTAACAGTTCCAAGTAAATATCAAGGGTAATAATAAGGTTATTAATATTATAGTATAAGTACAGTGCAGAGAACTGGCAACACTGACCCAGACCCGATTGTCAAATTGTCAATGTCAAAATGTCATTAGCTTATCGCTTTGCGTTTGCACTCTTTTTCGTATCGTATTGTGAATATTATTTCGACTTTAGCTATTTTTGACGACTTGTGCTGTTCAAAATGGATTCTGATGATTTTCTAAACGACGGCCCCGGCTCACTCTCGGACTCAGTCTCTCCGCTTCAAACGTTAACCCTAGCATTTCTCCGCATAATGAACCCGCTTTACAGGAAGACTTGCGCATGAACATGGACTTATTTATATTATTTAACCAATTTGATACAAAACTTCTTATATATATACTACTCAAAACAGAATAAGGGCCACGAGGTATTTTGTCTGTACCATGAAAATAATAAAACCAATATATATTTTTTTGTCTCCATAACGAAAACTAATGTTGTTTTTACCATGTAGACCAATACATTTATTCAAATAATAATGATTAAAAAGTTTATTTGCTTTTAAAGAAAAAACACATTTTAGGTTAAAAATAAAAACAATGTAAAGTTACTGAAAACAAAAGAAAATACTCCATGCTCATCTTTTAGTAACGGGTATGCCCCCCTCGTTTAGCTACGCACTCCTGAAGCCTGGAGTGCATGCTCTCAATCAAATGCCTGACATTTTCCATTGGAATCTCTTCCCAGGCCCTTTTAACAGCGTTGATGAGTTGCTGTTGGTTGTGGATTTCCTGATCACCGTCTCTAACTCTTCGTTTCAACTGATCCCACATGTGCTCTTTTGGATTTAAGTCCGGACTGTTCGCCGGCCACGACAAGACTTGAATTTGAGAGGCTTCCAGTACAAACCGAGTCGCTTGAGCCGTGTGTGCACGAGCATTGTCTTGCATCAAGATGAATCCAGGACCCGCTCGCTGTGCAAATGGGATCACATGTGGTCTGACAACTTCCTGAATATACCGCTGAGCAGTAACAGTACCCTCATTTAAAATAGCGAGCTCAGTTTTGCCGTGTAAGCTTATCCCGCCCCAAATCATTACATTTGGACCACCAAAACGATCGACTTCATGGATGCAGGCTTCTGAAAATCTCTCGCCGCGTCTTCTCCATACTGTAATACGCCGATCGTCGTTAAAAAATTTAACTTTGCATTCGTCTGTGAAGAGCACCATGCCCCATTGGTTTATGTCCCAGTCCAAATGTTGACGGGAAAATCTTAAACGATTTGCACGATGATTTCTGGTTAATGGAACACGGACAACTCGCCTTCTTGATGCCTGCTGGTCTTCATGCAATCGATTACGAATAGTTTGGTCACTGACACGAGTACCCGTTGTCAGCCGTAAACGATTTTGCAGCTTGCGGGCCGTCGTTGTGCGATCTCGGCGCGCACTTAATCGAATGTAACGATCCTCTTGAGCTGTTGTAATGCGAACTCTGCCCGAACCAGGTCTTCTTCTAACACTACCGGTCTCATGGAAACGATTCCATAGATTTTGAATAGCTCTTCGAGAAAATCCCAATTGCAAACCCACAGATCGCTGCGAATGACCTTCTTCAATCATTGTAACGGCTCTGGTTGCTGTCAGCGAGTCCATATGACGCCTGCGTGCTTGTGGCATATTGCAAAAGACGTTTCTGACTCGAGATATCAATGAACTCTGATAATTTCTAATAAACCAAGAAGCTAAGGAAAGCAAAACGTCAAAGAAAATGCAATCAAAATCTTCAAAAAGAATTTTAAATCAAATTTTATTTAAAATTGTTGCCAGCATTAGATGAATACTACAATATTAAAAAGTTTAGGTATCAGGGTAATATCAAAAATAATTGTACATTCTAACATACTGAAATGTCCATGGTAGGTTCTATCGAAATAATGCGTATATTTTATAAAACAAGCTATGATATGGAGACATACAGAATTAGGGATGAATAATATGTATTTCAAAGCATAATAAAGCATATAGTTTTTTAAAAATACATTTTTGTTTTGGGGTATATCATATTTCTCCCATGTAAATAATTATGTCCTCGAAGACTGTGCGTTACAAAAGAGCGTCTAGTTTTTTGCGTGCTACATATTTCATTAATTCAAGCTAAAAATGAGCTTCAGTATTATTAATACTATCTAGATCCAGCATTATTTCTTTAAAATAATAAAGAAATAGAAAATTAATTCAATATCAAATCTGCGTCCACGATTTTTGTCATTTTTGTTATTGTATTTTGTAACACCAATATTTGGTAGTTTTTAAAATGTAGAATTGGCAACACTGCGTTTTTTGTAAGCAGCCAATGACGTAGCGCTAACTGGTGACAGTTGGCCATTTTGCAACGTGCGTTTTTCTGAATGCAGTGTGCCTAAGCCAGTGATGAATTTTTTCAACAATAATACGTTCCTTTTGTTCGCTGGTCTATTTATCACCTGGAAAGCTGTTTATTTACTATTAGACTATTTAAATATTGTATTATTCTCGCCCAAATCAAAAGTAAACAAAAATTTTAGCTAAGGAGCTTTATTGATTTTTAATTCGTTTGGGGTTATATTCAACACGTGTTTTATATTCCTTTTCGTTACAATTTGTTACAAATTATTGTCACATAACGAAAATGAGTTAACAAAAAGGAAGTAAGGGTGATTTTATATTGCTGAAAAATACCTACGTCACACGTTTATTTTGTTACAAAAAGAATCTAGCAATGCTTTCACCTTGACTACGAGGAATAATAGTAGATGAAAGGAAAGTATCAATTAATATACAATGTTTTTTTATAGTTGGAAACAGTAAAGTCCAGGTATGTTAAAATATCTAAACTACCAGAAAGTCAACAAAATAACAGAAGAAGAGACTGGAGAAGGCTAAAAAATAATCAGAAAAAGAATTTCAAAGAACGTGAAAAGAAAACCAGATCAAGAAAACTTTACCTAAAAACTACTATTGAAAGAAACCATTAAAAAACAGAACAAGAAACTAGAAATCCAAAAGAAAAAAATAGCGGCACTCAAAAAAAATGTTATCCGACAGAAAATGCTGTTTGAATGTCAAAAAATTTTGTCATTTAAAAGTTTTATCAAGAGTTGTTTTTTTTATTATTAAAAGTTCAGATGACCCTATCCAAGTTGTTGTAACTAGTTCAGTTATATTACCTATGTGATGATTATAATTAATAAATAAACATATAATTAATAAGAAACCTATTTTGTTTTGTTCATAGTGTGAAATTGCCCCATTAGTTCCTTTTTGTTTCCTTTTTGTAACACTTTTCATTTTTGTAACGAAATTAATTTTCGTTTCTTTTTGGTGACTGTACAATTTATTTTGATATCACCCATCAAAGAGTTTGTATACTCAATATTTTACTACTTTCAATATGTAAATGTTCACTGAATTACACCAAAATGTAAAAATACCTCGTGGCCCTTATTCTGTTTTGAGTAGTATATATGTTTTCTTTCTACTGTAAGCCACTCAATAAAATCAATAATAGTGCAATATATCATCATCAGAAGGCATAGTTCCGAAAATTTGGAAATCGGCGTTCGTTACCCCAGTGTTCAAAAAAGGTAATAAGTCTGACATCTCTAATTACCGACCAATATCTAAGATATGTCTGTTCTCCAAAATCCTTGAACGCATTGTATTTGCTGATGTGTATGCTGCTATGAAATGCAACTTTGGTGATGAACAGCATGGCTTTCTTAGGAAGCGTTCCACAACATCTAACTTAATCTTGTCCCATGAATTCATATCCGAAGGTATGGAAAAGCGTGCACAAGTTGACGTTATTTATACTGATTACAGTAAATGCTTTGATCGTATTGACCATAGACTGCTCTTAGAGAAGCTATTAAAAGCCGGAATACTTGGAGATTTGTATCGTTGGTTCTCCTCTTATATTGATAACAGAACGCAGGCTGTAGTCCTTCAGGGGTATACATCTGGATGGAGTTGTGTCCCGTCTGGAGTTCCTCAGGGTTCGATCTTGGGGTCCCTTTTATTTACTCTCTTTATTGCTGACGTGAAACACTGTTTTAAAAGTAGTTATATTTTACTTTATGCTGACGATATGAAGATTCATAAAATTATCCGAAACATATCTGATACAAACCTGTTACAAATCGATTTGAATAGATTTGAAGAATACTGTAGACGCAACAAGCTTGACTTGAATGTTTCAAAATGTTTCCATATGACTTTTACTCGCCAGAAGTCCATAATTAATTCCACATACAAGCTTCACAATATCAATATAGGCAAAGTCAATAGTATTAGGGATCTTGGTATTATACAAGACAGCAAGCTACTCTTCGATCAGCATATTGATGGTATAGTAGGTAAGGCGTCAAGAGCACTTGGTTTTATAATGAGAACCTCAGCGTGTTTCCGGTCACTAAAACCGATCAAAGTCCTATATTGTTCGTTCTTACGCAGCCACCTTGAATATGCATCACAAGTCTGGAACCCTCAATACGGGATCTACAAGTCTCGTATTGAGGGCATCCAGAGAAAATTTCTTAAGTACCTTGATTACAGGGCAAAGCAAGTATCTGTAGATTACTCTCACCGATGTAGAAGGTACCATTTTCTACCACTTGACCGTAGACGTTTTATTAATGACGTATGTTATTTATTTAGTATTGCAAATGGCTCGATCGACTGTGCTGATCTTGTGTCAAAAGTTACGATACGCACTAATCAGATGGGACTCCGGCAGCGACCACTTCTACATGTGCCTTATGCAAACACAAATTACAGACGTAATGCATACTTTCCGAGAGCCAGCCGCAGTTTTAACGAAATTTCTTGTGACACCGGCATTGACATATTCTGCACTAATGAATGAAGGTAGTAACAATTTGTGTATTTACCTATCTGTGGAAGCTTGTAAATAGCAATTTAGTTATATAATACTGTTATTATAATGTTATTAGTCTGTAAGCTTTCCTAAAATGTAAAAAATAAAATAAAATAAATATTTATGTTCATGTTCAAGCCCAATCGCCATACAAAGTGGTTGATGTCCTTTATACATTGATTTCAAAAAAAATATGTGAGGACAATGTAGGAGAAAATAGAGAGTTGAGACTTATCAAAAGTCTGTTGGCTCAGGTTTCTTATCTTCTTTCCAAACTGGTGCGTGATTTCTTTTATGGGCCTCAACTGAATAAAGATATTTAATTATATTTCAGGAGAAGATGTCATTGAAGCTATAATAAGCACGTCGGTCCTAGCTTCAACACACAGTGAGGCTATAGTCAACAAGGCGGCCTTAGCTTCAACAAACATTGCGGCTATAGTCAGTAAGTCGGCCTTAGCTTCAACAAACATTGAGGCTATAGTCAGCAAGTCGGCCATAGCTTCAACAAACATTGAGGCTATAGTCAGCAAGTCGGCCATAGCTTCAGCAAAGATTGAGGCTACAATACGCAAGCCGGCCCTAGCTTCCACGTCAAATGTTTTAAGGACACAGTCAAATGATTTAATATCAGGTTTGAATTACTTATATCTATACTAGTATTATAAAGAGGTAAAGTTGTTAGTTAGTATGTTTGAAGGAGCTCTCTTTGTCTCTGGAACTACACTATGGTAATCCTATGTAAAAATTTTTTTTACTGCTTAGATATTAGATTTAAATATTTTTACATTTTAAGAAATTTGACAATAACAATATTTAATTTGCAGGACATCAAAATGTTATACGACCTGACCAAACTCAATGCAAAGAGAGGAAAACAAAAAAGACAACTAAATCAAAAGGTATGTACATAAATAATTTAACTTAAGTCAAACACTGAATTACTGAATTGCATAATTAAACTCAAATGGACATCCAGACCTCTAGGTTATACACCAAAAAGATATTTGGCGCAATATAAGGAATTTACATCTGTTTTAAAGAAGTTAAGAAAATGTGAAAGTGATAAGAAGTGTTTTAAAGCAAAATACATGGTTGCAAAAAAATGACCAAAACAACAGCATTCAATATGAACGGAAAAAAATTATTGCTTAAAACTGATACATCTATCCCTTTTTCGGAGCGTAAATTGTTGACACCTGAACGATTGATTCGACTGAGAACAGCAGTAAGAACTTCGGTACGGCACTGGCAACAAAAACTTTAACCGAATCAGAAAAATTATAAAATGCAGAGAGATATTCTGAACAGCGCCAAACACATCTTTGGAGATCACAGTGAATGTGACTTGTACTACTGCACCGAAGAGAGAAAAAAAAACAAACCAAGCACTCGAAGCCAAAACATTGATCTTAAAACTGCAACGAAATATCTCGCAGCTGGCTTATCATTCTCGAAGTCTGCTCCACGACTTTACCACAAACCGTGCAGAGTAATTCAACATCATTGTAGCATAAATTTAATTCAAACGCATTAATTTTTCCCTAAAAGATTCTTACTCCGTCCGTTGTCATGCCGCTGTGGTTAGTTTTAGCACAGGTTAATCTCAAACTACCCTGTATAAATGTGCCTACCAGAAAAGTCAGAAAGTTAATAATCCGCGGCTATTGGTTCATAATCATGTGAAGGCATTATTTAAAATTCCATCGTTAAATAAAGAATCTGGTTCCCAGATTAGGAATTTAATAGATATTGTTTTGAGAAACCTGCGTGCCCTTAAAACGTTCGGTGAACCAACGGATTCATGGGGCACTTTAATCATTTACATGGTCGTTTCCAAATTAGATCAGGCCAGTGAACGCGAATAGGAAGCCATAGGAATCATTCTCGTGCGCAAAAAAAGAGGGCGGTGTTCGTTTATGCGTTGACTACCGATAACTTAATTCGGTCACTGTAAAAGAGAGATATCCCATACCTGTCATAGAGGATGAGATAGCAAGGTTATCTAGCCAGGTATGGTTCGTTACACTTGATCTGATGTCTGGTTATTACCAGGTGCCCATATCTGAAGACAGCAAGTATTTGACGGCGTTTGTCACACCGGACGCCCAATACGAGTAAAATTGTATGCCGTTCGGCCTGGCAAAGCATTTTACGGTGTTTGTCACACCGGACAGCCAATACGAGTACAATTGTGTGCCGTTCGGCCTGGCAAACGAGCCTGCCGTATTGCTACCGTGTATATCGAAGATGTGTTAATTTTTGGCAGGAATCCGACTGAATCCTTAGATCGGTTAGAGGAAGTGCTTGTTTTATTACGTAAGGCAAATCTTAAGTTACATTTATCTAAGTGTAGTTTTCTACAAAACACGATAAATTACTTAGGCTTTGAAATTAGTTCAGTAGGTATGCGGTCAGGAAACGCAAAATGTGATAAATTCAGTCTTACAGGACATATTTGACACATTCAGTGTCCCTGACCGAGTTGTTAGTGATCGAGGTTCCTGTTTCACTTCCCACGCATTTAGAAGGTTTTGTTTTGACCGTGGAATAAAGCATGTACTAAATGCAGTTGCATGCCCAAGAGCCAACGGTCAAGTTGAGTGCTACAATAGGACCGTACTCGACTCGTTGACGGCACAGAACCTTAGAGCAGATGAAAAAGACTGGGTTAGCAAATTAGGGAGAGTTCAATGGGGCTTAAATAATATGGTACAAAAGACTACAGGTAGAACACCCGCTGAAGTGAAGTGAGAAGTTTGGGACGGCAATGTATAGCGAGTTTAACGCAGCTTTGAATGAGATAACCGAAACTACGCGTGAGGTCACCTCTTTGCAATCAATTCGCGATGAAGTTAAAAGCAGAATTGTCAGAGCACAGGTAGAACAAAAACGATATTACGACAAGGAAGACGACCTGCACGTATTTATAACAACGGTGACTTAGTTAAAAGTAATAAAGTTGCATTTCTAAATGATGGCAAGAGTACAAAACTAATGCCCTAATATGATGGTCCTTTTAGAATCGTAAAAATACTAGGTAACGATCGCTATAACGTAGCACTAGTTGCGGGGTTTGAGGGAATGAAGAAAAAGCGAAAGACTTATATTGCCGCTGACCGGATGCGACCGTGGATCGATGTCGACTCTTTGGAAGTCGATAATGACACTGATAATGATGTAATTGATGACGATAACATGTCAGAATGATTATGTATTAAATGACAAAACTTTTAAGTAGGTGGCAACGCCAGCTAAAACTGTTAATTGTACCTATATTGATAAAATTGTTAACTTCTATAGTTTTTTGTCTGCTTACTGGTAAAACCAGATAAATGCATTTTTTTACTAAATTGAGTTAAAAATGCAGTTAAATGTAATTTTTTACGCGCTATCTACTGGAGTTATTGGGCGTGATTCATTGTTTGTTTACATTATAATCTCATATCTAATAAGTTTTGTTTGTCTTTTAAATTTTTTACAGATGATTTTGATGAAGAGCCAGGCCCTTCGCATCAAAGGGTTTTTTAGCCCAGCTTCGAACTGCACTTCGGCTTTGAGCGACTCTAGGGAGAAAATAGTGGCTGAAATGGCTCCATTTCAGCCACTATTTTCTCCCTAGAGCATGTTTGACAGCGATGACTCTGATAAAGATCCCACATACAGCCCGAATCCAGGCTCTTTAATACAACCAGAGGATTTATTTGGAGAACAATGGGTGAATAACATAGAAAATGTTGAGCGATTCTGTGGCGACGATCATTTTTTTGTACGAAGCAGTTCAACCTAATGACGACGATGTTATGATTGCACAGGTGTTGCCGACATCTGAAGCACATCGAGTTGTAATGATCATTTAGCAAGGAAAGAGTCCTGTAACTCGGCAAAAGCGAAGGATAAAGAAAGAGCAGAGAAAGGTAAAGAGTTTTGCTGTGTAACATTCGACTTACAAGCTGTGTTACAGATACCTTCTGGACTGGTGGGACAGCTTTATTATTGTCGAAAACTATGTGTTTATAATCTGTGTATTTACGAAGCAGCGCTGCCAAACGACGCATATTGCTTTGCTTGGTCCAAAATCAATGGTAAAAGAGGCAGTTCCGAAATAGGTAGTATCCTGTTTTACTATTTTTCTACGTGCGTTCCTTCTCATATAAACGAGGTTTGTCTGTATTCTGATACGTGCGGAGGACAAAACCGCAATCAATATGTTGCTGCATTGCTTTTATTTGCTGTTCAAAACATTTCCCACTTACAAAAAATTGAACACAAGTTTCTTGAATCAGGACACAGCTACATGGAGGTGGATAGTATGCATAGCAGTATAGAGTCAGCAAAGAAAAATTCAGAAGTTTACTGCATGCCTGATTATTTATCTATTTTCAAACGAGCAAGATCGAAAAAAACAATAACTGTTGAAGGTAATTCTTTTATGAAAACGCCCTACAAAACTAAAGAATTTAAATTCAACGAATTTTACGATTTAAAAAAATTAGCTGATGAAACTGTTTTCAATCGCTCAAAAGATTGTAATGAAAATCAAGTGAAGTGGCTGAAAATAAAGAGAATACAATATCTTAAGAAAGAAAGTTCAAAAATTTATTTCAACTATGACATGTCAGAAACGTTCTTACACATCGATGTCTC
Organism: Standfussiana lucernea; assembly: GCA_964057025.1. Taxonomy (NCBI): domain Eukaryota; kingdom Metazoa; phylum Arthropoda; class Insecta; order Lepidoptera; family Noctuidae; genus Standfussiana; species Standfussiana lucernea. The sequence goes on along the minus strand of OZ059798.1, from coordinate 11,564,735 downwards.
AAAAAATACGGAACCATCTCAGCGTCTCAGTACTAGATCTAAAAAACGCATGGAAAACGCTACGCCTCAGACTAATTCTATCACCTTAAAACAGCTTTACCTGAATCCTTTACCCATCAGTGAAGCTAAAACGAGAGATCTTCTCAGTTTATGCACTAAGAAAATAATTCCTGAGGAATATCATGTTTTTTTTTTATGGTTGGTACTCTTCTTTACCAACTGCAACCAATGAAGCAGATCTAAACAAACGCGAACCTTCGGTTGACGAAGAGTCATCGGAAGATTAAGATACTTTAATTCATTGAATTAAAAGTCGTTCACCCACTAAAATTCGTCTTAAATACAGTTTGATTTATCTTCATTAGTGATCAAAGTTTGATTGCCATAATTATGTGATAAGTAATAAAATAGATTGATTATTAAAAAATTGTTTCATTTATTATCGTGTTATAGATTACCTATGTACATATTAATTTATTTTTATCTATTTATTAAATTTATCACTTTGTAGTTGATTTAATACATAATAAGTGACATACTTACACTAAAACTCTACAGGTAAAACAGGTTAAATGTGGAAAAAATATCAATATCTTAGGAAACTTTGTAAAAAAAAATCTTTCCTATCAAGTAGTTGGTGTAAAATACAATAAGCTATTATAAAAAACTGAAATGAGCTTTTGAAATCAATGAGTTCGATAGATATAACATGTTGGTTAAGTACAGGTAAAACATATTAAACGCGACCCCCTTTCGATCTAAATTAAATTTTATACAGATTTTACGTACACCAAATATATGAGTAAATCTGAAAAGTGAGATAGTTAGTGCAACATTTTGCTTTAACAGTTTTTTAATTAAAGAGTTTGAATTAGATCAAATCACAACGTAAACTTTAAAAAGTCATTTACTCGAATTGACACTAACTGCACTTATTACTTTTTACCCGAAAGCAGACGATTTATTTACATGCTGTTTTTTTTTCCTTTTTCAGGTCAGGCACAAGAAATCGCGGAAAGGATTTGCGTCTTGACCTGAAGCAACAAAATTAATTGGTTACAAGGATACATGGTTGCAAAGAAACTTGGTTACAAGGATACATGGTTACAAAGAAACTTGGTTACAAGGATAATTAATTAGATAAGAATAGTAAATCATAGAGATAATTAGTTCTAAGGATAAGTTGGTTGGAAAGAAATTTTAGCTATAAATTTGTATTCAAAATCAGATATTTCAATCTAGGTTATTTAATATTTTGATTTAAATTTTCCTAAATTACTCATTATTGTAATTCTTTCGAAATGTGCTCGATTTTTGCCGCGTGTAAGGTTTCACCAGATACGTGTATGAGGGCATACACCTTGTCAGGATGGTTGAGTGTAAGTTTTCATTATGTACATATAACTGAAACTACACGGTTTAAAATCCTTGTACTGGCCATACAGACGGAGAAAATGCGTATTAAAATAAAATCGGGAGACGTAACGCATTGCATGGCCACACTGGTGGTGACAGTTCGGTGGCTCTGCAGAAATCGAAGGGCTTTCTAGAGAAGCGAGTAGTGAATGGTAGCGAGCGGTCGTGGGATTGTTGAACCGTGGAGATTGATGCTAAGAAATAAGTTTGATAATAATAAGTTTTGAGAGTATTAAATAAGTTTTGAAGATAAACTGTGGTTATTTCTGTGATATCTTTCAATACCTGACAATATTCAACTCGCGGATCCGAACTTTCACTCACCGTCAGATATCGATATACTGATAGGCGCGGATAAGTTCTAGGAATTATTGAGTGATGGCAAAATTAAGTTGAATAAAGGACCTTATTTACAAAAGACAAGGTTGGGTTGGATAGTGTCGGGACCTTTACATAATAACACGCCTCACGTTAAAAGTGTGCAATGTAATTTCTTCCAAACAATTAACACACTTTTGAAAATGTTTTGGGAACTCGAAGAGGTACACAATAACGTTAATAAAAATATCCTTAATGCTGACGAACGTGCGTGCGAAGATATTTTTGTTAAAACGACAAAACGTATGGAAGATGGTAGGTTTTCCGTACGCATTCCTTTAAAGGAATCAGCTGATGTGCTCGGAGACAGTTACACAGCGGCTGAAAACCGTTTGTTGTCGTTGTAACGAAAATTCACTCGTTTGCCACAATTTAGGGAAAAATATGTACGTAGATTTTCTGGAAGAATATGAAAGGCTCGGACACATGAGTCGCGTTGAAACTTGGAGTCACCTCACTATTTTTTACCGCATCACGGCATTATTAATGAAAATAGCAGTAAGACTAAATTGCGCACTGCTTTCGATGCAAGTGCAGCGACGTCGTCCGGTAAATCGTTGAACGATATTCAACATATTGATCCACCACTTCAGAATGACATATTTAGCATATTACTGCCCTTTAGTCAATATAAATACGTCGGTTGTGCAAACGTTGAAAAAATGTTTCGGAATTTTCTTGTAAAACCAGACCAACGAGATTTACAATTGATATTATGGCGTAAACTTCCGTCGGACCCAATATGTATATATCGCCTTAACACCGTGACGTATGGCACCGCGTCTGCGCCATACCTTAGTATGAGATGCTTGTGTCAGCACGCGTTGGAATGTGAGGATGAGCAGGTTTCGAGTGATCCGGGATGATTTTATCGTTGATGACGTCATCCTCGGTGAGAACGATACTTTAAAATCGGCTTGTTTACCTTTGCGTAAGTGGCTGTTTAACGTTGATATCAGTGCCCACGAAATATCTAAATGATTATCATTAGGCGAACATTGCCAAAGTAAGACATTAGGATTGGGTTGGTATAATAAAGATGATGAACTTCATTTCACCACACAAATAGTTAGACCGACAATACTAAGTAAACGTACCATGTTGTCGATCATTGCACAAATATACGATCCTTTAGGTATTTTAACGCCGGCTGTCGTAGTAGCTAAAATATTGATGCAAAAATTGTGGTTGTGCAAGATAAATTGGGACGATTCCGTGCCCAGTGATGTTGCGTTGTACTGGGAAAAATTTATTGATCCGAGACAGTGGTCCAACTGCTCTGTACAACTAGTTGGACCATGGGTCTTTACTAGGGGCAGTTGTCCCACTTTAAAAATAGTTGGACCACAGCACCTTTTGAGAGTTCCGTGGTCCAATTCATTTAAAAAATAACTTGCCAACTCTAAAAACCTCAACTGCATCTTTATGTGTGTATGGTACCTACTGGTTTACGGTTATATTGAACCTCTTTGCAGTAAATAGGTAGGTACTGGCTGGTTGTTATAAATTATAGTATAATGCATTTGTCATAATTTTGTCAATTTGTGTCAGTAATTGTTATACTTTGACACAGACTTTGATTGAAATAAAATCGTACAGAAAATTATCTAATAATTACAAATATAATATTTAAAAAATAATGGATGAAGAGGTTGCGTGTGTTTATGTGGAAAGAAAAGGTGGAACGGAAAAAAAATGAAATATCGCTATCAATAGACAACTTGAAAATACCAGGCCACTCAGAAAGTATTGCGATAAATAGTTTTTATACATGGGAGACTGGCCAGTTAGAATCTTTTTCGAAAATATGATTACTTGTAAGTAAAAATATGTGTGTTCCATTTTCAAAATTTCCCTCCACATTTTTTGCGAGCCAATTCAAAGTATCGTGTCTTACTGAAAAATGGATCTGCGCCGGGAACATTTTAGAGCTATGATTTTTTACGATTTCAAGTGTCGCCTGAAACCGGATGAATCGTTCGATAGACTTCAAATGGCATTTATGGATGAAGGCCCCTCCAAGGCAACCGTGTATCGTTGGTATCACGAATTTAGGCGCGGTCGGACCAACCTTGGGGTATGAAGAAAGAAGCGGTCGCCCTTTGACGGCTATTACGGAAGAAAACGTGCTAGCAGTGAAAAATTTAATCCAAGATAATAAGCGAATTACATATCAGGAGATTCAGCACATATTAAAGTTTGGATCGGGAAGCGTTCACGAGATTCTACACGGGCATCTTCGCGTGAGGAGGATAGTATCGCGCTGGGTGCCGCACTACCTCACCGACGCTCAGAAGCAGGCCCGGGTGGAATGGTGCCGTGATATGCTGAACAAATTTGAAGCAGGCTCGTTTCGGCGTGTTTACGACATCGTAACAGGTGATGAGTCCTGGATTTATCAATACGATCCAGAAACCAAGCGCCAGTCGACAGTTTGGGTGTTTCAAAATGAACCAACGCCTACCAAAGTGAAGCGATCTCGAAGCGGGGGGAAGATTTTGATCGCCAGCTTTTTTAATTTGACTGGCCACTTGGCCTCAATTCCCTTACGAGAACAAAGAAGCATCAACGCCGAATGGTATACTACCAAATGAAATGTTTACCAGAAGTTTTTTCTGTTGTGAGCAACAAGCGACCAAACACAGGGCTCCGCGGACTACTGCTCCACCACGACAATGCGCCTGCACACACCGCGCTCAAAACGAGGGACTTCCTGGACAGTACACCAGTCAAACTCCTGGGTCACCCTCCTTACAGCCCTGATCTAGCACCGTGTGACTTCTTTTTATTTCCAAAAATAAAAAATCAGCTCAAGGGGATACAATTTTCGTCGCCGGAAGATGCGCTGGCTGCGTTCGAGCAGGCTGTAAACGAGGTGTCTGCGGCGGACTGGAAAAAGTGTTTTGAAAACTGGTTCAGACGCATGAATCTTTGTATAGAGGCTGGTGTAGAGTACTTTAAAAAGATTTAATAAAAATATATGTACCTGTAGAACAATTTTTTTTAGTGTCGCAAAACTTTCTGAGTGTCCCACGTACAAGTAAAGGTTTCCGATGAACCTATTCCAAAACTGTATAACGATACTTCAACTAAATATAACAATACAACATATGATATTTTAGGGTCCCCTAAGTTGTTTCGAACGCCGCTGTTGCGACACACGCTGTTGCGAATTATTTTTCCACTGCCTCACAGGTTCGAAAGCTCATGGACTCGAATGAAGTAGTCTCGAAAGACGCTGTTTCGAAAAACATTTTCACTGCCTCATACGCTCATGCTTGATTTCGATTTATTTAGTCATAAAGTGTACAGAAAAATATTTAAGCAGTAATTAAATAAAATCAACAAATTCGGTGTCAACATCAACATTTAATATTATTACATTAGATAACACCCAGTTATCTATACTAATATTATAAAGAGTAAAATTTGTTTGTATCTAGGGGGTAATCTCCGTAACGAATTATTCAATTCTAAATATGTTTTTTTCTGGTAGGAGCTACATTTATGAAATCTTCTGCTTATCAAATGGTGAACAAAAAAATGACAGCAGCAGCTCAGACATTTTTCGCAATGCAGATCAAGCAGTTTGCAATGAAACCTGCCGGGAGACGTTTTACTCTAGATGACAAAGTTCTCTATTTATCTTGGTGTATTCCATACAAGCCTTCCCCTAGCTAGAGCATACCGAATACTTGGTCAAATGTGCATACTTCCCATATCATAAATCTACAGCCAGGAATTAACGAAGCAATATTTCAACATAAAAAAAATTAAGCAGAAAAAATGCCCGCCCGTCACAAGTATTGCTGTCTGATTTTTGACGAAATGGCCATAGCACCTAATTTATCCTATGACAAGACCAATGACATTATCCACGGTTTTATTGATAATGGTGAAGAGAGATTGCAGATATTCTGTGACCATGTGTGTTTTTATGATAAGCGCTATTTGTAAGAAATACAAACAACCTATCTCATTTTCATTTTGTAAAGGAAGAAGTAAAACGGCAGATTTATGCAAGCAATTAAAAAGTATAATTCATTCACTAAATGACATTGGGTTAAACTTGGTTGCAACAGTATGTGACCAAGGTGCAACCAATGTGGCTGCACTTAACCTTTTGATGAAGACAATTGAAGGTGACTATTTAAGATGTGGCAAAAATTATCCTGGAGGCTTTTTTGAGATAGATTAAAAAAAATGTACCCAATTTATGACCCACCTCATCTCATGAAGGGCGTTAGAAATAAACAACTTACGAAAGATTTACAATTTAAAGAAGATGGTAAAATAAAGTTAGCTTCTGGTCACACATAGAAGCATTATATAAACGAGTATTAAAATACAGAGGGGTTAAACTTATGACAAAGTTAACAGCTGAGCATGTATATTCACGACTAATACCAAAAATGAGAGTCAAACACTGCACATAAGTGTTTAGCAAGATCGTTGGCCTGACTGTGGGGTACATGGCAGGTTTGTTTCATTGAACATTTTTACTAACAGTACATTTGAATTAAATTCTGTGATAAATCTTTCTCGGCATTTTAACTGGGAATACTGGACATAGGTTTTGGGAGATGAAATTTCCAAAAAATATTTTTTTGTGTCTGCTTCGTTATTAAAGGAACCTACTGTAAAAAAACGATTTTAATTTGTAGCATCAGTTGTAGGCTCTGCGTTAGTGATTAAAGTTCATTAACGCGTAATGTAACGACGTTAAACCTTAGTCTGGTGAAGTCGCAGGCGCGCAGGCACTTAATAAGCCCATTCCTGCCGGCTTCCCTTCGGAAATCCAAGTCAGTAGGGTATAATAATTAAGGTATTTAATACACCCTACAATATAAATATGTATTACAAAACGCCTGCCTAAATTACATTTTTTGACTATAAATTCCAAAAAGACAACATTTTGCTCCTAAATAACTCGTAGGCGTCTCGGCTTTTTCCTTCTAAAATGTCTATACAAATCTATGTCGTCATGACGTCACTTAGAGCCACGTGACACGCGTTATCTTAGGAGTCGGTAAGCCGGAATAATGCGGGTTATAGGCAATAACAGTTTGCGAGTAAACGAGATGCGTACATATATCGGAGAGTGGAGACGCATGTACTGGCGCGGGCGCCAGTACTCGGTTCGATTCGTAAAATTTCGTAATGCTTCGGGCTCGGCGCTCGAGAATTTGTAAACAAATGCGTTGCATTCGTATTTTTCATGTGCATGAATGTCGTAATGACTTTTATTTTGTTTTATATAGGTAATTTGCAATTTGTTCGTTGTATTAATTGAATTTATTAGTGTATCAATTAGAAATTAGTTTGTGCGTGTATTGTGTAGTGAAAATAAAGTATAAAAGTACGTTAAAATTAGGTATTTGGGTAAGTAGATAGTTTATCAAGTTGAAATTTCTTACCTATTTAGAGTAGATTTAAAAATTAATTAGAATTAGGATGGCATTGATCGCTTTAGACTGCTGTCTCACAGATTATTTGCTTTGCGAAGAAACTAGTTTTTCAAGGTTAAGTTTTGAGAATAAAAAACATGTTATAAAACTCAGGCGGGCGCGTCCAAATATGGCAATTAATTACAGACGTCGAGATGGTTTTGTGAAACATTTTAATGTGTCTCTATACGATAAATATCAATGGCTGACTGGCAGCTGTAAATTAAATAAAATGTATTGTTTCCCGTGCCAACTTTTCTCAGATTCTAGTAGGCTTTGGAATAAAGGGGGTTTTACGGATATTAATAATCTGACGAATTCCTCGAAAAAACATGTTCAAACTGAAAAGCATATTCGCAGCTGTTTAGATTTAAACGAGTTCGGGTGTAGTAGAATATAATCATTTTTCGCTAATTCGCATGAAGCTCATAATAGAAAAGTAGATCGAAATAGGAATTTAATGAAACGGTTTATCGACACTGTTATTTTGTTAGGTAAACAAGAATTTGCTTTTCGCGGCCACGATGAAAGTCCGAATTCCGACAACCGTGGTAACTATATCGAAACCTTGTTATATTTGAGCAAGTATGATACAGTAATGGACTCACATTTGGAACTATGTTCTTCAGTTCAGAACCCCGCGTTTTCTGGTCTCTCTAGTGATATTCAAAATGATTTAATAGGTACGTAGTATTGCATCCGTTTTAAGAGACCACATTAGAATCGAGTAGATAAAGCTCAATTTCTGTCTGTAATGATTGACGAAACTCCCGATGTCAGTCATAGGGAGCAATTAACTGTAATTTTTCGATATTTATCTGAAACTGGAATCGAAGAACGATTCCTAGGTTTTTACGATGTTAGCGGAAGTCGAACTGCTGAAGTTTTATCCAAACAGTTGTTGGAAATACTTGACCAGTATCGTTGTAGGAATAAGTTGGTTGGTCAGTCTTACGACGGCGCGGCAGTTATGTCTGGTGAGCACGGTGGCGTTCAAGCAAAAATTCGGGATGCATGCCATATGGCAATGTTTGTGCCATGTTACGCTCATGTATTAAATTTAGTTCTTAGCCGTTCCCTTGAAAATATTCAGGAACTGAAAACTTTTTTGGGCACGTAAATAGCATTGTTAGGTTTTTCAACAAATCTACTAAACGGACCAACCTTTTGAAGGAAATAGCTGACCGCCGTATGCCCGGAGTATCCGAAACACGTTGGTATTAACACTCACGCATTATTAATGTAATTTTTAACTGTAGATTAGACATAATTAAAACTTTTAATTCGATGTTAGATAACCCGCAATTTTGTGATAGTGAATCACTTTCCTTGGCAGAATATTTTCTCAGTAAGTTAGAAAACATGCAGTTTTGTTTTTTTTTTTGCACGTATTATCAGACATTTTTCAAAAAACCGACGTTCTTTTTAATTTATTGCAGTCAAAACAGATTGATATTGAAGTAGCAAACCGCGAAATAGATTCATTCAATAGTTGGCTTGCAAATGATTTAATAAACAATTTTGATTTTATTTATGACAGCGTTCAGGAATTCGGTGAGCCGCCGCGACAGAGTAGACGACTAAATACAGAAGTAGACGTTAGAACGATGTATCGGCGTCTTTTCATTGAAATAATAGACAATGTTAAGACGCAAATACAACACAGGTACCAATCACTTTCGCAAATGAGTTTTCTTAATTTACTCAATAAATCTAAGTATAGTTTTTATAGTAGATCATTTCCAGATGAAATAATATCTTCTTTGTTAATCAAATTTCCACAATTATTTGAGTTCTCTGCTTTAAAGAATGAGTTGAAAACACAACTCAATCTTTGAATAAACTAGATGTTTGCGAGCTTTATCTCAATTTTCAAAATTCATTATTATGTGACACTTTTCCACAAATTACAAAATTATGTAGTATATTTTTTGACACTTCCTGTTACAGTAGCATCTGCGGAGAGGTCGTTTTCGGCTTTGAAGCGAATTCATACGCACATGCGTAATTCTCAGAAACAAGAACGATTATCTGATCTAGCCATTCTTTCTATCATATTAGAGAAACATTTGTTACTTAAAATTAAGAATAATCCCGGCTTTAATGATAATGTCTTAGCGCACTTTGTAAGAAAGAATAGACGAATAGCTTTAGAGTATAAGTAGTTATTATAAGTAGAA